>OY776294.1:3936224-4391565 GCA_963675345.1 Trididemnum clinides
TGGGCAGAATTAAAACGCAATTATTGCGGACTTTTGGCCCAAACTTTTGGTGATTCAGCAAAAACTGCGGGCCTTAAGTCCAGGGCTTTTGGACATGTGGATAGTCTAATAGTAACCCTTATTGTGCTCTTGGCACAAAAAACCTGAGCATAAAATATTCGTGAGCGAAATATCCAAATACAAAATATCCGAGGTACGGAGTAGCTGGTCACCCTTTATTATATGGTAATTCTTTTCCAAGAAGTAAACTAATGGTTTGTCAGTTTAGAAGCCAACTTTTGAAGCCTTAGGTTTAAAAATACACACAGTAGCCTTTTAAATGTCTAGTCGAAAGATGTGACTTCCTTACAGACCTGGTTCCTTTCTTACACCTAAACGCACTCAACAAGTGAGTGTAGAGCGGAGTTGATTTAGCTCATTGTAGGTGTGCAAATTAAAGGCAAATATATAGAGTTTTGACTAGGAAACAATTTTTTCAATAATTGCGACTGACGTGATATTGAGTCATTGAGCATGTTATATGTTGAGCCAATGAGCCAGGTGATAGATGACTGCGATAAATAAGACTATGAAGAATGATTTTTAAGAAAAAAAGAATGTGATAAATTCTCAGAAAAGGACGTATTTACTATAAACAATGACGACAAAGGATCTTTTCCAAAAGATGACGTCGTAACAAACCTACCATACCATGGATCACTGAGAGGGGCAACTCGTAAATATTGCATTCTTCAATAACTTGTTTAGAATTTATTATATCATTGACATTTTCTTAAAACCAGGATGTGGATATTCACGAGATCGAATGGAAAAGAGGATGTTAGTTTCATTTTGTTGCTGTCTTTAATAATTCTACTTAATATTGAGTAGAATTACGAGTTGTTTTTCAGTGTAAAATGAGGTTGTGTATCTTTTTAGTGCAACTTGGACCTGAAGTTTTTGAAAACTAACTTAAAACGGAAAACGAAAAAACTGGTTTTAAAATCTCCAAAAAAGGTCTACATCTTTGCTTACATCCACTAACAGCAGACAAAAAAGTCACTTTAAAAACTTAATTTAAAAAAAAATAATAAAAGTGAAGTAAAACTTTGTTTGGTACCAAAAATTTTAGGAAAGTTCACCTAAAAGAAAGAGCCTTTAACTTTGCTTAACTTGAGAGTAAACGAGGATCTCTAAATGGATCTCGTTCTCTAAATGGAATGTAGAAGCGAGAAGTGCAAGTTCAGTCAACTACAAAGTTATGCAAATTCGTCTGGCTGAATTATACAAAATAGCCTTGGCTTCCCCCATGAGGAAATCCTAACTGCACCACTGATTAGAATACAGCACGTCTAGTAAAATAATATTTGTTGTTTTATAAGAATAAAAAAAAAAACATCACTGCTATTTTTGTGAGTGGCTCTCAGTATTTGTGCTTGGCAAAATAGGTCTGACATAATGGTTCAAATTATCTTATACGTAAAGCACTTTGCGCCGTTTGAAATAGCAGACATGAAGTCAAATTCCATAAAAACTTCAAAAAAAATTAAGAATTCAGAAAATGTTTATAAAGAACTACATAACCCCTAATAATTCTGAAATTTTGTAAAATGTCTTGTATACTTTAGCTTATAAAAAATTTTTAACGATAATATGCTCAATGTGTCTGACTTCCTCCTAATACACACTTCTAGCATTTCGCTCTTAATAGCTCTAAATAAACGCATGGACTTACACAGACTTCAAAAGAATGTTCATAGCAGTAAGATCTAGACTTTATTTTTTTTTTATCCCAGTGCAAAGTCCCAGATTAAAGAGACGTTTGTTGATAAGGGGTGAAGCATTCAACTTCGGACTCTCTGCCAGGCCGTGAGAAACATATTTATTTTTATGTTCATATGTTTAACACAAACTTTCTTAGTTTTTTCCAACAAGGAATTTGCTTTAATCATTGTCTTTCATTAAATAAAAATCTTAAGCCAGTTGCTGACAGCATGTTTTGACTGAGGAGGTTTCATCGGAGCATCTAGGCCTATTTCAAGAGCTCTTCATAATATTACCACTATGACTGCTTGGAGAAAGTTTTGTTCATGTCAGCATATACATACAGTTTTGTTAACATTTTGATTTGTGTTTTCTTACATAATCTCATAAATAAATTGCTTTCCAATACTTTCTTACAAGTCAGCAGGAAAGAGTAAGATGTATTTGCTGTTTTGTCAGTGCAGGCCCAAATCTGATTAATCGCCTTAAAACTCTGTTACAAAAATGCTATTTTTTAAATCACCAACATTGCATGTTACAAAATTTATAAAAAGATCTTTTCCAAATGTTATTTTTTAGACATATAGATGTTGCACTATAAAACTTTTTACCTAGAAATTTCCTAAGGAGCCACTCAACAAAATCGCGACGCAGGCAAGTCATGAAGTAAATGACTGACTTCACTACTAGGGCATTTAGGGGAGTATGTGGAGAACAACCCGGCAAGTTCGCTTGATGTGTCCTTGGGCAAGGTACTTAACGGGACGCCCCCGCCTTTACGCGGCAGACAAGTGATCCAGACACCGAAATGGCAACTCTCAAGCGAGTGCGGACCTCACGTCCAAAATATAGGGTCCGCCAAAAAGACCTGACACATTTGAAAATTTAATAGAAATCAAACGCGTTGACGAAAATAATTGATGTTTACATTTTTGGAAAGCGTATAGCATGCCATTTTGTGCGGTGTCCAAAAAACAATCTACAATGCATTTGTGACGTCATAATGGTTGATTTTTAAAATAATGTAATTTTTTAAATTGTGCTTTATTTGCTAAAATGAAGTGGTTGGGCTCACACCGTTCTTTCGTTATGGAAACTTTTTTTACGAACAGTGGATCAATAACTGCAACTCAAAGATTATTTCGTACGCACTTCAAGCTTGGAAGACACGATCCAGTGCTATTGATCCACTGTTCGTAAAAAAAGTTTCCATAACGAAAGAACGGTGTGAGCCCAACCACTTCATTTTAGCAAATAAAGCACAATTTAAAAAATTACATTATTTTAAAAATCAACCATTATGACGTCACAAATGCATTGTAGATTGTTTTTTGGACACCGCACAAAATGGCATGCTATACGCTTTCCAAAAATGTAAACATCAATTATTTTCGTCAACGCGTTTGATTTCTATTAAATTTTCAAATGTGTCAGGTCTTTTTGGCGGACCCTGTATAACGATAGAATTCGCTTTCTCGTGAATGAAGGATAAATATGGCAAATAAATTAAAAATAATAAATAAAAATACCTTATGAGCTACCTATTACGTAGTTAACAAAAGTTTATACGACGTGCTGCACAAAACGTCTGCCTCGGTATGAGATGAAATTTTGCGTAGTTAACTTTTAAGTTTGTTTAAAGACTAAAATTAGAAATCGAAAGTTTTGAAAATCCGAAATTTTGGTTTTCTAATGTTAGGCTTACAACAGATTATAGGCTTGCAAATTTTGATTTTAGACTTACAAAGGTTTTCTGATTTTAGGATTAAACAGGCTTATAAACTTAGTTTTTAGGCTTACAACAGGCTTCTTTAAATTTTTCGCAAAGCTCTATTTTTCTCCCTGCGGTTTTAGCATCACTCTGCTCTCTATTTCCAAAATAGTAAATAGAAAAAAATTTACCGTTACACTATTATGAACTTATCAAATGTTTGAAAGTAGCTTTGCTATAAAAATAAGCATTTTTAATTTGTTTATGCATAAATGTTTTCAAATAGAATCGTACTGCAGCTAAGGTGACCTCTTGACTACTTTCTTGATCTATTTAAGGGTCTCACAACTATAGATGCTGATGTTCTTTCGACAATTTTATTAGTAAAATTTTACGTTTTACACCCCTTAGTTACCGGTGAGCCTCATCAGAATATGGTAATTCTTGTATCCAAAGTTACACATAAATAGTCGAGCATAAATTTATTGATATTTAACCCACAGCATCTTGACTTAATGCTGACTTTTGACGTTGAAAATGTCAACCGCACCAACATTTTCTGGTCCCAACACAACATCTCCTTTACCAGTGTCTTTCAAAGTGCATAGCGTTGTTAAGATGGGACCCCTAGACATGGCTCATAACTCCCCCCCAGGCAGAGGGTTTCTGGGACAATTCCTACGGCCCTATCTTTCACTTCAATAAACAGCATTGCATTCTAAGCAACAAATTTTATACACCAAATCAATTTTTTCAAGATTAATATTGTCGTTTTGTTAGGAAAACAATGAGAATAAAGTGTGATGCGGTTTTTAAACTATTCTTGTAGCAGTTTGAACAAAAATTTGACTAAAATGTTTGGAGACCTATTCCTCATAGAGAATCAAAGTAAACCGTTTCAGTTTTTCGATGATTTTAGTAGTATGATTTTTCAAGAATTTTTGGAAGCTATTTTGATTACTAAAACTACTGTTGTTGAAGTTTTTGAGATGTGGTGGAATTTTTCATTTTTTATTTTGCTGTTAGATATGACTTCATCAGGTCTGGAGTAGAAACTAGGAGCCACACTAATTTTTGAATTGACTGGATCATGAAGTGAATATTGTAAATATCTCTCCTTTTGTGTTGGTTTCCTATATCGCTTGTTGACAGTAATCGACTCAAGATAAGTGAAACACTTAAGAAATACAAGACAACGTATGATAAATGTTGACCATAGATTAAGCTTTCGTCATAACACTGAAATCAGAGTCTTAAATCTGAAATCACAATTGTAGTCTGAAATCAGAATTTATGTTATACAATTAACTCTTGCTCGAGCAAGAGATATAGCTTCTGCAGTTCTAAGAGAAAGGTGATGTCGTTGCATAAACCCAGATAACTTTTCTTTACATACAATGCAAAACTAATCAACGATTAGATAACGTGACAAAACACCTATATATATACTGTATATAATACTGAAATCAGAGTCACGTGCATACAGGCGTTTGCGGAGTCTTTGATCAACCAAAACGCTCGTTCTCTAAATGGAATTAATGGTAATGGTGTTGGAAATTTTCTTATTGTATATAGCGTGTTTAATGCCAATAAATTTTGTCTTACATACCTTATAACACGTTCTTCGTTTGTTCACTTCTATCCTTTTCCAGATTCAGAGCTCTAGGCAGCCCTCACTCCTGGAGCTTCCCTTCCTGCTGCGACCCTGCTTTTTCGGGAGATCTCACACCCACCAACACTGTGACTTCATTCCGGACTCCTCCAACGTGCATACCTTCTCTGTGCTACCTGGCCCATCTGGTCCCTCTTCTACTAATACAACACTCCCATCCCACCCTCGCCTTCAAACCTCTTATGTCTCTTCCGCCCACTTTGTATCTTTCTCCTCTGCACCTTCAACACCGCCTTATGTTCCTGGTTGTTTTTCTATACCTACAGTTTCCTCCTCCCCCCTGACTCCCTCAGGGTTCTTTAATGGAATGCTGGAGGTTTCAGAGCCAGGAGCACCAAATTATTACACTTTATTTTATCTCATCTTGCTGACCTTATTTGTATCCAGGAATCTAACCTTAATTCATCTTCCTCTTTCCGGATTCCTGATTCCTGGATTCTCTGCTGTGTGATCTGATCGCACCCACTCCCGGTCTGGCATTCGCTCTCCCAATACTATGCACGCTAGCGGCGGCGTCATCATATTCGTCAGGCAGGGCTTATCTTTCCCTGAACTATCTACCTTCTTTCTTTCTTCGCTTGAACCGTATTCTGATTATTTAGGGGTCAATATCTCACTAAACAACTCTTCCTCGCTTTCTTTCCTTAATTTTTATTCTCCACCAATCCGCTCTTCTCCGATAGATAACAGAACCGACTCCTTTTTACTCTCCATTCTTTCTTCAGAAATGTCTTCATTCTGGGGGATTTTAATTGCCATCATCACCTATGCGACTCGAAAAGTACTTTCGACCCCCCATGATGAGGAGGTATTCAATTGAGTCATCTACTCTGACCTCTTTCCCCTCAATGACCCTGACATACCTACTTTTCTCCATTGCTCTTCTGGCAGTCGCTTCTCCCCTGACATCTACTTTGCTCTCTCTTCTCTTGCCCTATCTTGCTCCTGGGAGGTGCTACAGGACCTGAGTTCTGATCACCTACCAATTTTACTAACTGTCCCTCTTTCCCCGATCTTTCCCCCCAACGAGGTCCCCCATTCTTCAATTTTCAGAAAGCTCGTTGGGATGACTTTGCCTTTTACTTCGACTCTCACTGTCCTTCTGCAGAGCAATACTGGTCACTTTCTTTTTTCACCGCTGCTGCTTTCTTTACTTCTCTGACACTGATTGTGGCCAAATCTTCCGTTCCTCTCGGCCGCATCAAACGGCAACCTAAAACTTGGTGGTCCGCTGAAGTGGAACAAGCGGTTAGAGAAAGACGTAAGGCTTTCGCTGCCGCTCACAGAAATGAGAAGATTGCCAGGCTTACACCTCCGCTTTCCGATGTGCCTGGTCTATCATCGCCAAGGCTGAGGAATGGCAGGCGGCTTGCTCTCCTTTTTAACCCGAATCTAACCCTAAATTTGTGTACTCTCTCCTTCGTTCTGGTGCTGGCTCTTCTTCCTCATCTTCTTCTTCTCCTAACTTCCCCAATTGCTCTTCTCCCAGGGAGTCGGCTTCGGTCTTCGCCGATTACCTGAGACCCCACTTTTCTGTTTCCCAGCCAAATGCGCTGCGTAGCAGAGCCAGAGGCTACCTTACCGAGCTTCACCGAGCCACGTGCTCTCGTCCTTTTGCTCCCTCTTCTCCTCCTCTAAATTTATTGCGGTTGCCACCCACCTCTCCTCGTCCACTGCCACTGGCCCAGACAAAGGTGCTTACAAAGTTGCCTATCCCATGCTAAAGCACCTTTCTCGTTCTGGCATGGATTTTCTCCTACACACTTTCAATCTTTCCTGGTCTTTGCATTCCTTTCCTTCCATCTAGAAGAAATCTTCTGTTATTGCCATCCATAAAATGGGAATGTCTTTAGACTCTCCTGTTTTTTCCAGCCTATCTCTCTCACCTCCTGTGCATCAAATCTTTTTGGACGCATTATTCGATCGCATCTACTCTTCTTTCTGGAGTCTAACTCCATTCTCTCTCCCCGCCAGACCAGTTCCCGTCCTGAACGGTCTACTCTATATCAAATTCTGTTTTTTTCTCAGTCTATTTTGGATGAGTTTAACATACTCGGGCTGAGCTTTCGGACGACTCTTGTTACTATCGATTTCTCAAAAGCCTACGACTCTGTCTGGCACCCTGCCCTTTTCCACAAACTTATTTCGGCTGGCCTCCCTCCTTGCTTTGCTCGTTGGACCCGATCTTTCTTTTCTGATAGGCGTGCTTGCGTGGTTTTTCAAAATCACAAAAGTCGCTCCTTTCGAGTCCGTCGAGGTGTTTCGCAAGGATCCGTTCTTGCTTCAGTACTTTTCTCTCTCTTCATCAATGATCTTCCTGCTTCACTGTCTTTTTCGTCAGCTGCTCTTTATGCTGACAATTTAGCCATTTGGTCTTCCACCCGCTCGGTTACTAATGGAGTAGAGGCCACACAAGGAGCTCTGGTTCCACTGGATCGCTGGTGTCGATACTGGTGTCTTTCTCTCAATCCAAGATAATGCGAGGCCTCCTTCTTCTCAATGAATCCCCACCAAGCTAACTTCCAGCCCCAACTGTTCTTATTCAACTCCCGTCTCCATTTCAACCCCACTTCCACTTTTCTTGGGGTCACCTTCAACCGCACTCTTTCCTTTTCTAAACATGTATCTTCGATTGAGGTCAAGCTTTTCCCTCATTTCAAGGCCCTAAGATGTTTCTCTGCTTCCTCATGGTGCCTCTCTAAGGAGTCCCTCTCTCATCTGTATAAAGCTTTTCTTCGGCCCCTTCTCACTTATGCTTCACCTGGATGATTTCCTTTTGTAAACGTTTCCAGCATTATCAAATGGGAACATCTTCACCGAGCAGCTAGTCGCGCCATCTCCGGCTACCTCTCGTCCTTCCCCTAACCCAATTCTCCTTTACGAAGCGTCTGTACCTCCCTTACTATTTACCGTGACTCATTTCGCTCTGTCATGTCATGAGCGAGCTCTTCGTCTCCCAGCCTCCTTTCCCGTTTCAGGTTTGGCCAAACATGGAATGAAGCAAAGACTCTGCAGATCCTCCTTGAGAGCTTCCTTCCGTTCACTCACCCGCTCATGCTTCCTTCTACTTCTCTTTGCGAGGCTTTGATTGCTTGCCCTTCCTCACCTCGTTGGAACCTGCCTTTGTTCACTGCGAAATCAGTCCTTTCCTCTTCATGCTCCCGCTATAATTCCCCTCTCTCTCGCCAAGGTGTGACGCTTGTTCACCTTGATTCTCTCCCACATCATCATCTAGTGATCTGGACAGATGCCTCTGATCCTTTTCCTTTTGGCAAAGGCGGCTCTGGCGTACTTTCAAACTGCTCTCTCTGCAGCAATGAGGCCACTTTCTCCTTTTTGGCAGGCTCAGTATGTTCAAGCTTTTCCACTGAAGCCTGCACTATTCTGCAACCTCTTCACTGGTCTCGGCAGCACCATCAAGTCTGCCATTTCTCATTTTTTTCTCCTCCTCTCTGAATTTTGCTTTGTCCTTGTTATCCTGTCTTTCTCTCTGTCTTTCCTTTTACCTCAATCTCTCTGGAAGATCTGGCTACAATGGGTCCCTGGACACTCGTTTTTCCGGGGAAACGACGCGCTGATGAGCTGGCCAGACAGGGAGCACTAGTCGTGTCCTCTGCAATCCCTTGTACTCTCTCTCCTCTTATCTTTTGTATACACTCTTCTCTTTTCTCGGACTGGAGGAGTACTATTTCATCTAAATTCTTCGACACACAGTTTCCCTCGATTTCCACCGAGGAACTTGTGCTCCCTCGTCATGCTCGCTGTGTGCTCTCTCGTCTACGCTGCAACGGACACAGCCTTCTGTTAAGCTCTTATTTTTCTAGAATCGGCAGAGGTTCTCGAATTGGCCAAAATCTAGAACTCCGTTAACAGTTGGCGTTTGTAAAGAGCAGATTTGAATATTCTACTACGTTTGTACACACCGCTGGTCTACTAAATATTTGGTATGTAAAGAGAGCTGTGTTGAGATGATTTTGAAAAGTGCCACAAGTTGGTATGTGCGTAGGGGCAACAGGCCAGTAACCTCCTGTACATTTCCCCGGTCTCTTGGGTTAGCGTTAGAGTTCCTGGGGAGTATAAGACCGGATGTATGTGACTGGAGGTGTAAGTATTCTGGAACCGTGCGTAGGACCCTATATATTGCTGCTTTCAGGTAGTATTCAACGTTCTATTTCTTTTTATAGCGGTATAGACTAAAAAGTAAAGAACTGGAGCATCATAGGAGCTTAATTCAATTAGAGCCTAAAGACTTCCTAGTATCAAAAATTTCACCAAAACTTTTCAAAATTTCAAAAAGCCAAACGTTGTTATAGTTGAAAATGCAATGATGTTATAGTTGAAAATGCAAATTTTACCAACACCGGACAAAATACTATCTGAAAAAACTAAATATGCTATTTGATAGTTAGGCTACCATAAAACATGTCTGATTTCTCCTTCACCCGGACTTAGTCTACTCCCTATTTTTACAAGTCATCTTGCATTTGCCTTGTTCTATAAAACAAAAAGTCTTTGTAAGACTTTGCCACTGTAAAAATAACTTGAGCTTCAATATTTTAAATTAAAGAAGGGGGAAAATACTGATGTCTTCAATAAAAACAAAAAACTTAATTTAAACGTTAGAGCTAAATTTCCGCAGTTTCGTAACTTTGAATTATAAAATAATAAACATGAAATCACCGAAATATTTCTCTTATCTCTTTCCTCTATTTTCTACGTTTCCACTCTTAAACAGCAGTTAATTTTTATATTAGTAACTAGCAGATTTCCACCCGTCGTTGATCGGGTAAAATGTAAAGAGAAGGAAAATAAATATAGATTTACCCGTCGTTGATCGGGTAAAATGTAAAGAGAAGGAAAATAAATATAGGCTCGTAGCCCCCCCATAGACAATTCTGATCGAAATCAAAATAACGCAGATTTACCCGTCGTTGATCGGGTAAAATGTAAAGACTGATTAAATTTTTACATTGAATAACCATATTTTAACTCTTTCGATCCCGCGCGGGTACAATTACCGGCAAGCGATCTTTACGCGTTCGCTCCCGCGACAGTATATATACCGGCAATAACAGAAATGACGGACATTCGCGCAATTGTTTGCGTACATCTCGTAAATTTTTATATTAGTAATAAAATTAAGAAACCAATTGATGTTATTCATTTTATTTGTATTTCTACAAGTTAACTTCTGCACAAAATAATCACGAAATTGTTAATGAGGTTTTATGCATTAACAGTATTGATGATATCGTTGAACATGCCATCATAAAACGCGGTGGTTTGAGCTGCCAATCCAAGATATGCTCCTCCAAGCGTTCCAGTGTTCGCTAAGTTGTTCATCACTATTAACAAACATAAAGTTATGAATGCACATACATACAGTATATAGGCAGAATCTTCATTTATATCAATGTACAGATTAACAAACATAAAGTTATGAATGCACATACATACAGTATATAGGCAGAATTTTCATTTATATCAATGTACAGTATAAATCGCTTAGTTACAGCTTTTCAAAAAATGACTGCTTTTGAATATTTACGAGATCTCGCCATATTTTGAAGCTTCACAAATGAATTAAACACTATTATTGTTATAACAGCAATAGCAAGCTAAGCTGATTTGAAATTTATTACTCCAAAAACAAAATAACAAGGAATTTACTAGTCAAAAGTTATGGCAATAACGAAACAAAGCTGCGTTTGATTGGTAATCACTAATCAGGCAGCTATGAGTTTAAATCTCGCTCAATCAGTTTTGGTTTCCTCTTGCTTCATAGGAAGAGACTTCTCATGCATATCATATCAATCTAAATTGTAGATCTCCAAAAAAAGATGCTCGTTTCCTAACTGTAACTTACTTTGTAGTATTTGTTTTGTCATAATAGTCTGTTTATTACGTAGCATTTAAATGAGAAAAAAATGACGTAACTTTTTTACCGCTTACCAACCGTAAATGGAAACTATCTGGTCCAAAAACTTTGTGATAAATTTGAATGGATTTGAATTAACACTAGATTTACCAGGATTTTTTTATACCTAGAATTACCACGATGTCCTATAGGACACCTTCATATACTGAACGTTTTACGTTATCACAGCTTTAGTTTGAACTACTTTTTGCATTTCA
The DNA here is from genome assembly GCA_963675345.1 of Trididemnum clinides. NCBI lineage: Eukaryota > Metazoa > Chordata > Ascidiacea > Aplousobranchia > Didemnidae > Trididemnum > Trididemnum clinides. Next base: position 3,947,486 of record OY776294.1, read on the forward strand.
AATGTAAAGATTTTGTCATAGCGCTTTTTTGAATGAAAATTTTATATTTGAAAGCAAATTTTAAAGAACAAAATTTGCAAAATAATCACTCTATCCTACACTGTTTTACTGACAAGTTTACAGTACAGAGGTCACAAAGCATAATTGGCAGAAAGTAATAAGCTTTAGACCACAATATCAGAACTAAAAATAGTTTTGTATTTTCACCAGCAGCACCTGTTGCATTTTACAAAAACAATTAATATTTTCGAATTGTCTTGAGAACATTTTCCACAAGTAGGATTTTGGCATTGGGAGCACATAAATGTAGTTGCATTGTTACATCCTGTTTTATAACATTTTCTGCGTTTTCTTGGTCCAGATAAAGTGATGGGAGAGCTGTTTTCTTGTTGTTGATGACGTAAATGCTCAATAAGCTCAAGTATGAATTTTCTTCGTGATAGTTGAATACCAGTTGACTTTATGTAAATTGCACATGCATTAATAGCCGCAATATCGAGAATATTGCCCCAAACAGCAAATGGCCATCTTCTAGAAGCTGATCGCGTAGTGTACAAGCGAGCCATTTGGTCAAAGCAGTTGACTCCAACTTTGTTCTCATTGTAGAAACTAATCACAGATGGTTTTTTGGCAGCAGTGGTAGTGTCAACATCAGGTGTTGAATGCATGGTGGACAAAAGACAGACGGCTTTCTTAGGTTTTGGTTGATATCTCATCAACATCGCACCACTGTTCTTGTGCCAAAAAAATTTGCTGGAATTCACACCCCCTTGCTGAGGTTCAGTCATTGATACTGACAAGTCACGTCGATTCTTTTTCATGGTGCCAACTAAAGAGAACTTTGATTTTTGCAATTTTTCAGCCAGTGGTAGTAATGTGAAGAAATTGTCACAACAGATATTGTGACCTTTTCCCTTGATATGCTCTGTAATTTTGATCACAACTGACTCTCCGAGTGGTACACCACAACGACCCTCTTTTTCTTGTGCACCCAAGTACGGAGTAATATTTGCAACATACTTTGCTTTGACATCTACCAAAACCCAAAATTTTATACCATATTTGTCAGGCATGTTCGGCATGAAGGTCATGAAAGAGCACCGAGACTTTAGAGGCATGAGCTGTTCATCAACGGTAAGAGAAAAATCGCATGTATACTTGAACTTACACATGGAAATAAAAGTTGTGAATACGTCTCGTATTGGTACAAACTTGTCGGCTCCAGGACCCCTCCTTATTCTGTTCGGTTTGTCATCGAAACGCAGATATTTCATTATTTTTGTAAACTTGTTTTGGGGCATTGTTTCACCAAAAATAGGAATTCCATAATTCTTACTCCATAAAAAGGCAACGGGATGATTTTTTCCATACACGCCTCTAGCGTATTGCAAAGCAATGAAACTTTCAAGTTCATCCAAAGTCAAAGAAAAGTCGACGTCTCCACAGCGTACAGCTTCATCAGTAGTGAACTTGGTTATTGATCTCAACATTGACTCATGAATAAACATCTTCCAAGCGTCATATGGATTCGTAATAGTGCATGAAACACTGCGGGGTACTCCAGGAGATGCAGTAAAGACATTGTGCGCAGCAGTTCTTCCAGTCAGCGCAGGTTGGGAGGACGTCCAAAGTGAACCATTTTTCCCAGTTATATCGGACGAAGTAGCCTCTTGTCTACCGGTACTTGTAACATCGTTACTATCATCATCCGATTCATCTTCACTACTATTACTGGCCATAAATGCTGGCCTAGCAGAAGATGAAATCGAAGAACCTAACTGCGTTTCTGCATCCTCTTCGTCACTTGGCAACTCATTATTGGTGTCCCAAGAAGTGATGATATTTGTTGCTTCATCACCAGATATCACTTTTCGCTGTGCCATGTTGAACTCAAATGACTCAAAACACCCAAGAAAATAAATATCTAAAGTTTGAAATGATTTAGCTTAATAAATCAACTGTAGAGAAGTAAACAAAACAAAAATTTTGCAAATTCTGCAACCACTAAAGAAATAATGCTGCTACCTTTTTCAGTAATGTTTTCCCTAAATAAGTTTTTCAAAATCTGCAACGCGGCTATAAACATTCTGGCTAACTCTAAATATCATGCATATTGCTTTCATAAAAGTTTTACAGCTGTTACTTTTGCAGCTACTGCTTTGAACTATACTGAGTGTTGCAAGCGTAGAAGCAGAACTTGGATCAGTGTTGATAAGCTGTTATCAATGACGCTACTCAGAAAAAAAACCAAACTTATCGGGGGAAAAAACTATGAAACAAAGCCATAGCAAATGAGTTTCAACAAGCAGTAGTTGGCAACAAAAGATAACGTTTAGATAAGGAAAATTGGCCAATGCAATATAAAATGCCTCGTGGTGTCTTATAGGACACGTGGTAATTCTAGGGTAAAAAGTCAAAACCATAGTAAAACCTTTTGAACAAAGATCTTAAGAATTATTGTGGTGCAGAACTATCACCTACACTAAATTTTGCTAATAATCAAAAAATTTCGAAATCAATTTTTTTATATCAAAGTGGGAATACCAATTTCAAAAGTGTCTGGTGTCCTATAGAACACCTTGGCAATTCTAGTGTTAATATTTGGAGGTAGTCCAGAACGTTTGATTTTTCCCAATAAAATAAATGTAGGTTCAAGTTATAATTTAATTTGCTAACAATTTGCTTTAAATTAAATTGCTTACAAGAACAAATGGACAATTTATGGGCTGATAAAAAATGTCCGTATAGTTGTAATATTGTAGCGATCACTAGTTTGGTTAACTGGCGATCTTAAGTAAAACTGTCGATCTTAGCAGCAGCTTCTCCTTGGTCAAATTGTTTAACAAAAGAATGGATCCATTTATTAACGAATTAAACAGAAAATCCGAACTGAATGAAACTAAACAAAACCGAACCAACTGAACTGAACTGAACTGTATCGAACTGAATTGAATAACGTAAAAGCAAAGTCAAATGATTTAAAGAATTTCAAAACATGCTTAAAGCAAAATCAGAAACTTAAAATGTGCCCTAATTAACTAAACTGCGTAATAAAAAAATTAACTAAAAGCGCTGAAAACAAAAGATGAAACAAGACAACTTAAATCAAAAATACTGTAAACATAAAAACCGGGTTCGAAACCGCTACAATATCACCGTGTGTTGTACGGTATACTTTGCCTAACATGTTGCCCTTAAGAAATGAAGGCAATTAGCAGAATTTTGCAAGCAAAACACGTTAGTAACTCATTTGCGTATTAGATTTTTTACAGCCATTAAAAGTGGTTTAAATGCTGTTGTGAAACACCACACTGTTTAATTGCTGAAGGTCAGGATGTTGCTCAAACTGTTGTCAACGTGATTTATACATCTTAATAAGTGTTTCTTTCTGTTAAGAATTACTTGCTTAAGGTCGTTGTTTTTATGGTAATTGCTGCTTTGACGGAATAAAAGTATCTTTGCTTACATTTGGTTAAGCACGCCGATGCTAAGGAACAACCTGCATTAGAAACTGCAGGTGTTCAGTTTTTGTGACAGTCGGTTATATGACTGCATAAGAGCACTCCTTGTTGTGCATTGTCACAAACTACTTTCAAGCTCCCTGCAATCACTTGAGAAACTTGAAAGTTATCTCTTCTCAACCAGGAACTTGGACCTTCATGGAGAAAGATAGTATCCCATCAAAGTTTTGTGAAGAATCATTTTTATTCTTGGTTTTTGGAAAAAAACAAAATCTTCGAGATGTTTTTTTTTCCGGAAACAATCTTGCTACTGAGCATTTCGAAGTTTCCCTCTTGTTGTCTTCACCTTGAAACTTAGTAATTATTCGCCACTTTATTTTCAAAGAGAATTATCATTGAAGCAAGAGAAGGCTACTAGCTTCTTAGACAAATACCACATATGCTTCAACATCTTGTTAAGTAAAATTTGGGAAATTGGTGCATTGAAAAGTTGGAGAAGGGTCTTGCATTAACAGCAAATATCTTTCAGCTTTCAAAACGTTTTAGGCAGTAAACCATGCTCAAAATTACCAGGATTTGTTATCCCTAAAATTATAACGGTATCCTATAGTACACTTTTAGTATGGCGACGTTTTTCTCTGTAATTGCTTGAGCTTAAACTGTTAGTACGCATTTGAAATAAAGGCATCTTTCCAAAAAGCAAATTTAAATATATTTGCAACGTAAAAAACCGATTTTGAAGAAAAAAGCATAAGAAATGAGCACTTTATCACACACTGTTTTGCCATTTTAGATTTGACTACAGATGTCGAAAAAGCATGATTGAATACGATAACGACACCATCTAAAAATAGATTTTGTCACATTATCATTTGTTACTTCCGTTTCGTTTCAAAAACCTACTTTTGAATTTTTTGCGGACACTTTCCACATGTAGAATTTTTACACTGGCAGCAAATAAAAATTGTTGGATTGTTACAACCTGTTTCATAGCATTTTATACGTTTTCTCTGCGCAGATGTTAGTGCAATCGTTGTATTGTTTTGTTGCTGGTGGCGAAAACATTCAATGAGCTCAAGTATAAAATCTCGTCATGAGATTTAAGTACCAGTCATTTAAGTGAAAATAATAGCACATACGTTAATAGCCGCAGTATCGAGAATGCTACTCAAACTGCTACTGACCATCTCTAGAAAGCAGATCACGTGCTGCCAAAACGAGTCAATCGGTCAAAGCAATTGACGCCGAGTGTGTTCTCATTGTAAACGCCGATCACACGTGTTGTTTTGGGAGCTGTTGTGGCGTCAACATCAGGTGTAGAATGCATAGTGGACAAAAAACAGACTGTTTTCTAATTTTTGGTTGACGTTGTACAAACGTTGCTGTACTTTTCTTGTGCCAAAAAAAACTTGCTGGAGTTTACACATCTTTGCTTTGCTGCTTCAGCCATTGCGCTTGCAAGATCACATCAATTATCTTTTAGGATGCCAACAAGAGAGTTTTGCTTGTTTCAGTTTTTCAACCCACGGTAATAATGTAAAAAATTATCCCAGCACATGTAATATCCTTTGCTCTTGATGTGTGTCGTAATTTTGACCATAATTGATTCTCTTTCTCTTTCACCACATGGTTCCTTTTCTTGTGCACCTAAGTGCAAAGTAGTTTTTGCGACATACCTTGATTTGTCATCGTTTCAAACCCAAAATTTTATACCATATTTGTCGGGCTTGTTGAGCATAAAGTTAATCAATGAGCAAATTTGCTCCGTGGCATTGCATCATGGAAAAGCAGAATTTCGTAACTTTTGCTCCGTAAAAATGCAACAAGATGAGTTTTTGATACAGCGCCCTGTCGTATTGCAGAGCAATAAAACTTTCAAGTTTGTCTAAGCTTCTAGAAAACTCTACGTTTTTGCGGCATAGAGCTTCTTCGGTGGTGAACTTAGATATTGATCTCAATATTGATTCATGAATAAGCATTTTTCAAGCGCTGTTGGTGTAGTGATACTGGATGAAACGCGACGACGTACTCCAGGAATTGCAGTGAAGATGTTGGGCGATGAAGTTCTAACTGTTAGCGCAGGTTTCGAAAATGTCCAAATTGTTCCGTTTCCACCAGTTACATTGCAAGCAGTTGCATTTTGCGCGCTTGTGGTACAGGTATATTAACCATCTAATTCATCTTCATCATTACTCTTTCTGGCAATGAATGCTGAACTAGCAGCTAGTAAAATCGAAGATGATAACTATGTAAAAGATGTTCCTTACATTTTGACGACTTGTCATCAGCAAATGCACCTTGACAACTCGTCATCAGTGTTTCAAGTAGTAATAAAATTCGCACTTTCGTTAGACATCATTCTCCGCTGCGCTATGTCGCATTCCCAGCTCCAAAGTACAGCATTCACGATAGAAAGCGATTTTTCACAAATATTTAGCTTTTAGTTATACATGAATTGTAGCTGCACAAAAATAAGCAAAGTAAAAACTTTTTAGCAGTACTTTACGATACCAAGGTAATACCTTACTACTGTGATTTTCACTAAGAATCTTTCAAGAAATATTTCTGTGGCTAGGCTAACACTCAATATCAAGCACATTGTTTTCGATAATTCTACTTAGCAAACATTATTGCTGCTACGCTGAACTATACTGTGTGTTGAAAACGCAAAACTTCAAGACCTGCTGTTGAGATTTTGCAAATGATACTAATTGGAAAAACTAGAGTTGTCGTCGAAAAGAAAACAAGATAACGTAATAACGAGTGAGTTTTGACAAGCAGCTGTTAACAAATAAAATTTAGGTTTGAAATTAGGTTAATAGGCAAATACAATCTAAAACTCTTTCCGGTGTCTTTAGGAGGGCACGTGGTAATTATAAGGTAAAAAATTAAAACATTGGTAAAATCTCATTAAAAAGTATGTTGGGAATTTGTGCAACCAAGTAATATCATCAAATTTAGATAAAAATCAAAGAATTTCAGATCCAAAACTTGTAAAACATATTTTCATCTTCAAAACCCACTTTTTTGTTGCAACACTTGAAAGGGCAGCACTCGTAGGAGGTCAATAAAAACTTCAAAATCTTTAGTTACATCCGCTAACGGCCAAATCTTCCTTTCTTTTTAAGCGTATCAAAAGCCAACCTCAAGTTTAATGGTCTCCAAGGCTAAAGCGTGGAAAAAACATGCTTCTCTTTTCTAGTCTTTTCCCCAGTTAGTCTGCTTTCTTTTTCCTCTAACTAGTTTTGATTGTTCTTCTTTTATTGTTCTATTGTAATTTTTCTGACTGCTCTTCTCTCAGGGAGTCGAGAGCTGCTTCCGCCAACAACTTGAAAACTCACTTTTCTGTTTCTCAGCCAAAGTCTCTCCGTCAAAGAGCCAGAGGCCACAATGTCTGAGATCCACGTGACCTACTCTTTCCTGAAGTCTCATTTCACTTTCTGCTCTCGTTTTTCCGTTACAAAATATCTCGCAACTACCGTCCATCTTTCGTTGTCCACTGCCACCAACCGAGACAGAATTGCCTACCCCATGCTCACAAACCTTTCTCGCTCAAGTGTCAATCTTTTTTACATTTTTGTGGATTTCACATTTCTTTTCTTTCGTTGAAAGACTTTATCTATTATCTTACCCATAGAATGATAAAACCTCTTGATTCTCTAGCTTCCTTCCAAAGTACCTTTTTCACTTCCTGCGTTTTAAAGCATCCTAAACGCATCATATTGCCTCGCCTACTCTTCTTTCTGAAAACCAACTATATTCTTTATTCCCGTCAGCCCAGTTTCCGCCATGGCCGATAAACTCTTATAGATATTTGTACAGTCTCAGTCGATCCCGAATAGGTTTCCAAAACCTAAACCGGAGTTTTGGGCCATTTTTGCAAACTGTCGATTTTTAAAAGGTATTTGACTATGTTTATCGCAAACTTATTATTTCTGGCCGTCGCTTTGCTCTGTGAACTCCATCTTTTTTCTGACAAGCAGGTTTGCGTGTTGATTTAAAATCACAAATTCGCACTTTTTGAGTCCGTCGAAGCATTTTGCCAGGAATTGCTTTAGCCCTTATTTCTGGTCTTCTTATTTCCTCTATTAGTTGCGATATTCATGCTGACGATTTGGCATTTTGGTCCTATCTCCTCCTTTTGTGTCTGGTGCATTGCTTATGGCAAAAAGAGCCCTGGCTGAATAGGTGCTCTGGTTCTAGCACTTGTCTCTTCTTCTTAACTTTGACAAATGTGGAATATATGTGTTTTCAGTGGATTCTAATCAGGCTAATTTTAAGTACCGTCTCTACTTGCTCAGTTTCATTTTTCTTTTCCATCTCGCTTCTAACTTGCATGGGGAGACATCTTTGACCGTTTTCTTTGCAAAGCACATATTTCTGCTAAAAGCCAAGTTTTTTTCTTTGCAGAGTCTGACGCTGAATCTGTGCTTCCTCATGGGACTCATTTAAAGAGTGCCTTCCTTCTTTATTAAAGCGTTTCTAATGCCAATTATCACCTTTGCTCTACCAAAACAATTTCCTTTTCACTAAGCTTTGCTAATGCTATCAAGGCGGAAGCACTTCACTGATTAGCCAGTTGCGCCATCTTTGGCTATATTATGCCCTCACCTATTCCTCTTTTTTTCCAAGATATTTCTGTTAGTTCTGCGAATCATCCTGACTGATTTCACTCTGTCCTTTATTGAGCGGTACCTTTGTCTATCATTCTTTACTTCCTATTTGACTTCCACCGCCTCATCTTCTTTTATTCTCAGGCTGCAATTGATTTAAGGACACTTATTTTCTTCGGGAGACGACACAACCGATAAGCTGGATTTACTATAAAGTCAGCTATCCTTTAGCCATTTGCATTTCCTGGCACCTTCTTTTACCTCTAGTATTTACTCATGTTGGTCAAAATTGAGAATCATTTGTGTAGCTTCTCTATAGCTACTCATATATCTGACTCAGAACACTTCTCGTGTCTTTTTGTCCTAGCCTACTACGGAATCTGTGCGGCCCGCAGTGACTGATTAATCTTTTTCTTTGTATGAACTCTGGCCCAGTCAAAAAAGTGTTGTCTGCATGGTCTTCAACCATTGCCCCTTCCCCTGAAAAGAGTAGGGAAACAACAACAACATCAACATTTCTTTTGCATTTTTTAGGACTTTACGAAAGCTAGTTGTAAGACAAAGACTTGTTTTCTGGGACAAAAGCAGTTTTGCGAATTCTTCTATCAGGGCACCATTATTTCACAGTAACGGTATATTTTTTTGCGAAATGGAATGACCTCCAATGTTTGCCAATTTTTAAGTTAATTTTTAAAATTTTTTTCTAAGTGGCACATTCAAACAAACCACAAAACTTTTCCTTTGTTAAGAGCTTTCACAATTTCTGGATCGATTATTTGCCATCATCATCATCTGGCAATTTTCCTGCTTTCAATGACTTGATAACGAGAAACCTATTTTTGGGTGAAGGTTGTTTCTGCGAGATCATGCTACTGATTTTTATGACAATGATCGGGCTGAGCGCGCTGGTAATACCACAAATAATCACTTATAATTGTGTTGCAAAAACGCACGACTAATCCATGACCAATCTTGTCAATTGTGAGTGTAAATGTGGTGTTGGATTTAATTTCTAACACTTTTTCTTCTCTTTTTATTTTTGTAACTTGTTTACTCCATAATAATTTCTTACTATTTTTACAAAACTGTTAAAATTTAATGGTCCTACAACGTCGAACAGTTTGTAAGGCATAGGCCTAAATATATAAATAACTGGAATGCAGCAACTTGGAACAAAATCTTTGAGTAGAGAAACGGTATTTCCCCTTGGCTACTCTTATCCAGGGGCATTTGACGTAGGATAAAAACTGCTTGGGGTCACAAATATAAATACAAGCGCACCAAGTCTCCAGATAAGCCTACCATTTAATAGCGTATTTGTGAAATTGTGAAAAGGATTTCTGTTTTAATGCAACCCACCTGCACTTTGACTTTGTAACCCCTATACTGATTGGAAAAATGATGAGGATGCGGGCTACAAGCGCTATGGCCCCACAAACATTTGTTACTTGACCCACTTTAAAGTACGTTTCTACATTTGGTTTGTCGCAGGAGAATTAACTATGGGGAAAACCAATATATCATAACATCTTTTTGTTATTGTTCGCACAAATGTTCGTTAGGACGGGAGCACCCAGCTGTTACGCAATCGTTACTGCTTGGGGCCATGTAAACGACACTGGTTGAAGCAGCTAGTATAGATATATATATTTACTTGTCATAGCGGCGGCATCCGGAGAAAAAGTACCACCATCGTTTGGAAGGAACACTGGAAAAACCCAGCCAGTGTATGATTTACTCGCTATTTGCGTCTCCAGAGCTGCAACAAACAACAGTGGTATTAAAGCATTTTCAATTATTTGTGTCAACTCAGTCTTTAAAGTTCATCTAAATGAATATAAACTGCCTGGCAATCGGTTTTGCACGTACGGATTAGCGATTTCACTTTGCAACCAATTAAGCAAAGCTTTTTTTTAAATCCTCTAAAAAATAGAAGTTATAACTGAAGATTGAACGCAGTAGTCAACAGTATTCTATATGCGTCAACGGTAGTAGTAAATTACAAAACAAAACTCGTATATTATTAGAAAAAGAATAAAACTAAAATGTTGATAAACATTTTATTAAAACGTTCCTAACATCACTATCATCTGATTTAGGTAAGCATAAGATAGGCTATCTGTTTATTTTAGTAAGGACGCTTTTAGCGTACAAGTGATGTGTCGCGCGAGACATAACACATCATCACTACTTCAGCTCATATCACTTCTGCATCAGCTTCAACTGACGCTCGCAGAAGTGAAATTTCATGTACTCCAAATATACTAATTTGTGGATTTTTAGTGTTTTATGAATCACGAAGAGCCTCTTCCACGGCAATTCAATTTTCATTAATTCTCTCTTTATAAAGCAAGATTTAAAAGCAGACTAAATAAAAAAGCGAATTTTTTTGGTTTTTGTTTTTGTTGCGTTTAAGACGTCATTGCAACGCAATCTTTGAAGCTAAAATTTTGATACTGTAAAAATATTGAATAAATACAGTGGTCTATGGACTTAAAACAAAAAATTAAACAAAAGATATCTGTTTGGGATATTTCTTGCGCCCTAGTGCATTTCAATTCAAACTGACGGTATCGGCGAACATAAAAAATGTTGTTTCGTATATTACGCGACTCAATCAATGTGAACATATAAAGACTAGTTTTAATTCTCAAGTAGTTCTTTCATGCTCGTAGTAGATCATTTTCCCGATTTAGGTCAATATAAAAACGATTTGTAAAAGCGCATCACATTACGTGACCAGAAAATATGGCAAAATGAAAGTTTTGGAAAATCTGGTTAAAGTTGCAACGGCTTTTGACGAATCATGATTACATTATAACATGAAACTTGTAGCGTAGCAAAATTTAATTTTTTAGCAAATGTGCTCACTTTTCTTATTCAAATGCTTGAGTTAGTGGCAACAGGTTTTTTAGTATTGGCAACTATGCCTAACTTCAGCCAGTAAATTGGGATGGTATAAGATAAAATCATAGCATGGGTTGATAGACCTAAGTTAAACGCTAACAACGTTAGGTTTAGATATCCGTACCACTGGGATTAGATGGATCATTAACATAAAATTTGCTCACATAGTTTTTGTTACAATTAGATTAAGAGGAAGGTTAGAACAGCACCTAAGCATTGGAAAATCTTGCAGATATGGAAAAAGAGTTCGTGAAAAGTCGGATGTTGCTATTGATACTGTCATCAGCATGATAGCGTTAAGTGGAATGATGACACAAAGTTGTAAATGTGTTGTTTACACTTTTTGGTTGAAAACGATTACAATCGATTAAGAGATACAGCCAGAAACATATAAAAAAAGTTGATTTAGTGTATCCCCACCCTGTGAAAATTTATAATCAAAACATGGGGATTGGGCCATTTAGATCAAAGTTTTGCAGCTTGCATGATCAACCTTTGTAGTTAAAAATGGCGGGGGTCGTACTTTCGATTGCTCGTGAAAGTCGCGGTCAACAATCTTTTTCAGCTTTATCGTTAGAAGAAAAGAAAGCACTGGTTGCACTAGAATTTGGTGTGTTGTAGTGGAAACGTTTTGCTCTAGCACTTAGAGCAAACAAAAAACTGGTTCACATGACTCTGTGATCACAAAGTGCAGTTTTGAGTTCAGCGAGCAGTCTACTTAGCAGATAGCTAGCTGCAGTGGATGAACTACTGGTAGAAAAAGCATATGTAAATGCTTTGTCTAAATTTTGATAATACAAAATTAATCGCTACCAGCACCTTTGTAGGTGTGATCAATCCAGCATTCAAATCAGGTTCGTAAGCTGTTTTATATTTGATCGCTTTCTAGTATTTACTTGATTGCTATACGATAGTTTCTGATCTCTATGCCACATCTATCAATGGCTGTAAAGAACAGCGAGCGGATTTGAAGCAAGTCTTTATAAACCAATTATGACAAGCCCATTTACCACTGCTGTCAGTTTAAACTAACCGAACAATTTTTAGGAATGATTTCGCGAAAAAAAGTGGTGATCGATGGTTGAGGGTGTAGCCAGGAGGGTCAAGGTTTCATAGCTCTCTATCTCCCTTTTTTTGGCCTCAGTTAATTTTTAGCACAAAACACGAACAATTGCTCCACAATTTTGCTGAGAGTTTGTAGTTGGGATTTGTGCATGAGTTTGACAGGAGAGCTTCATGCTTCAATGGTTTTCTTGATACAGGAGAATGTGGCTGTATTGCAGTTTAGATGTGTTGCGTCATAATGCTATATGTCCATAGTCCATAGGCCCATAGGCGTAGATAAAACCGGGTCCAAAAAGACCATGCCTTCCAATTTTTAAATCTGGGTCAGGGTTGACAGTGTAAGCAAAAAACAAAAAAGGCCATCCAACAACCTTAAAGCGATCAGTGTTGAAAATTGGGGGTCAGAAAATATCTGCTTCCAAAAAAAATGTCATCCAACACACTTAATATTTTTTTACCTTCCAGTCTACATCTGGCTACAAAACTGGGTAAGCACAAAGCAAATAACTTAGAGATTTGTTTAGGCTAGGAGTGGCATACGTTCAGATTTTTCAATTGTGTCCGTGATTATGAATTTAAACTTAAGCAAACCATAAAGTTGTTGAAATATCAGAAGTTTTACCTAGATCCTTTAAATTTTAGTTCAAAAGTTTGGATCAAATGATAGTTAACATTCTTTGAAGTAAAAGTCCTTTTTTTAATAGAAGACATAGAACTGATGCAAACCTACAAATATACCAGCAGTATAATAGCCAGAGTATGTGTTTCAATCGTTTCTATAGAAACACATCTGAAATCACAATTGATATTAATAAAAATTGGGCCAAGTCATAAATAGTAGAGTCCTGCATGAAATCGGCTGGGCCACTTTATGAGGAAAAATATCGAGACATTAATTGTGATATTAGTCTCATGCTATACACGATACACGAAGATGTGCTTAGACCATAGGTCTCTAATGTGGGGATGACAATTGTCGGCCAAGACTTTTAAGCCGACTCGCGGAGCTCTCTACATAATCATAAACCTTTACTTCAAATTGGGATAATGACATTTTTTGTTTTAATTTTGGAAATACTACTATTTTAAAGGACTGAAATAATCTATTAGTAAAATAAATAATTTAGAATACTGTTTCTCAAATTGAGCCACCTGGCTCCCTAAAGAGAAATTTTGTTATCTGAAGGGAGGAATAATCGTTGGGGAGGAATTTCAATGTAATGTAAATTTATCGATTAGCTTTATAAGTGACGGCAAGAAAAGCGATGACGTTTTTTTGGAGATCACTACATTTTCCTGCAACCCATCATCGGTTTCGCTGGACAATCACCTTTTTTTGGGGGGGATCACCACATTTTCTGGTAACTCAACACGGGTTCCAACATTACCAACCGTTACTTAATGTTAACGATTCTGCAGTGGAAATGAAAGTGACTGTGCCTGAGGTTAGCAAGAAAGGAAAACGGTATAAATGTTTTAGGACTACTTATTTAGAATCTTGGCTACCAAAGCTTAAAAAATTCAGCAATGTGTCCCTTCGTTGGAAAACATTGGAGACCCCTGACTTAGACGAACGTAGTTCAGCGTAGAGTCGTTGTGTGTTCTAAATTCATATGTTCTTCCCTAAAGTTAATAATCTGGTTGGGCAATGGCAACGTACGAGTATAACCTCAATTCTCTGTTTCAGAGAGTGTTCCATTTAGATACACATAGAGAACCAGGTTCAATGGCTGGCAGAACATCATTTCCTTTCCCTATTAATGTATTACTGTAAACCACATCCTACACCGATACTTCTGGTTCCAAGATGAATTTGATATTTGTAAAAAATTGATAAATGAGCAAGGATAAATCATCTGTGCCAATTGAGCCAAAAGATTGTAAACCAAAAATTAAGAATAGCCTATTTCTTTTTCTGACAGAACCGAATAATTGAAAAAGGTAATTGGCATGAAGTCAAAGACAAGAAGATCTGGCACTTGGTCTTCTATCTGATGACCAATTACTTTTTGCCAGTTTTTCGGACCGCTGGGCTTGTAATTGTAGTGGTGGAATAATTCCCAAAATCGCAGCTCATGACGGTAAACCTGATAAATGCAGTACCGAGACCAACCTAGTAGCATCTCCTGGTAATAATAACTCCACTGATTGATTCAGTATTTACACAACCATCACAAACAGCAACATACAGTGACAGACTTGCCAATTCGAGCTGGAACACAAAGTCATAAATGGCTGGAGCTGCCTTTTGGGGTCACACGAGTTAAATTGTCTTTGCCAAGTTCATCCAATATGATGTAGTGATTATCTACTTTCATTTTTGGACCCCACCTTTTTGTTGTATGTATTTTTACAAGAATTCTAGTTATTGCTATTTTCCGTCACAATGTAAAGGTAAATGGAGTGATCAGTTAGTGCAGTGAAGGCTATTCCTAGACCAGCAAAGTTTGATACGCCAGATCTATTGCAAACACAGGCAATACTAGAAAATCTTGTCAAATTTTTTAAACCGTTGTCTGGCATGCTCTTCTGAAAATTTTTGCTTATCATGCTCTCGTCATTGTTGCCTGCTGAACGAGGACTTTCGTCAGAAAGATCAAACTGCACCCGCTCCTGCCTGATTTTAGTTTAAATCTTTTTCATTCCATCGCTTCTTGGCGTTGTCCTGGTTCATATTCCCGTAACATCTCTTTCAATGTCAGCAATTACCATCTTCCGAGCGGTACATTGATCAGTTAAGAACTGGTTTTCAAGTTTAGGCTCTTTATATTACTTTTACAATTCAAGTGGAACCAATCACGATTCTTTGCCTAGCAGTGCACTTTCAAACATAATGCAAGTGGACAAGTGCAACTACAAATGTCGAACAAAGCATTCGTTTCCATTTTGAACGCAATTTCTTTGAAAAAATTTCGCTAGCTTCTGTTAGCATCCAGATCTTTCTTGAACCGTATTTAAAATTTACCCTCTATTGTGTTTTGATCCAACAATGGAACAATTAACCGATTTTCAATCACTTTATCCCGGTGGTTCTCAAAAGAGGGTCACTTGGCTTCATAAGATAGAAATGAATGTTATTTGGGAGGAAATTTGTTTTTGGCAGAAATTGGGGAGAAAAAGTTTTTATTTTTTTCATAACTTACTTATAGGCTCCATCATTTCGTTAAAGCTGATAAAAAAAAAATTGCCGATAAAAAAATAATTAAATGAAGGATTTAAATTTGTTTTTGTTTGCTCTATTAAAGATTTTAGTTTTGTTGTACAATGAAATATAAATTGTTGCATGTAACTGAATAACAAAACAGTTTAGTAGAAATTTCATTTTTTCATTATACGAGAGTCTTGCTTCTTCAATGCAACCATACGCATGTAGCTAACACTACGACGCTTTCTAATTTTTAAGATGCCATGGGTGTTGAGAAGGTGCCACAGCCTTGGTATCTAAGTTTTCTGAGGTCAAAATCAGTGGCGTAACGAGATTTTTATTGGAAAGGGGAGAAAGGCTTAGTGCGTTTTTTTGATTTAAAGACTTTTTGGTTTGGAGATCAACTTTTTGAGACACTTTTTGCCCTTTTTTGAAGAAGATAGAGCTGCACCGTAGAAAATATGGCTAATTTGTGTAATTTGGGCCATAAATTGATCTCGAGTCCTAAAACTAGTGCCAGGCCAGAGTCATTAGTTCCTTTGATCACCCTTTTAACCCTCCTGGTAGTGACACAAGAGCACAAAGCGTGTTTAACTAAAAACCGCAAACGCAACATTAACAACATCTCAGATTACACAAAATGTTTTCAAATCTTTTGAGATCTTGAAATCTTTATAAAAATTTAGTTGACAAAAATCAAAATTTTAGAGAAATCAGAAAAGTTCTGAGATTTTGAAATAGTGCATCAAGAAAAAGTTATTTAATGCAAACTCTCAGAGAAAATCTTATCGGCAAGGCTCATCCACATTAAAAATTTTAATTACTAAGAGTTTTACTGTATAATTTCATGGGTTAAAAAAGTGACAACACGAAATCAATCCAGAGTGCAAAACCAGTTGATGTGTTTGGATTCTCATGCGAGAGTGAGCTACGCCAAATTAGCTGTGGTATCTAAGAAAACACTCCGGGCATTTCCGACTACAAATTCAGTTAAAAGCGCTTCTAGTGACGTCACTGGCATTTTGTTTATGAACAATGCTTCCACAACTTTAATGAGATAGGAAACCTTCAAACAAATTTGAGACGCTTTTCTCCAGGTTCGTTTCATACGATTGCTATGAGGTTCAGGTTCTTGTTATTCTTTAATAAAATTAGATTTTTGAAAGAATTTTTTTAAATTTAGACTACGGAGGAATTGACTGCAACCGGGGTTGTAAGGGAGAAATACTGAAAAAATTTTAGAAGCACTGCCCTAACCCATGCAATAGAAAAATCACCCACAGCATTTTTGATCATGCCATCTACATTTGCAAACCTTTTACCCTCACATTTATATTTCCAGAAATTTCTTTACGCTTTTACCATTAAGCGTAAGCTTGCGCACAGTAACAGCACTTGCCTGGCCAAAAAACAGCGCGCTCTGTGTTTTTGCTCCTTGCAATCTTTCTATTACTCATTAATTTTTTTACAAAATTTGTACAAATTAATAAAGTAAACACATTATTATGCTACACCTTGTAAATAATAATCTCGTCAAGTGACATCAAGAGTTCATTTTAATCTAAAAGTCGGTAGGCCAAACCTCCTCCAACTACCTTAAAGTTTTGTGTGGAACATCCAAATGACATCTACAACGATGCATTCAGCAAAGGGACTAAACGGTAACAAAATTGCTCCCTAGCAACCTATATTAAGATTTGAATTACAAACTAACAAACAAACAATTTTTTTGTAATTTTTATGCTTAACCACCAATAAAGTCAGCAAATGTAAACAATGTAACAATGTTTAGCTTGCGATGACAAAATACACCCGAAGTCCTAATTGCGATCAAAACTTTGTAAAATGATGCGATGACAGCATTGAAGAAAATATGTAAAAACGCGTCCTCTTGTCATAGCATTCAAAGCTTGCTACGAAGCAAGTGCTTCAGCATAAGCAAGCAAACACGTCGTTTATTATCATTATACTATTATTATCATATTATTATTATACTAAAGTTTGAAATGATTTAGCTCAATAAATCAACTGTAGAGAAGTAAACAAAACAAAAATTTTGCAAATTCTGCAACCACTAAAAAAATAATGCTGCTACCTTTTTCAGTAATGTTTTCCCTAAATAAGTTTTTCAAAATCTGCAACGCGGCTATAAACATTCTGGCTAACTCTAAATATCATGCATATTGCTTTCATAAAAGTTTTACAGCTGTTACTTTTGCAGCTACTGCTTTGAACTATACTGAGTGTTGCAAGCGTAGAAGCAGAACTTGGATCAGTGTTGATAAGCTTTTATCAATGACGCTACTCAGAAAAAAAAACCAGACTTATCGGGGGAAAAAACTATGAAACAAAGCCATAGCAAATGAGTTTCAACAAGCAGTAGTTGGCAACAAAAGATAACGTTTAGATAAGGAAAATTGGCCAATGCAATATAAAATGCCTCGTGGTGTCTTATAGGACACGTGGTAATTCTAGGGTAAAAAGTCAAAACCATAGTAAAACCTTTTGAACAAAGATCTTAAGAATTATTGTGGTGCAGAACTATCACCTACACTAAATTTTGCTAATAATCAAAAAATTTCGAAATCAATTTTTTTATATCAAAGTGGGAATACCAATTTCAAAAGTGTCTGGTGTCCTATAGAACACCTTGGCAATTCTAGTGTTAATATTTGGAGGTAGTCCAGAACGTTTGATTTTTCCCAATAAAATAAATGTAGGTTCAAGTTATAATTTAATTTGCTAACAATTTGCTTTAAATTAAATTGCTTACAAGAACAAATGGACTATTTATGGGCTGATAAAAAATTTCCGTATAGTTGTAATATTGTAGCGATCACTAGTTTGGTTAACTGGCGATCTTAGGTAAAACTGTCGATCTTAGCTGCAGCTTCTCCTTGGTCAAATTGTTTAACAAAAGAATGGATCCATTTATTAACGAATTGAACAGAAAATCCGAACTGAATGAAACTAAACAAAACCGAACCAACTGAACTGAACTGAACTGAACTGTATCGAACTGAATTGAATAACATAAAAGCAAAGTCAAATGATTTAAAGAATTCCAAAACATGCTTAAAGCAAAATCAGAAACTTAAAATGTGCCCTAATTAACTAAACTGCGTAACAAGGAAATTAACTAAAAGCGCTGAAAACAAAAGATGAAACAAGACAACTTAAATCAAAAACACTGTAAACATAAAAACCGGGTTCGAAACCGCTACAATATCACCGTGTGTTGTACGGTATACTTTGCCTAACATGATGCCCTCAAGAAATGAAGGCAATTAGCAGAATTTTGCAAGCAAAACACGTTAGTAACTCATTTGCGTATTAGATTTTTTACAGCCATTAAAAGTGGTTTAAATACTGTTGTGAAACACCACACTTTTTAATTGCTGAAGATCAGGATGTTGCTCAAACTGTTGTCAACGTGGTTTACACATCTTAATAAGTTTAATTCTTTCTGTTAAGAATTACTTGCTTAAGATCGTTGTTTTTCTGGTAGTTGCTGCTTTGACGGAATAAAAGTATCTTTGCTTACATTTGGTTAAGCACACCGATGCTAAGGAACAACCTGCATTAGAAACTGCAGGTGCTCAGTTTTTGTGACAGTCGGTTATATGACTGCATAAGAGCACTCCTTGTTGTGCATTGTCACAAACTACTTTCAAGCTCCTTGCAATCACTTGAGGAAATTGAAAGTTATATTTTCTCAACCAGGAACTTGGATCTTCAAGGAGAAAGATAGTATCCCATCAAAGTTTCGTAAAGAATGGTTTTTATTCTTGGTTTTTGGAAAAAAACTAAATCTTCGAGATGTTTATTCTTCCGGAAACAATCTTGCTAATGAGCATTTCGAAGTCTCCCTCTTGTTGTCTTCACCTTGAAACTTAGTAATTATTTGCTACTTTGTTTTTGAAGAGAATTATCATCGAAGCAAGAGAAGGCTACTAGCTTCTTAAACAAATACCACAAATGCTTCAACATCTTGTGAAATTTGGGAAATTGGTGCATAGAAAAGTTGGAGAAGGGTCTTGCATTGACGGCAAATATCTTTCAGCTTTCAAAACGTTTCAGGCAGTAAACCATGCTCAAAATTACCAAGATTTGTTATGCCTAAAATTATAACAGTATCCTATAGTACACTTTTAGTATGACGACGTTTTTCTCTGTAATTGCTTGAGCTTAAACTGTTTGTACGCATTTGAAATAAAGGCATCTTCCCAAAAAGCAAATATAAATATATTTGCATTGTAAAAAACCGATTTCGAACAAAAAAGCATAACAAATGAGCACTTCATCACACACTGTTTCGCCATTTTACATTTGACTACAGATGTCGAAAAAGCATGATTGAACACGATAACGACACCATATAAAAATAAATTTTATCACATTATCATTTGTTACTTCCGTTTCGTTTCAAAAACCTACTTTTGAATTTTTTGCGGACACTTTCCACATGTAGGATTTGATATTGGGAGCAAATAATAGTTGTTGGATTGTTACAATCCGTTTCATAGCACTTTATAGGTTTTCTCGGTGCAAATGTTAGTGCAATCGTTGTGTTGTTTTGTTGCTGGTGGCAAAAACATTCAATGAGCTCAAGTATAAAATCTCGTGGTGATATTTAGTTACCATTTGTTTGTGCAAAAATAATAGCACGTACGTTAATAGCTGCAGTATTGAGAATGCCATCTCAAACTGCTATTAGTCATCTCCAGAAAGCAGATCACGTGCTGCCAGAACGAGCCAATTGGTCAAAGCAATCGACGCCGAGTGTGTTCTCATTGCAAAAGCCGATCACACATGTTGTTTTGGCAGCTGTTGTGGTGTCAACATTAGGTGTAGAATGCATAATGGGCAAAAAAAAAACAGACTGTTTTCTTATATTTTGGTTGACGTTGTACAAACGTTGCTCTACTTTTCTTGTGCCAAAAAAACCTGCTGGAATTTACACATCTTTGTTTTGGTTCGGTCATTACCTTTGCAAGATCACATCGATTATCTTTTATGATGCCAACCAAAGAGAGTTTTGCCTGTTTCAGTTTTTCAGCCCACGGTAATAATGCAAAAAATTATCGTAGCACATGTAATATCCTTTGTCCTTAATATGTGACGTATTTTTGACCATAATTGATTCTCTTTGTGATACATCACCACGTGGTTCGTTTTCTTGTGCACCTAAGTGCGAATTAGTTTTTACGACATACCTTGATTTGACATCGTTTCAAACCCAAAATTTTATACCATATTTGTCGGGCTTGTTGCCTATAAAGTTAATCAAGGAGCAAATTTACTCCGTGGTATTGCATCATAGAAAAGCAGAATTTTGTCACTTTTGCTCCGTAAAAATGCAACAAGATGAGTTTTTGATACAGCGCCCTGTCGTATTGCAGAGCAATAAAACTTTCAAGTTTGTCTAAGCTTCTAGAAAACTCTACGTTTTTGCGGCATAGAGCTTCTTCAGTGGTGAACTTGGATATTGATCTCAATATTGATTCATGAATAAGCATCTTTCAAGCGCTGTTAGTGTGGTGATACTGGATGAAACGCGACGACGTACTTCAGGAATTGCAGCGATCTTCCTCACATTTTGACAACTCGTCATCAGCAGATGCATCTTGGCAACTCGTCATCAGTGTTCCAAGTAGTAATAAAATTCGCACTTTCGTTAGACATCATTCTCCGCTGAGCTAGGTCGCACTCCCAACTCCAAATTATAGTATTCAAGATAGAAAGCCAATTTTCACAAATATTTAGCTTTTTGTTATACATGAATTGTAGCTGCACAAAGATAAGCAAAGTAAAAACTTTTTACCAGTACTTTGCGACACCAAGGTAATACCGTACTACTGTGATTTTCACTACGGATCTTTCAAGAAATATTTCTGTGGCTGGACTAGCACTCATCAAGTGCATTGTTTTCGATAATACCACTTAGCAATCATCACTGCTGCTACGCTGAACTATACTGTGTGTTGAAAACGCAAAACTTCAAGACCTGGGGTTAAGGTTTTGCAAATGGTACTAATCGGAGAAACTAGAGTTGTCGTCGAAAAGAAAACAAGATAACGTAATAACAAGTGAGTTTTGACAAGCAGCTGTTAACAAATAAAATTTAGATTTGAAATTAGGTTAATAGGAAAATACAATGTAAAGTTCCTTCCGGTGTCTTTAGGGCGCGTGGTAATTCTAAGGTAAAAAATCAAAGCATTGGTAAAATCTCATTAAAAAGTACATGTATGTTGAGAAATCGCGCAACCAAGCAACATTATCAAGACTAAATTTAGGCAAAAATCAAAGAATTTCAGATCCAAAACTTATAAAACATATTTGCACCTTCATAATTCACTTTTTTGTTGCAACACTTAAGAGGGCAGCAGTCCTAGGAGCTCAATAAAAACTTCAAAATCTTTAGTTACATCCGCTAACGGCCAAATATTCCTTTCTTTTCGGGCGCATCAAAGGCCAAACTCAAGTTTAATGGTCTCCAAGGCTAAAGCGTGGAAAAACATGCTTCTCTTTTCTAGTCTTTTCCCAAGTTAGTCTGCTTTCTTCTCCCTCTAGCTAGTTTTGATTGTTCTTCCTTTATTGTTCTACTGTAATTTTTCTAACTGCTCTTCTCTCAGGGAGTCGAGAGCTGTTTCCGCCAACAACTTGAAAACTCACTTTTTTGTTTCTCAGCCAAAGCCTCTCCGTGAAAGAGTCAGAGGCCACAATGTCTGAGATCCACGTGACTTACTCTTTCCTGAAGTCTCATTTCACTTTCTGCTCTCCTTTTTCCGTTACAAAATATCTCGCAACTACCGCCAATCTTTCCTTGTCCACTGCCACCAACCGAGACAGAATTGCCTACCCCATGTTCAAAAACTTTTCTCGCTATAGTATCAATCTTTTTTACATTTTTAATCTTTCGTAGATTTCACATTTTTTTCTTTCATTAAAAGACTTCATCTATTATCTTACCCATTGGATGATAAAATTTCTTGATTCTCTTGCTTCCTTCCAAACTACCTTTTTCACTTTCTGCGTTTTAAAGCATCCTAAACGCATCAAATTGCCCCGCCTACTCTTCTTTCTGAAAACGAACTCTATTCTTATTTGACTCGATAAGTTTCCAAAATCTAGATCCCGAATAGGTTTCCAAAACCTAAACGGAGTTTTGGGCCATTTTTTCAAAACTGTCGATTTTTAAAAGGTATTTGACTCTGTTTATCGCAAACTTATTATTGCTGGCCGTCGCTTTGCTCTGTGAACTCCATCTTTTTTCTGACAAGCAGGTTTGCGTGTCGATTTAAAATCACAAATCCGCACTTTTTGAGTCTGTCGAAGCATTTTGCCAGGATTTGTTTAGCCCTTTTTTTTGGTCTTCTTCTTTCCTCTATTACTTGCGATATTCATGCTGACGACTTGGCATTTTGGTCCTCTCTTCTCCTTCGATGTCTGGTGCAGTGCTTATGGCAAAAAGGGCTCTGGTTGTGTAGGTGCTCCGGTCCTAACATTAGTCTCTTCTTCTTAACCGCGACAAATGTGGAATATAAGTGTTTTCAGTGGATTCTAAGCAGCTAATTTTCAGTCCCGTCTCTACTTGCTCAGTTTCATTTTTCTTTTCCATCTCTCTTCTAACTTGCTTGGAAAGACATCTTCGATCGTATTCTTTCCAAAGCACATATTTCTGTTAAAAACCAAGTTTTTTTCTTTGCAGAGCCTGACGCTGAATCTGTGCTTCCTCGTGGAACTCGTTTAAAGAATGCCTTCCTTCTTTACTAAAGCGTTTTTAATGCCAATTATTACCTTTGCTCTATCAAAACAATTTCCCTTTCACTAAGCTTTGCTAATGTTATCAAGGCGGAAGCACTTCACTGATTAGCCAGTTGCGCCATCTTTGGCTATATTATGCCCTCACCTATTCCCCTTTTTTTCCAAAACATTTCTGTTAGTTCTGCGAGTCACCCTGACGATTTCACTCTATCCTTTATTACGCGGTACCTTTGTCTATCATTTTTTACTTCCTATTTGACTTCCACCGCCTCATCTTCTTTTATTCCCAGGCTGCAATTGATTTAAGGACACTTATTTTCTTCGGGAGACGACACAACCGATAAGCTGGATTTACTGTAAAGTTTGCTATCCTTTAACCATTTACGTTCCTTCGCAGCTTCTCTCACCTTTAGTATTTCTTCTGTTCTAGCCTACTATGGAATCTGTACGGCCCGTACTCACTGATCAATCTTTTTCTTTGCATGACCTCTGGTCCAGTCAAGAAAAAGTTGTCTGCATGGTCTTCAGCCATTGCCCCTTCCTCTAAAAATTGTAGGGGAACAACAACAACAACAACATCAACATTTCTTTTGCATTTTTTAGGGCTTCACGAAAGCTAATTGTAAGAAGAAGACATGGTTTGTTTTTTTTTTTGCGACAAAAGCCGCTTTGCGAATTCTTCTATCTGGATACCGTTATTTCCCAGTAACGGTATATTTTTTTGCGAAATGGAATGACCTCTAATTTTTGCCAATTTTGAAATTAATTTCTTAAATTTTTTTCTAAGTGACACATTTAAACAAACCACAAAATTTTTCCTTTGTTAAGAGCTTTCACAATTTCTGGTTCGATTATTTGTCATCATTAATATCTGGCAATTTTCCTGCTTTCAATGACTTGATAACGAGAAACCTATTTTTGGGTGAAGGTTGTTTCTGCGAGATCATGCTACTGCTATTGCAAATGCAACAGGGACAAAGAGATCTCTAAACTATTTTTTCTATCTGCACAAAATGTTATATTTCTATTGAGAATTATTTACTGGAGTCCCATTGGGCAATCTTTTGATTTGTACTTCTGTCTCTGTCTTTTTTCTTTTGGGCAAAGAAGGCTCTGGCGTTTATACTAACTGCCTCCTTTGTGGAGTTCAGGCCACTCCTTCCTATTCGATAGGTCCAGTGTGTTTTAATTTCGCTCCTGATGCCAGCGCCATTCTGCAAGCTCTCTGCTGGTTTCGGCAGCATCAACATATCTGCTATTTTTCTTCTCTTCCTTTCAGATTCTCGCTTTCTTCTTGCTAAACTTTACTGTCTTCCGCTGTTTCTTTTTTTTCACACACCTTGCAGCACCTATCCAGTATTTCTTCCTCCTATTTTATCTGGCTACAATGGGTCCTCGGCTACTCATTCCTTGCGGTTAATGACACGGCCGAGGACTTGTCCAGACGAAGCGCGCTGCTTCAGCTATCCACAGTTTCTTGTAGCCTCTCTCTTCTTAGACGTCGCATTCATTCTTCTATTCTTTCGGAGGCGCACAGTCTCACCAAAGTTTTTCGACACCCAGTCTCCTTCAATATTCGCTGAGGAACTTGTGCTTCCTCACCACGCTCGCTGTGTCCTCTCATGTTTTCGCTGCAACGGACAAAGTCTTCTGTTAAACACTCGTCTTTTCAGACATGGCAGAATTGAGACTCGTACATGCAGCACTTGCGGTCATCCGACTCATGACACTTCTCATCTCACTCTGTCTTGTCTATTTACGGGCTCTTTGCACCGTTTGCTCTTCGGCGACTCCTTTTCTATATGCGACTTCTGGTTTAAGTCTTGAAAAGCTGCCCTGCTTCTGCAGCTCCAAGGTTTTCTGCCATGACCACATCCTACGGAAGCTGTCTGGTAGCATTGACAGCAATGAGGATGATGAGGATGAGGATGAGGATGCGGGATACAAGCGCTATGGCCCCACAAACATTTGTTACTTGACCAACTTTAATGTACGTTTCTACATTTGGTTTTTCGCAGGAGAATTAACTATAGGGAAAACCAATATATCATAACATCTTTTTGTTATTGTTCGCACAAATGTTCGTTAGGACGGGAGCACCCAGCTGTTACGTAATCCTTACTGCGTGGGGCCATGTAAACGACGCTGGTTGAAGCAGCTAGTATAGATATATATATTTACTTGTCATAGCGGCGGCGTCCGGAGCAAAAGTACCAGCATCGTTTGGAAGGAACACTGTAAAAACCCAGCCAGTGTATGATTTACTCGCTATTTGCGTCTCCAGAGCTGCAACAAACAACAGTGGTATTAAAGCATTTTTAAGTATTTGTGTCAACTCAGTCTTTAGAGTTCATCTAAATGAATATAAACTGCCTGGCAATCGGTTTCCACGTACGGATTAGCGATTTCACTTTGCAACCAATTAGGCAAAGCTTTTTTTTAAATCCTCTACAAAATAGGAATTATAACTGAAGATTGAACGCAGTAGTCAACAGTATTTTATATGCGTCAACGGTGGTAAGTAAGGTCCTAATGCAATTGTAAGCCGCCATATAGCCATTGGGTGTTGCGTAAATGTCATGTTTTTCACAATATTAGATTTAGTGTTTTTGATATAACAAGCATAGCTATAAAAAATATACCACTTTAAATAACTTTTAGCTGTCCATTGCAAATCTGTACAAAACTCGTATATTATTAGGAAACAAATAAAATTAAAATGTTGATAAGGATTTTATTAAAACGTTCCTAACATCACTATCATCTGATTTAGGTAAGCATAAGATAGGCTATCTGTTTATCTTAGTAAGGACACTTTTAGCGTACAAGTGATGTGTCGCGCGAGACATAACACATCATCACTACTTCAGCACATATCACTTCTGCATCAGCTTCAACTGACGCTCGCAGAAGTGAAATTTCATGTTCTCCAAATATTCTAATTTGTGGATTTTTAGTGTTTTATGAATCACGAAAAGCCTCTTGCACGGCAACTCAATTTTCATTAATTCTTCCTTTATAAAGCAAGATTTAGAAGCAGACTAAATAAAAAAGCGAATTTTTTTGGTTTTGCTTTTGTTGCGTTTATGACGTCATTGCAACCCACTCTTTGAAGCTAAAATTTTGATACTGCAAAAATATTGAATACTAGCAGATTTACCCCGTCGTTGATCGGGTAAAATGTAAAGACTGATTAAATTACCTGTCGTTGATCGGGTAAAATGTAAAGAATGGTTAAATTTTTACATTGAATAACCATATTTTAATATAGGTTGAATAAATATAGGCTCGTAGCCCCCCATAGACGATTCTGATCGAAATCAAAATACCGTACTTGGCTTCCCTGGAAAAAGTTATATAAGATTCATATGTTTGTTTGTATCTAAATGTCTCCAGTTTTCTTTCTATAGAGGACAGACAGACAAACTTTGAGTTTTATATATATAGATAGATAACAGATTTACCCGTCGTTGATCAACAACGGGTAAAGGAGTGACCCTATGTTTATATATAAACCTTTCTAACATTCTGTTTGTGGTTTGTAATTAAATTTTTTTGAATTTTGTTGTGTGAGTTAATATAGGTTGAATAAATACAGGCTTGTAGACCCCCATTTCCACCAGTCCTTGATCGGGTAAAATGTAAAGAGAAGGAAAATAAATATAGATTTACCCGTCGTTGATCGGGTAAAATGTAAAAAGAAGGAAAATAAATATAGGCTCGTAGCCCCCCATAGACGATTCTAATCGAAATCAAAATAACACAGATTTACCGGTGGTTGATCGGGTAAAATGTAAAGACTGATTAAATTTTTACATTGAATAACCATATATTTTAATGTGTTTTCATGATTTTTATTTCATCGTACAACAGCACAAATAGGCCTCTAGTAGAGCCCCATAGGCTCGTATCCCCCCATAGACGATCCTGATCGAAATCAAGATACCGTACTTCGCTTCCCTGGAGAGAGTTATGTTTACCCGATCAACAACGGGTAAAGGAGTGACCCTAAAAGTACAGTCTTGAGCATAACCATCAAATTTGGATTTATATTTGCCACAAATTTATTTCTGTTTGTGGTACCTAACAAAAACTTTAGACAACTCTATATTTTATAGGCTCGTAGCCCCCCATAGACGATTCTGATCGATATCAAAATACCATTTTGACTTCTTTGTGGTCACTCCATAAAACGTGTAATTGTATCAAAAATAAAACCTATGTTTCAGCCCGGGCTCGAACCGTGGACCTCTCGCGTGTGAGGCGAACGTGATAACCACTACACTACTGAAACCCAATAACAATCGAAACAAAATTTACAAATATAAAATAAGTTATTTTGTGGCAACTGTTTGTAGTGCATTTGGCAACAGTTGAATGAATATAGGCTCGTAGCCCCCCAAAGACGATTCTGATCGAAATCAAAATACCGTACTTGGCTTCCCTGGAAAAAGTTATATAAGATTCATATGTTTGTTTGTATCTAAATGTCTCCAGTTTTCTTTCTATAGCGGACAGACAGACAGACAGACAAACTTTGAGTTTTATATATATAGAATACAGTGATCTATCCACTTAGAACAAAAAATTAAACAAAAGATATCTGTTTGGGATATTGCTTGCGCCCAAGTGCATTTCAATTTAAACTGACGGTAGCGGCGAACATTAAAAAATGTTTGGTTTCGTTTATTACGCGACTCGATCAATGTGAACATATCAAGACTAGTTTTAATTTTCAAGTAGTCTTTCATGCTCTTTCATACTCTTCCATGCTCGTAGTAGATCATTTTCCCAATTTAGGTCATTATAAAAACGATTTGCAAATGCGCATCACATTACGTGACCAGAAAATATGGCAAAATGAAAGTTTTGGAAAATCTGGTTAAAGTTGCAACGGCTTTTGACGTATCGTGATTAAATTATAACATAAAATTGTAGCGTAGCAAAATTTAATTTTTTTAGCAAATGTGCTCACTTTTCTTTTTCAAATGCTTGAGTTAACGGCTACAGATTTTTTAGTATTGGCAACTATGCCTAACTTCAGCCAGTAAATTGGGATGGTATAGGATAAAATCATAGCATGGGTTGATAGACCTAAGTTAGACGCTAACAACGTTAGGTTTAGATATCAGTACCACTGGGATTAGGTGGATCGGTAACATAAAATTTGCTCACATAATTTTTGCTACATTTTGACTAAGAGGAAGGTTAGAACAGCACCTAAGCATTGGAAAATCCTACCATTGGAGAATCTTACAGAAATGGAAAAAGAGTTCGTGAAAAGTCGGATGTTGCTATTGATACTGTCATCAGCATGATAGCGTTAAATGAAATGATGACACAAAGTTGTAAATGTGCTGCCTACATTTTTTGGTAGGAAACGATTACAATCGATTAAGAGATACAGCCAGAAACATATAAAAAAAGTTGATTTAGTGTATCCCCACCATGTGAAAATTTATAATCAAAACATGGGGCTTGGGTCATTTAAATCAAAGTTTTGCAGCTTGCATGATCAATCTTTGAAGTTAAAAATGGCGCGGGTCATACTTTCGATTGCTCGTGAAAGTCGCGGTCAATAATCCTTTTCAGCTTTATCGTTTGAGGAAAAGAAAGCACATGGTTGCACTAGAATTTGGTGTGTTGTAGTGGAAACGTTTTGCTCCAGCACTTAGAGCAAACAAAAACTGGTGCACATGACGCTGTGATGACAAAGTGCAGTTTTGAGTTCAGCGAGCAGATACTTAGCAGATAGCTAGCTGCAGGGGATAAACTACTGGTAGAAAAAACATATGTAAATGCTTTGTCTAAATTTTAATAATACAAAATTACCGTAATCGCTATTAGCACCTTTGTAGGTGTGATCAATCCAGCATTCAAACCAGGTTCGTACGCTGTTTTATATTTGATCGCTTTCTAGTATTTACTTGATTGCTAAACAATGGTTTCTGATCTCTATGCCTCATCTATCAATGGCTGTAAAGGACAACGAGCGGAATTGAAGCAAGTCTTTATAAACCAATTATGACGAACCCATTTACCACTGCTGTCAGTTTAAACAAACCGAACAATTTTTAGAAATGATTTCGCGAAAAAAAAGTGGTGATCGATGGTTGAGGGTGGAGCCAGGAGGGTCACGGTTTTATGGCTCTTTCTCTCCCTTTTTTTGGACCCAGTTAATTTTCAGTACAAAACACGAACAA
The DNA here is from genome assembly GCA_963675345.1 of Trididemnum clinides. Lineage (NCBI taxonomy): Eukaryota > Metazoa > Chordata > Ascidiacea > Aplousobranchia > Didemnidae > Trididemnum > Trididemnum clinides. The sequence goes on from OY776294.1 coordinate 3,976,647, forward strand.
TCACTCGACAATTTTGCTGAGAGTTTTTAGTTGGAATTTGTGCCTAAGTTTGACAGGAGAGCTTCATGCTTCAATGGTTTTCTTGATACAGGAGAATGTGGCTGTATTGCAGTTTATTTGGGTTGCGTCATGATGCTATATGTCCATAGTCCATACGCCCACAGGCGTAAATAAAACGGGGTCCAAAAAGGCCATGCCTTCCAATTTTTAAATCCGGGTCAGGGTTGACAGTGTAAGCAAAAAACAAAAAAGGCCTTCTAACAACTTTGAAGCGAACAGTGTGGAAAATTGGGGGTCAGAAAATATCTGCTTCCAAAAAAAAATCATCCAACAAACTTCATATTTTTTACCTTCCAAAGTCTACATCTGGCTAAACAACTGGGTAGGCACAAAGCAAATAGCTTAGAGATTCGTTTAGGCTAGGAGTAGCATACGTTCAGATTTTTCAGATGTGTCCGTGATTATGAATTTAAACTTAAGCAAACCATAAAGTTGTTGAAATATCGGAAGTTTTACCAAGATCCTTTAAATTTTAGTTCAAAAGTTGGGATCTAATGATGATTAACATTCTTTGAAGTAAAAGTCCTTTTTTTAATAGAAGACATAGAACTGATGTAAACCTACAAATATACCAGCAGTATAATAGCCAGAATATGTTTTTCAATCCTTTTCTATAGAAACACATCTGAAATCACAATTGATATTAATAAAAATTGGGCCAAGCCATGAACAGTAGAGTCCTGCATGAAACCGGCTGGGCCACTTTATGAGGAAAAATATCGAGATATTAACTGTGATACTAGTCTCATGCTATACACGATACACGAAAATGTGCTTAAACCATAGGTCTCCAAACTATTGCATGCGGGGATGACAATTGCCGGCCAAGACTTTTAATCCGACCCGCGGAGCTCTCTTCATAATTATAAACCTTTACTCCAAATTGGGATGATGACATTTTTGGTTTTAATTTTGGAAATACTACTATTTTAAAGAACTGAAATGACCTATTGGTAAAATAAATAAATTTAGAATACTGTTTTTCAAATTGAGCCACTTGGCTCCCTAAAGAGGAATTTTCGTTATCTGAAGGGAGAAATAATCGTTGGGGGAGGAATTTCAATGTAACGTAAATTTATCGATTAGCATTATAAGTGACGGCAAGAAAGACGATGACCTTTTTTAGAGATCATTACATTTTCCTGCAACCCATCGTCGGTTTCGCTGGACAATCACCTTTATTGGGGGGTGGGGGATCACCACATTTTCTGGTAACTCAACACGGGTTCCAACATTACCAACCGTTACTTAATGTTAACGATTCTCCAGTGGAAATGAAAGTGACTGTGCCTGAGGTTAGCAAGCGAGGAAAACGGCATAAACGTTTAGGACCACTTATTTAGAATCTTGGCTCCGAAAGCTTAAAAAATTAAGCAATGTGGCCCTTCGTTGGAAAACATTGGAGACCCCTGGCTTATACGAACGTAGTTCAGCGTAGAGTCGTTGTGTGTTCTATATGCATATGTTACATTTAAACTTGAGATTCTGATTTCGTTACGTTTGATAGTTTCAAAAACAATTGTTTTCACAAAGCAGTGTAGTGAAAAGAAATGTGCAAATTAAAATTTTCGTTCAAGTGCATCAAAATTTTTCACCTTCATTTGAAAAATGTAAACGCTCGTGACCGGCTGGGGTACAAATACCCCATTTCACCCATATCCCGGTTATCACTGGCTACTCATGGCTCTGCCACTGCATCTTGGGTTGTGCTGTTAAAAAATTCTTTGCCCTCCCCTACAGAAAATCCTGGTCGCTCCACTATGAAAGTTTGTGGACAAATCCCAACGAAGTTTGTGGACAATACACCCTTCTCAAACAGCAACCAAAATTACCACGGCTAAGTAAATAAAATGATCAGTTACAACTTCTTTTTGGTTGCGATATGAAAGATCAGGATAAAAGTTACATTCCGCTTATGTACATGTGCTGCGTTGCTTGCCATTTAATTCATATATGCTGTGTTACGGTCAACTCCGTGTAGGATTTAATCATGACCTGGAATCCTCTTTAATTGACTGAGCGTGATGGTGTGGCCACTTCGGAACTTTCAAACGATTTTTCAAAATAACTGAGACTTCTTCGTTTTTATGAAGCTGGTGTTAGCCCGGTATTATTAATTAGTTTAATGGACGCATTATGTAGCCACTTTTATAGGCTAACGCAATCTATTGAAAAATTGGAAGTGGTATTTTTCAACAAATTACGTTAGCCTTTAAAAGTGGCTACCCAATAAGTCCTTTAGATTAATTAAAACTTTTTTGTCACTGAATGATGTAAAAAATGGATCCTCTGTTTTTAATACGCTCTGACATTCAATACTATTATTGTAACTTGTTAGATGAAGTTGAATTCGAGAAGAATCACTTTTTAAAGGTATCTCAATGCATCTCACTAATGTGTTCTTCCTCCTTTATATCTTTTTTTACCTTATCTTCTGTTCGAATAAAAACAACTTTATCAATGTGATACAAACACATCTTCTCTCAACCTTTATCATGCTCAGAAATTGCTTATAAATAAATGTTGAATTTTCACTGATTTCTGATTTTATTATCAGCGTCTCTTCTGACTGCTTCATCTTCATCTGCACACACGGTAAGCAGAACTTGGTCAGGATGAGCTAAACAGGCATTAATTCAAACTAATTTTTTACAATAATCATCTCTGTCTTGTCCAGATGTTTTAGGAATTGCAAGCACATGAAATTCTTGTGGGGACCATATATTACAAATAAAAGTCCATCAATCAGATACCACATCGGCGTAGAAAACTTAACAATCATGTTAGAAATACCCTGAAGTTGATAATCTGGTTGGGAAATGGCAACGTATAACCTCAATTCTCTGCTCAAGAGAGTTTTCCATCTAGATACACATAGAGAACCAGATTCAATGGCTGGCAGAACATCATTTCCTTTCCCTACTAATGTATTACTGTAAACCACATCCTACACCGATACTTTTGGTTCCAAGATGAATTTGATATTTGTAAAAAATTGATAAATGAGCAAGGATAAATCATCTATGCCAATTGAGCCAAAAGATTGTAAACCAAAAATTAAGAATAGCCTATTTCTTTTTCTGACAGAACCGAATAATTGGAAAAGGTAATTGGCAGGAAGTCAAAGACAAGAAGATTTGACACTAGGTCTTCTATCTGATGACCAATCACTTTTTCCAGTTTTTCCGACCGCTGGGCTTATTGTAATGGTGGAATAATTCCCAAAATGGCAGCTCATTACGTTAAACCTGATAAATACAGTACCGAGACCAACATAGTAGCATCTCCTGGTAATAAATAACTCCACTGATTGATTCAGTATTTACACAACCATCACAAACAGCAAACATACAGTGACAGACTTGCCAATTCGAGCTGGACCACAAAGTCATAAATGGCTGGAGCTGCCTTTTGGGGTCACACGAGTTAAATAGTCTTTGCCAAGTTCATCAAATATGACGTGGTGATTATCTACTTTTATTTTCGGACCCCACCTTTTTGTTTTATGTATTTTTACAAGAATTCTAGTTATTGCTTTTTTCCGTCAAAATGTAAAGGTGAATGGAGTGATCAGTTAGTGCAGTGAAAGTTATTCCTAGACTAGCAAAGTTTGATACGCCAGATCTATCGCAAACACAGGCAATACTAGAAAATCTTGTCCAATTTTTTAAAACTCTTGTCTGGCATGTTCTTCTGAAAATTTTTGCTTATCATGCTCTCGTCATTGTTGCCTGCTGAACGAGGACTTTCGTCAGAAAGATCAAACTGCACCCGCTCCTGCCTGATTTTAGTTTAAATCTTTTTCATTTCATCGCTTCTTGGCGTTGTCCTGGTTTATATTCTCGTAACATCTCTTTCAATGTCAGCAATTACCATCTTTCGAGCGGTACATTGATCAGTTAAGAACTGGTTTTCACGTTTAGGCCCTTTATATTACTTTTACAATTCAATTGGAACCAATCACGATTCTTTGCCTAGCAGTGCACTTTGAAACATGATGCAAGTGAACAAGTGCAACTACAAATGTCGAACAAAGCATTCGTTTCCATTTTGAACGCGATTTCTTTGAAAAGATTTCGCTAGCTTCTGTTGGTATCCAGATCTTTCTTGTACCGTATTTAAAATTTACCCTCTATTGTGTTTTGATCCAACAATGGAACAATTAACCGATTCTCAATCACTTTATCCCGGTGGTTCTCAAAAGGGGGCCACTTGGTTTCCTAAGATAGAAATGATTATTTGGGAGGAAATTTGTTTTTGGGAGAAATTGGGGAGAAAAAGTTTTTAATTTTTTCATAACTTACTTATAGGTTCCATCATTTCATTAAAGCGTTGCCAAAAAAAAATAATTAAATGAAAGATTTAAATATTTTTGTTTTGTTGTACAATGATTTTAATCGTTCGCATCTATGAAAGATTTTAGTTTTGTTATACAATGAAATTTAACTGTTGCATGTAACAGAATAGCAAAACAGTCTAGTATAAATTTCATTTTTTCATCATGCAAGAGTCTTGCTTTTTCAATGCAACCATACACATGTAGCTAACACTACGACGCTTTTTGATTTCAAAGATGCCATGGGTGTTGAGAAGCTGCCACAGACTTGGTATCTAAGTTTTCTAAGGTCAAAATCAGTGGCGTAACGAGGAGATTTTTATTGGAAAGGGGAGAAAGGCTTGGTGTGTTTTTTTGATTTAAAGATTTTTTGGTTTGGAGATCAACTTTTGAGACATTTTTTGCCTTTTTTGCAGAAGATAGAGCTGCACCGTAGAAAATATGGCTAATTTGGGCCATAAATTGATCTCGATTCCTAAAGTTAATGCCAGGCCAGAGTCATTAGTCCCTTTGATCTCCCTTTTAACGCTTCTGGTAGTGATATATAAGCACAAAGCGTGTTTAACTAAAATCCGCAAACGCAATATTAACAACATCTCAGATTACACAAAATGTTTTCAATTCTTTTGAGATTTTGAAATCTTTATAAAAAATGTAGTTGACAAAAATCTAAATTTTAGAGAATTTAGAAAAGTTCTGAGATTTTGAAATAATGCATCAAGAAAAATTTATTTAATGCAAACTCTCAGAGAAAATCTTATCGGCAAGGCTCATCCACATTAAAAATTTTAATTACTAAGAGTTTTACCGTATAATTTCATGGGTTAAAAAAGTGACAACACGAAATCAATCCAGACGTGCAAAACCAGTTGATGTGTTTGGATTCTCATGCGAGAGTGAGTTACGCCAAATTAGCTGTGGTATCTAAGAAAACACTCCGGGCATTTCCGACTACAAATTTAGTTGAAAGCACTTCTAGTGACGTTACGGCCATTTTGTTTATGAACAATACTTTCACAACTTTAATGAGATAGGAAACCTTCAAACAAATTTGAGACGCTTTTCTCCATGATTATTTAATACGATTGCTATGAGGTTCAGGTTCTTTTTCTTCAATAAAATTAGATTTTTTAAAAGAATTTTTTTTAATTTAGACTATGGAGGAATTGACTGCAACCGGGGATTGACTGCAAGGGAGGAATACTCAAAAAATTTTAGAAGCACTGCCCTAACCCATGCAATAGTAACATCACCCACAGCATTATTGATCATGCCATTTACATTTGCAAACCTTCCGCCCTCACATTTATATTTCCAGAAATTTCTTTACGCTTTTAACATTAAGCGTAAGCTTGCGCACAGTAATAGCACTTGCCTGGCCAAATATAGCTCGCTCTGTGTTTTTGCTCCTTGCATTCTTTCTATTACTCATTAATTTTTTTTACAAAATTTGAACAAATCAATAAAGTAAACACATTATTATGCTACACCTTGTAAATAATAATCTCGTCAAGTGACATCAAGAGTTCATTTTTAATCTAAAAGTCGGTAGGCCAAACCTACTCCAAATACCCTAAAATTTTGTGTGGGACATCCAAATGACATCTACAACGATGCATTCAGCAAAGGGACTAAACGGTAACAAAATTACTCCCTAGCAACCTACATTAAGATTTGAATGACAAAACTAACAAACAAACAATTTTTTTGTAATTTTTATGCTTAACCACCAATAAAGTCAGTAAATGTAAACAATGTAACAATGTTTAGCTTCCGATGACAAAATACACCCGAAGTCCAAATTGCGATCAAAACTTTGTAAAATGATGCGATGACAACATTGAAAGAAATATGTAAAAACGCGTCCTCTTGCCGTAGTATTCAAAGCTTGCTACGAAGCAAACACGTCATTTATTATCCTAGACTATTACGCTAATAAAAGCAAGCGTTGACAATATGATTTTTGGACGTCTGGGGAAAAAATCAAGATGGCTGTCAACGCCTCATAAAACCTTTTAAAGTTTTTCTCCACAAAAATTTTGAATAAAACAAGAGCAGTATCATCATCAGTCCAAAAAATGATATTTCGTTATCGCAGTGCTCCCAATCTCTAAACCGTGAAACATATGTTGTTTGTTTGTGGTTACCCTCCTCTCCCTCGGGATGGAGGTACGGCATGCCGTCAGCCTAATTGAAAATAGGCTAGGGGAAAGATGCAGCTCATTTCGAACTAGTCTTCAGCGACTGGTAGCCCCACCACCAACAAGACGGACTGCCACTGGTGGGTACCCAAAAGTCGTCTTTTACGACTTGCTGGGTAAGCAACCACACAATTGTAATCCGGTGAAGCAGAGACGTAGCAGCCGCCCCCAAACCCCCCCAATTGGGGGGGGCCCAGGCCAACTTTGGGGGCCCAAGTTAGTCTGAAATTGCTTTTTGGTTACGTGACTATTTTCAGTTCAGCAGACTTGTTTACAACCGATTTAAACTGTAGGAAGAAATTGGCTTGTGACATCATAAGTGAATGCAACGTCATTTTATCTCGCAGAATCTAGAATATTTCGATTGATTTTCTGGTAGAATCTTGAATATTCGATTGACGTAACAATGCCGTTGTTACGCAACAATCATAGAATGGTCTGGAATTCTGTTTGGCTATAAATACCGGGACAATATATATACACTGCAGAGTGCAGATAAAGTATTTTATTGACATTGTATAGAATGAAACGTTCAAAAAGTGGTGCTCAAAAGAGAAAAGAAGCAGCCACTGCTCGAGATGCTGTAGCGAAATTGCCCAAGATGACAGATTTTTTCAAGATTACTGAGCAGAGTAGACCTGGCACTAGTACCGAGAGGGATGAAGAAAACTATAGTGTACAAGAAAAAGAAGACTATGACGATCAGCATCAAAGTGATTGTGAATTTCCAGAAAATGTAAGTTGTGATTTACCTGCCAATACGCAACCTTCAATATCAAAAATAACTGAATCTCAATTTACCCCTATCCCTGATGACCCATGTAAATGGCCTGAAAGTATTTCTGATGCTCAACGATGTGATATAGTAAAGCGTGGACCACATCAACTAATAATGAATTTTCCATATAATAACACAACTCCAAGGCGACGTTTTTCCTCCAACCATTATAAAGGTGTGTTACCTAATGGTGAAAGTGTTTCACGGTCGTGGCTAGTTTATTCTGGGGAATCAGATCAAGTTTTTTGCTTTTGTTGTAAGCTATTTGGAAAAACACTAAGCCCCTTTTGTAGTGGTATAAATACATGGGAGGGTTTTTCGAAAAAACTGAAAGACCATGAAAACGGCGTTTCCCACCAAGAATGCTGCAGTCAATGGATGTTGCTAGCTGAAGGGATAAGAAATTCATCCACTATCGACAAACGCGAGATGAATATTTTTTTCAATGAAAGACGTTTTTGGAGAAATGTTTTAGAGAGACTTATCGACATTGCCTTGTTTCTATCGGAAAGGAATCTTGCTTTTAGAGGATCTGAAGAAGTCTTAGGATCTCCTCACAATGGAAATTTTCTGGGTATATTTGAGCTTTTGGCAAGAAGAGATCCGATCCTAAAAGAGCTTCAAGACAGAATCAAGAATAAAAACACTAAAGATCACTATTTGAGTCCTACCATACAAAATGAACTAATTGAATTGCTAGCGACAGAAGTTGAAAAAGAAAATTTACAGCAATTGAAATTGGCAAAATATTTTTCTATAATTTTGGACTGCACTCCAGATATGTCACATCATGAACAAATGTCTGTCATTCTCCGTTATGTACTATGTAATGAAGAAGCTGCTGTTGTTAAAGAAACATTTTTTGGCTACTTGAGAATAAGTGACAGTACTGGGAAAGGCTTGTTGGACGCTTTCTTAGAAAAAGCGACCGAACTGCAACTCGAATTGTCTGATTGTCGAGGTCAGTCATATGATAATGGTGCTAACATGAAAGGAAAACATTCTGGGGTCCAAGCAAGAATGCTAGACATCAATCCCAAAGCTGTTTACGTGCCCTGTGCAAACCATACCCTTAACTTAGTGGTTGTTGACAGTGCTAATTCATCGACGGAAGCATTGACATTTTTTGGAGTACTTACAAGGTTGTATGTGCTGTTTTCTTCCTCTGCTCAGCGTTGGTAAATTTTGAAGAAACATGTGGAGCTGTCCATAAAGTCACAATCTGATACTCGTTGGGAAAGCAGAATTAAATGCATCAAACCTCTTCGATACAATTTAAAAGAGGTGTTGCTGGCACTGAAAGACTTGGAAGCCATTTCCATAGAAAGAAAAGATGGAAGAGCTGCCTCAGAAACAAAATCGTTGATAGCTCATTTATCAAAATGGAGTTTTCTTTTGTCGGTGTTTATTTGGTATGATATCCTATTCCAAGTCAATAAAGCAAGCAAGATTCTTCAATCGTATGGAGTCTCCCTTCATACAATGGAAACGGAAATCCAGGCAACTGAAAAGTTTTTGCAAAACTATCGCACAACGGGTTATGACAGTGCCGCAACATCTGCTGTTGAAATAGCACAGGAATTGGATATTGATCCTTCTTTTCCTCCGTCAAGAAGTGGAAAGAAAAGAAGATTGTTTGATTACCAAGGTGAAGAGGAACAACGAGCTACTCCTGAACTGAAATTTAAAAGCAACTTTTTCTATCCATTAGTAGACCAGGCTATTATGTCAATAAAGGAGCGCTTTAATTTGTTACGTGAGGTTTCTTCCGCCTTTTCGTTTTTGTACACACGAGACAAACTTTTGCTTGTGCAACAAGAAAATGCTCTTCTTACTTTCTGTAAAGAGTTCCAAAAAAAGTTCGGTGACATTGATTCTGATGAAATGAGCGCTGAGCTACAGCGGTTTGTTTTAATTTTACAAAAAAAACGCAATCTCAATACGGCTCAAGACTTTCTGAACTATCTTCTAAAGACTCATTTATTTGAATTGTATCCGAATGTGTACATCGCACTTCGAATCTTACTAACTTGCCCCGTGACTGTTGCCAGCGCTGAAAGAAGCTTCAGCAAATTGAAACTGATCAAAACTTTTAACACCAGAAGGACCATGATTTTGAACTACCTAGAAGGACCAAGAGGCGTCAATTGACGCCCGCATGTTTAAAACCTGTAGTTTACGTCTGTTTCTTCCTAGGGTTACATACACATACTTAAAAAACACCGTGCATGTTGTTTTATTAAAAGAAATCACAAAAAATTACGAACATTTTCGCCTAAGTTCATGGTCATCGCGTCATGCAAGTTGCACAGAGTTTTTTTCCACATTTCCCACAGATCGGCTTTTTACAAAGAAAACACAGATCTGTTGTTCTGTTTTTGCAACATCTTATAGAACATGTGCGACGCACTTTAGGCAGTGGTGATCCAAGGTGGTCAACTTCACTGGATTCATCTGTTTTTGCCGCTCGGTGACTACTGCCAGGGTTGCTACCAGTGAGTTCTTCGCAGACCTTTTGTATAAAAGCTCTGCGACTAATTTTGGTTTTGCAAATGATTTTGTACAATATCCAGCCATTTATCAAGGCCATGTCAATTACGTTATAAAACACGTGTATTGGCCATCGTCTGCTTCCAGCTTTGACGGAATATTGACGGGACATTTGGTCTAATACATCCACCCCAACTTTAGTCTCATTATAAAAAAGGATAGTTTCAGGCTTTCGTTTAGGGTTATTCCGCTCCGGAATTGTCACATCTTTGTGCAAAGAGCTCAAAATGTTTACAGATTTAGATTTCTTGCATTGATATGATGTAATGGTTACCGCAGTAGCTCCCACATATTCCAGAATTGTGGATTCATGCAAAGGTTGAGTTTCTTTCAAAACTGTAGGAACTTCTCTACGATTTTGGCGAATTGTTCCTACTAGGCTGCAATGTTGCTCTGCAAGTCGAAGGGTAAGATCGAGTGACGTAAAATAGTTGTCACAGGTGACGTTGTACCCTTTTTTGAAAAGAGGTGACATCAGTTTCATCACCACATCTGTAGGCACACTCACATCCCCACTTCTAGTAGAATCTTTTCCAAGATATGGAAACCCGTTGTAGAGATATTTGCTTTCGACCTCAGCAGCCATCCAAAACTTCAGTCCAAATTTATCAGGTTTATTCGCCATGTATTATATAAATTTACATCTTGCTTTGCAAGGCAACAGCTGTTCATCAATAGTAATATTTGAATTTGGGTTGTATGATTTTTGACAGTTTTCGATAAAAGGGTCCCAGATTGAAGATGCCAAGCAGAATTTGTCAGTCTCCAGCTGTCGTTTTCTTTCACTTTTTAGATCAAATCGGAGGTACTTCATTATTTCGAGAAACCTCCGGCGTGGCATTGTTGCATTGAAAAGGGGGCAACCCCACGATTGATCCCACAAAGATTTTATAGGCAAGTTTCTACCTGCAATTACACCTCGAGCTATGACAAGTCCGATAAACTTGTCCAATTCATCAAGTGTGACTGTCCATTTAGTATCATTTGTAACGCGTTGCGCCTCAGCAATGGTACACTTCTGGATATGTCTCAACATCGGTTCGTTGAAAAGCAATCGAAACGAAGATAGTGGACTCCCATCTATGACACGACATGTAGCGTAAGACGTAGGCCCTGCACGAACCTTGACTACATTTTGCTGTTGTCTACGTCCAACAGCTACTTGAGAAGGAGTTGAGGTTTGCCAAAATGATCCATCTCTACTTTGAATTACTGGCGTATTGTTGTCATCATCTACATGTGAAACAAGATTAGCCGGTTGATTGTCATCTACTGTGCTATCTTGAATATCCTCTTCTTCATCATCTGTCGATTTTTCTGAATCAGATACCTCTGCCTTACTTGCCGATGCAAAAGCATTATTTATTTTTTCATTATCGCTGTCCGAAAACTCGCCATCGGATTCATCTGCAGCAATGTCTTGTAAAAACTCTAAAGCTTGTTCAGCAGTACGCCTACGATGCATTTTATCCTAAATCTAAAAGATACAATATGTTTCAATAAAATGTTATGAAAACCAACGCCCTTGAATGCTTCCACAATGTTTGTAGCAAACACATAACGTCTTTCTTCTGAGCTATTAGTTCTATCAGTCAAACCTAAACGTTAGGACTACCACTGATTCCACGAGACGAAACTCCTGTACTGCAGTACTGTATTGTTTTCCTTACCTGGCGTAAACTGATAATCTCTCTGTCTGCCAGAAGTAGGTCAATCAATTCACACTGCGCGAAATACTCTGCTGGAGACCAAGCAGAGGATTTATTATGTGACAAGATTTATATTGCGACAAAATAGTAAGTGTTATAGTAGTGATTTCACTGCGTCAACTCTCTACCCGTCAATTGACGGGCTTGGTCCTTCTAGGTATTCACATATTTTTTTCGGTAACCGCTGGCTGAAAAATCCTGAAATTTTGAAAGAAGACATGTATTGATAAAAAAATAAAACTCAGAAAATATCGTGTCATAAGATTTAACAGAAGCCATTTTACAGGCGTTTCGAAATGAAAATACGTCAATTGACGTGCTTGGTCCTTCTAGTGTTAATAGAACGTCTATGACAGACAGTAGACTATCTTCATTAGCCATGTTGTCAATCGAAAATGACTGCGCCCGATCTCTTGATTATGACAATGTCATAACAGCATTTGCGAACAAAAAGGTTCGCTCCAGACTATTTAAATGATACTGTGTTTTTATAACTTTTTCATGTTTTTCAGTGTCATTGCTTTCGTTTCGCAGTGTCTGCATAAATGTCCTACTGAACTCTGGCATCGGTGCCGAATTTTTTATGACTTGCACCTTCGGTATCGGCATGCTTTATTCTGACATTAGCCTGTTTACTTATGTACAAATTGTGGTGTATTTTCTTAATGCAGCTTTTCAATTTTACACCTCTAAAGTGATATGACCTGTGCGCAGGGGCTCTTGCGCTTACTTTGGGGGGGGCCCGAAGTTGGAGTGCTACGGGACTGCGGTGAAGTACGGGTGGGTCACCTGTCTGTCACATAAAGATGGGGGCATCCCGTTAAGTGCCTTGCCCAAGGACACAACAGAGCAAGCTTGCCGGCTGGTTCTCCACACAATCCCTTTTTATACTGAGCGCCAAGCAGGGAAGCTGTGAATACCAGTTTTTAAAGTCTTTTGGTATGACTCGACTTCGGGAATGAACCCCAGGCCTACCGACTGCGATGCAGACGCTCTCGCCACTACACCATCGCGCCGGTCAAAGCATTTGTTCGCCGCAAAGAGCAAAATGTATCAAATTTTTCGGTCGCACTTTTTTATACAAATATATACCAGGTTTCCAAGTTGCTTGAGATTTGGTTGAAGTAGGATCAACAACCTTAGTGTTAAAAGACCCATTTGAACCTATTTCGAGTCGCAAAATAAATTTAACAACCAAACCAACCGATACATTTCACTCTATACATATTAATTTCTTAAAATGTAAGTTTTGGGCCTACAGTTTTAAGCCAAAGTTTCTTCATTGTCAAAATTCACATTTTATTGATTTGTCAGATTTATGACCAAAAACTTTATAGTCCTATTGCTATGAAATTTTATCACGTATTTTTGAAAATATTTCTTTTATTTTGGCGTAACATGAGCAGATTTTTTCAATCAGTGCCCGCTCTTCTGTAATGCTACGGGGCTGCAGCACCGCTGACATTGGCTAGTTGAGTCGAATTTAGAATATTATAGTTGAGAAAATTTTATTTCAATGTTGCCTCATAGATGTCGTTATTTAAAAATGTTTCATATTTCAAGTTATGGAAAACAATTTGAAAACTGTGTGGCTTCATGCTTTAAGCTTTCAGAAAAACGTTACAAAACTAAGTATTAAATTCACTGTAAAAGTATGAAATCCAAAGTTTGAGAACAAATTGTTGGGACATAACACACCCATATGCATTGCTCCAAAGTCGTAAATATTTTTTCTTTTCTATTCAAAAAGAGTTTACTGTGAAAATCTAGATTTACAAAAATATCGTTTAAACTTCAAAGCGTTCCCAAATAATTTCTTGGACATACAGAACTTTAATTTAGCTTTGAAAAACTTTTCGCGCCTCACAAATTAGTGGCTGAATTGTGAGGACTGGGAAAGATTTAGATGGACAGATTCTTACATGAGTTATGTATTTTATACTCTATCTCGAGGATTATATAATGCATCACGTGGCAGTCACAAGAGAATCAGTGAAGACTTGAGCAACGAGTCACACGATGATATAATGAATAGGCCAAAGCAAGTGGCTGGCGGTATGATCATGAAGCAAGAAAAAGCTGCAGTTACAAAAACAGTTTGATCTTGCAGACAAACTATTTGGGCATGCACAACGCAAGTCTTCTTGTTTTGATAAACACGGATTCCAGCAAACTGAAATGATAAAGATTATGTGCTGCACAAAACAAGAATGAAGAATGGGTAGTTATAATGACTTCGGTGTGCATATCTGGTGGGAGTTGATCATTTGCTTACACTATACGGTCTCATCGCTTGACTCGATGAAGTTAGGATACCACGCAACTAATGACGTAATCCTTGAGATACAAACATAAAAGACCTTGTCTACCCCAGATCTATGGGGCGCCAATTGTAAAGTACGTGGTAAATTTTTTTAGAGATTAGGACATATCGTACTGAAACCATAGCATTTTTTTCCCAAGACAAACCGTATAGCAACGTAACCATTTTTCTTTCGAAAGACAAATCATACAGCAACAAAAACACCGTGAAGTGCCGATTGTAAAAAAGCGCTACTTGGAATATAGTGCTTCGTGCAAAACATGTTCAAAAGCGTTCGTGATAGTTCGCAAGCGGCGAGATTCGGTTTATAGTAAAATGTGCTGCATATTTATTGGTAGGCAAAGACTTTGTTTTGCTGTTAAAGGAATCTCGCCGGGGCCGAATTACCACAAACTTTTTTGAACATATTTTGCGCGGACACTACGTTACAAATACTATTTTACAATTGTCACTCCACGGTGTTTTTGTTGCTGTATGATTTGTTTTTCGAATAAAAAAATGGTTACGTTGCTGTACGATATGTCCCAATTTCTGCAAAATTTTACTTTACCACGTACTTGCAGTAACAATTGGCATCCCATACAGATTTTTTCACTTGACACAATGCAGCTACTAATGATTTTGTCACAAAAAGGTTTTCGCTGAACAGCTTCCCTCAAAGCTCTCTTACAATATGTAAATCGTTCCATTACCAAAAACATATGCCAACAATTGAGAGAGTATAACTATGAAAAAATAACTAGTAGTCTTTAGATAGATTGCATAAAGATCGAAAGAAGTTTTTACCTGTAACCTGCGTTGAATCAATAGCTGGAACTACAACAATATAAGCGGTTTCCGCAGCTGAATTGCGGCCTACGAGAGTTGAAGTCAGTTGACTCATGGCACAATCCATAGCACTGCATGTATCCCAGGTTCTACTGCAACCCGTCATTAATGTACCAACCTAAAAGTAATTAAAATTTAAATAATTATTTTGTTATTACATGGCGCTCATTGCCCATTTTTAAAGCAGACGCTCTAGCCACTACGCCATCGCGCCAGTCTGTGACGTCTTTGTAAAGCCCCTTCTCTCTAATGTAAGGCGTCATATTAAACAAAGTACTCAAGCAAACTTTATTTATTCGGGTTCGTCACAAAAGCCTATTTAATCAAGTAATTGCAAACTTTGATTCTATTTAATATAACAGCAAGTTTGTCATATAACGATATCTCTTATCCCCCGCCCTCATATAAGGCCAATGTGACCATTTTGTTTCCTTTTCACCTCTGGAATTGTCATATGGTATTTAAATGGTACTCAACTGTAAAGCAAGCATTGCACCAAACAGGGAGCATAGCCGTTAAGTGACTTTTTCAAGGACACAACTACGCAGAATGCAGGGAGTTTAAACTCACAACTTATTGATCACAATCAACGCCTTGTCAAACTAAGTCGTCGATATCGACTAAGACCTTCGAAAATGAGAACTCGTTATTACATAAGAAAAAGCTATCACGTTGTAAGCGTGTGCTAAATACCAGTACGAAACAGAAAACTAATCGTTAACAATCATTTTGGCAGTACTAAAATCTTGTAGCAGAATACTGCTTAAGAACATCTTGCAGGACAATTTACGTCCACAAAAACGGGAGTAAATTATTCTCATTCTTATTAATGGATTTATGTTGTTTAACTTTAAAAACAAATATGATTGAAATCAAAGCTATCTAGTGTTAAATTCTACGGTTTTGATAAAGAGTTACTTTGAAGCAACATGTCTCCACAACTTTTGCTCAGAGACTGTACTCTTTAAATAAAAATCTTAGTTTGTTTCGAAGCAAAGCTTTTGCCTAATATTCTTCTGCTAGAGAGGTGGCCAACTATTCTGAACAATAAAAACTCCGTTCACTTCCGTAGTTTTCATGCTGGCAATTTCTTCTGAATGTAGTTGTAATGTAAACCTTTAAAATACTTTTCACGTTTCAAGTTGAATATTACAAAATGACTTGGAAACCCTTTGCCATTAAACTCGTAAATCCTTTGTTTGAAATAACATGCATGGAGCATTTGCATTCCTATTTGGTTGAGTTGGAAATAGCCAGGCGGTATCTTGGTTTTGAATTAGCCTACTTGTGTTTCTCTGTTTGGGACGCTCAAGATTGTGAGTTTGTAGAAAAGCAAGCCAGATTGCTAATTAAGAAATTTGCTTTATTTTTAAAGGTAAAGTGGCCAAGGTATGTGACCGTCACCATAAACATCCCTCGGCCGATGTTTATTCGTTACATAGTGTTTAAACGTGTTCAATATATCGCTGCTTGGAAGACTTTATTGTATAGTTGCAGTCACTCAGGGAGATAGCAAGGTGTTGAGAGCGTTTACCTGGAAACTAAGATGTTGCCGTTATTCTCGCCAAAATCAAATAGAATCAAAAACTCAAAATCTTTCACAGTAGTCAAGTATGAAAATCTTCAAAAACATGTTAAGCAATTTTTAAATTTTTCAAAAATTTACTAATTACACTGCGCCACAAAAAAATGTGACCCGAAAGTTACTCTAAACAAACCATCTGTTCTAGATGGAATTTGGGCTGCTGATTCCGAATCTGAACTCCGTTTTGCTCTATCACGTCAGGATTTTAAGTTATTTGCATTTTTTTGATTTTACCGATTTGTATGATTTTGTTACAGAAATGCCAAAGCTAAGCTTATGCAGTATGGTTCAAAGACGTTTCAACAACATTCAATATACTCGCAAACACAACAAAATCAATGAAAAATATTGTTTATTCAAATGAAAAGTAAACCACCAATAAAGCTTAGATACATCAAAAGTGTTGGGGGCATCTTCGTTTTCTGCGGTGGTCTTCATCCGTGTCTCTTTGAAGAGACCAACAAAAATCGGCCATCATGGCAGGGCTGACATTTCCCTGATATCTTCCTTCGATGATTTTTATTTCCTGGTGGAATCTTTCTCCATGCTCATCGCTAACATCTTCATTGTTTTCCGGAAAGAAATCTAGGTGCGCATGCAAAAAATGCATTTTAAGTGACATGCTTGCCCCCATTTCTTTGTAAGCATGAAGCATTTTGTCAGTCTCTTCTTTGTGGTTAGCAGCTTTGTACTTTCCCAAAAAGTTTTGAACAACCGACTCAAATGCATTCCAGGCAGCGAGTTCATTTGGATTTAATTTTTCTCTAAAGTTTTCATCTTTTAATAGTTTTCTTATTTCAGGTCCAATAAAAACTCCTTGCTTCAGCTTTGCTTCTGTTTTGTTGGGAAAAAGTTCACATATGTGCTTGAAGCCTTCACCTAAGTGATCCATAGCTTTCACGAAGTTTTTTATCAAGCCAAGCTTGATATAAAGTGGAGGTAGAAAAATATTTTTGGGGTTGACAAGTGGCACATGCATCACATTGAAACTGCCTAGAGTTAGATTTGTACGAGCAGGCCATTCAGGAGTACTGTAATGTTCATCATCTGCCCTACTGTTCTACAAACATAAGAAGCACATGTACTTAGTACATCCCATCTGCAACCCTAGCAACAGTCCAATCACTTTCAGATCTCCACAGACATGCCATTGATGAGTGTCATAACGGATACATGCTAACAGTTGTTTCATTTTCTCATATGTTTCTTTGGTCTTGGTGCAATAAGCAATTGGAACTGAAGGTTTTCTGTTTCCATTGTGTAGCAGGACAGCTTTCAAGCTGGTTTTATTTGAATCTATAAAAAGTCTCCATTCGCTTGGTTCATATTGCTGATCCAAAGACTGCATGAGACCATAGATATCAATGCAGTAACAAACATCATCTTGTTTGCTGAAGAAGGAAGCCAAATCAATGTGTCTTTCTCGAAAAAACGAAATGCTGACACCTTTTTGCAATAAGTTCCATTGCTTCAGTCTCGATCCAAGTAATTCAGACTTTTCTTTTGATAAATTTAAATCTCTCGATAAATCTTGCAAATCTCCTTGGGATAAAAAATGGTGCGTTGTATCGGGATTTATTGATGCTCTTTCGTCGGCACAATCTTCAAATTCAGAAGCACTACTTGTTCCCACATCCGTGCTTGCTTCTGATTCGGAATGAAATGGCATGATTTCAGCTGGATGTTCTGGAACTGGATGTTCAGTGTTGTGAGGCATGGGCTTTATAGCAGAGGAGCAGTCAGGGTATTTGATTTTTGATTTTGTTTTCTTCGAAAATCCAGAAATTTTGGTCATGAAAAAGTAACAATCTGTAAAATGATCTTTTTGTTCACGCCAAACCATTGGAGACCAAAATGCCATCTTCTTCTTTTTACCATTAAGCCATTGGGTTAGGAGAGAGTAACAAGACGAACAGCTTACATGTGGGGCCCAGGATTTATCTTGATCGCCCAATTTAACCTTGAAATACAGTTTGTAAGCAAGTTTCAGTCTGTCAGTAATAGATTTGCGAAGATCTTGAGGGGTAAATTTTCCACAAATGTAGCAGAAGTTGTCAGCATCATTTACACAGCAGCGTTTACGTTCACTCATTGTAGTGGATACTGTATCTTATAAAATATAAAAACTATATCTTCTAAAATATATGAAATTGAAGGAGCCGATGTAAGCTTGTTTAAGATATTAACAACAAGAAAGGGTAGGCTAGAAAGCTTACTGAGAATGAATGCTGTAAAAATCCGGTCTTGTGACTATAGTTTCGCGGTTTACCGCTCATCAGACAAGCTTGGATTTCAACCCGCGACCTCATGACCGGATAATTTGCAGTTAAAATTCATTGTATTGGTTAGAACCTATAACTTACGTAAAGGTATGTACACAATAAAATTAATAAGACAAGGGCATTCGCAGAAATATGTGTCCTCTCGAAAACTTGATAAGTGCCAATTCTCCTTATTTTGCTTATTTTAAAAAAATTGAAAAATGCAAATAACTTAAAATCCTGACGTGATAGAGCAAAACGGAGTTCAGATTCGGAATCAGCAGCCCAAATTCCATCTAGAACAGATGGTTTGGTCAGAGTAACTTTTGGGTCATATTTTTTTGTGGCGCAGTGTTATGAAAACTTTTCAACAAACATCATTTTATACAAAATCTCACAAATAAAGTATTTTGTGGTGCACATACCAATGCAACTGAGAAAATGATAAATTATAACAATCGCAGTAAAAACTTTAGTTTGTGCGGAGTATGTAATCTTTAAAGTTCCAAAATTCACTCAAACCTAAAACCCAAAATTTCTTTGCAGAATGCTTCAGTCATTTCACTATCGAATTGCTCAAAACTTACAAAATGTCGCTCACAGATCAATAAACTTATCGATGCTATTTCGTAAAAAACAACTTTGCCATGTTTAGAAACAAATATGCACTATAATATCTAATAACAAACACTTTAAAGTTATTTGCTATATTACTTTGGTCTGTATTTATAGAGACAATTTATGAGGTTATAGCATAGAGAACGGGCCTTTTAACATTGTTAGGTAATACAGAGTGTCACCTAAGAATTTTGATCGTTAGTAGTATTATGTGATATATCACATGGCACAAACTGCTTGTTACCATTTGTGATATATGTAATTGGGCGTTTTACCATTTCCTTTGCTCAAAATCACATGCAATTTACAAGATGATATGTCAGAAACTCCATTACCAAGGAGTCGCTCGTGTCTCAACTCCACACGGAGAAATAGCAGTTGAGTCTCGAGTCACCGATGTCAAGTCCAGAGTCGAGTTATTTTGTGCAAATAACTCGAAACAAATCGAGTTTGCTTTTACAGCGACCTGAGCTGAGTCATTGACTCGCTTCTCCAGAATACTGGCAGTAATATGCTACGAGGTGCATTCAATAAGTTTCCAGACTTTTTTTGTACAGGCATTTATAATTGCCGTAAACTCGAGATATTTTAGTATGTTGTTACTATACTCCTTATGAGATGATTGACCAATTTTTTCTTGTTTAGGTGCAAATTTATAGCTACAGTAGGAATTAGAGTACACCTTACTAAATCCTGATTGTCACAGCTGGTGAATTTCAAAAATGCAATCTGGACGTGAGGACACATTAGAAGCACGATATGCGATCAAGTTCTGTTTTAAACTTGGAAAAACTGCCACGGAAACGTATGGTATGCTTCAGACTGCTTATGGACCATCTTGCATGAATCGATCATCAGTTTTTCAGTGGCACAAGAGATTCAAGGAAGGCAGGGAGTCCGTGAGGGATGATGAGAGATGTGGGAGGAGTAGGGAAGTCAGAACATCAGAGATGATTGGCCAAATAAACGATTTCATGAATAGGGACCGTCGTGTTTCTATAGAGACACTAAGCGCACAGTTTAATGTCAGTGTGGGAGCTGTACACATAATCATTCGTGAGGAACTGAAGATGCGGAAGATTTGCGCGAAGTTCGTCCCAAGAGTGCTCCGGGAAGATCAGAGAAAAAGACGTTGCAATGACAGCAAGGAGATGGTCGAGCTCATTAATTCAGATCCCCAAGTTCTTGATGCCCTGGTAACCTGCGATGAAAGCTGGATCTATTGTTATGACCCAGAGACCAAGAGACAGAGTTTCCAGTGGAAGCATGCTGGATCTCCCAGACCCAAGAAGGCCAGACAGAGCAAGTCCACCCAGAAACTCATGATGATCCCTTTTTTTGACAGCATGGGCATAATCTACATTCACTGGGTTCCCATTGGAATCACAGTCAACAAGGAGTACTATATTGAAGTTTTAAGGGAGTTCAGGAAGAGATTCCGTCGGAAGAGGCCAGAACTCTTCGAATCAGGTCAGTGGCATTTCCATCAGGACAATGCCCTAGTCCACAACTCCATCCTCGTCACAGACTATTTGACCCAGATGGGCATCAAGACGGTTCCCCATCCTCCCTACAGCTCGGACCTTGCTCCCTGCGACTTTTGGCTATTCCCAAAGCTCAAGGAAAACCTCAGAGGCAATCGTTATTCCACAATTGAGGACATGAAAGAGGCTGTGACGAGGGTCCTAAACACGCTCACACAAGAAGACTTCTAGGGGGCTTTCCAGTAGTTGTTGGAACGGTACAACAAGTGCATTGATGTCGGAGGAGAATACTTTGAAGGGGACTAGAGTTTTTTGTGTGTACGGTTAATAAAAGTGTCCATACCAAAAAAGTCTGGAAACTTATTGAATGCACCTCGTATATAGATAAATAGCAATTACTTCTGTATGAGGCACATCGCTACCTGTATATTGGTTGATTCAGCAATTACTAGATATAGGTATGGACTGCATAGCAAGTTATAAATGGGTTAAACAGAGTAAGGGCATGGTCAAAATTTGCAGTCAATCAACCTTTCAAAAACCCTCATTTATTTTAACTTGAATACATATCGAGTCGCATATGCACGCATTACAAGCAAAGCATGACAAAGCCTTTGACTGATTTTCGATGTGCACACTTTCTATAGACTAACAAAAACATGTAAATGAAAAAGCTTTATGTGCCCTTTCTTCACATTTGTGATGCAGCTTTTTCAGAAAGATAAGCTGCTTATTATTTATTTATTTAGCCCCAAAATGTTCCTGCCTGAACAAAGGAAAAAATTTTTTTTAATTTCATTTTGCCAGCATAATCATTCAATATAAGAAAGCAAGTCGTCATTTGATGAAGTAATTGATTGACTTTATTTAACACTTGCGTATTTAGTTGGCAGAGCATTATGTCAATACCCTCAATTTGGCTTTGACAACAAATTGAAAATGTCAGCTCTGCATTCATGAACTTCGAAAAAATGAAGGTCTTCGCCTGAAGTTTTGGCTGAAGCAAAATACGCTCATTTTAGGAAAAAAGCCGGTGACTTCAAAAAATGGTTTTTAAGTAAGGTCTACTGGATTAAAAATTTATGCCACTCCTTTTAAACAAAGTTTTGATACTTTTCGCTGATAACTCTTTTAACACAATGTCAACAGTCAGCATTAAAATGCTTTAGAATAACCTACCTAGGCGTTACATGACATTTTGGCTTCCACTTTCAAATCCAAAAATTTTATTTTTCTTTCAAGTACCGCGACAGGCACTACGGCACTGAGTGCGGTATTTTTATTTTGGCTGTACCGGGACGATGTTACTTTGTTTTTACAGTGTATCGAGTACCATTAACCCAGTAGTGTCAAAGTATCGCCTGCCCACCTTTTCCGGTACCGTTGAAGTAGCGCAAAGCAAAGCAAAATTTTCTTAATTAAGGCGCAAAAATTATTATGTGATGATCGCGGGAACGAAAGAGTCGAAATTAGCAAATCCCCCTTATCGCAATATGTTTAGAAGAAGACATGGGTTTAGGCCTCTATTTTTACCAAAATTAGTGATGTCGGAAACTACAACCACAAATCTTTGCGGTCCTAAAAATCGAGCATAAGTATACGCCTTTTACACTCGATAATGACCGATTTATTGCACTTTGCACTATCCGATACTACAAACACTGTACTTCTTAAAACAAAGCCCTTTATCTTCACGAAAAAATAATCATAGTTATGACTTTGCCAATCTTCAAACTATTGCTGTGCACTACAACTAGCAACGGCTGCTTTATCAAAATTACCCCTAAAATTGTTTTACATGTGGCCATATGAGACCTCTAATTCAAGATTAGAAATGTCTTCTAGCATCTGGAACTGCGCAAAGTTAAAGCGTGGTATGTGCATAGTTGCAGGTGTTGGAGCAGAAGATTTTCTTAATTAAATTCAAACCTTGAAATTCCAAAAAATGTAACTACTTTACATGTAATTGGTCTTTATTTTGGACATACTTGTAAATAACAAGCTTAATACGGGAGATACATAAAGTTAGAAAGATCAAATTGTGTATGAAGGTCAAAGAAACTTCTTGTAGTCCACACGCTTAATATTTGTCCCGTTTCTGTTGAAACATACTTTCAGGCGAACGCAGAAAACCCAACTCCGTTGGGTTTTGAGTCAAATCACGGTGAAACTGTTAAATTTTTTTCTTTCTTTCAGTAAGATTTCTTCGGACTGTCAACCACCGACTCACGGACTTGCTCCCGCTTCTCAAGAGTGATCATCGATCGCCGGTCACTTCTTCCCTTGTAGACGTGATTTAGGGTTTTCTCCTTTTTAAAATGCTCCACAATCCTTTGTATTTTCAAATTTCTAAGTGCTGCACACTTAAACTTAGATTTGTAACCCTGGTGTGTGTTGAACCGATGGCGGACTTCTGCGAGTGACTTGGTTTCATACCGGAGTTGGACAAGTTTCAACGTTTGCTCTGGCGTGTATATTTTGCATACAATACTACAATATTTGTATACAATCCAAAAAACAAGAAAAACAAAGACATGTTAACAAATCTAACCTAGTTAAGGGGGATTATGGGGAATTTGCAAAAGAGACGCGTTTAGCATGCTAAGATCGATGTTATGTGACAGGCTGAATACTCGCGCAAAAATAAATCTGTCACAATTTTTTTCTTTTTTCTGTTGCCATGGTAACCAAGATGTTTCCTTTGCCATGGAAACAGACGAGGAAACTTTGGCATGCATATCTCGGCCCCTGCACGATGGAATTGAAGGGTTTTGGTGCAACTTGATCGTCGAACACTACTCTACGCAATCACGTAGCAACTTGTACATAAATTTAAGCTGTAATAATATACTGGGGTTTGTCAAAAATACCATTTTTTTCAGTGAAATTTTCACATATTTTCCAACAAAAATATTTATAGCAAAAAAAGTACAATAGTTAGCCCATTTTCACCTCGTCATTGCATTTATAAGTCTATTAGCTAGCTCTATGCGAAATTTCATAAAGATTGACCGTACGAATTCAGAATTACAAATGCCAGAAAGTTTATAGTCATCATAAAATCGCGATTTTGAGAAAATCCATCTAAAAGTGCACAATCAATCATAATTAATCAACATAAAATACCCAAGTTTGTTTGTAAATCATTACTCATCTGTTTACTACTACATCAAAAGTGTAATATATCGTTGAAATCTCTATTTCTTGAGGATTTCAAATATAATAAAAATAAAATTTTTTTTTTGAATATGTAAATTTTATGCAAATTAGCCCCCCCCCCAACAGGTGCTGAGTTGTCTTCAAAGTTAAGTACCCTTACCTCAAAGATTACTACAGATTTACATAAAATTTGTGATACTCCTAGTGTTGTGTGTTTTATGCCCAAAGGTCACATACTTTTTGGACAGACCTCGTATATCTTATGAAGTCTACATGCCAATCATCAGGTGGTGTAGTAGTAGTAGCAGTAGTAGTAATAATAGTAGTTATTCAATTTTTATACGATGTTGTCCCCTTATCAGAGATGGCCGGATTCACCCCATTTCTTCTGCAATTGCTTGCAATCCGTCTCTCCACTAAAGATATATGTCGGAAGTCTTCTTTTTTATTCATTTTGTACAATTCGTTTTATCAACCACCAAGATGGGATGGCCGAAATGGTTACATCCCTACACTGACAAGCCAATGACCATTGTTGAAGTGCTTGATGAGAATGTGAGTTCCAACTCCACTTATAGCCTCTTCTTAACAAATTGTTTGTTATCAGGTATAGAGATATTTTTAGTGTTTACTTTTTTGTGGCATTATTAAGTGATGTAGATAAATTGAGACCACTAAGTTACATATAAGCATCTTGCTGCAAGAGTTGCTTCAGTAACTACTATTGTAAAATGGAATACAGCAAGTTGAAGGCTACTGCTGATTTTTGTGCAAGGCTATAGCTGTTTATTTTCGTTTTCTTTCTCAAAAAAGTCCCTGAAAGGCGCTGGTGGTTGATCACACTTGCCGCTCCTTTTAGCGCACGTTACAGTAGAAGTAAGAAACCGCAGTGTAGACAGCAATAATGGCAGCAGTATTTTCTAGGCAGAAAACACGATACACGTAAAGAGAATGTTTTTTTCGCACCGCTAATATAAATTAAATAAAAATCTCATCAAAAACTAAACAATTCACCAAGCGATTTGTAACAATTCATAAAGCAATAGCTAAACTTGACCTAGGAATATTATCGCATCGCGTTTGTCTTATGATCATATAAAAAAGAGTAGCATTTATTATACTCCACTTTGCTGACCGAAGATTCTTTTCAAGATAAGTCCAATTAAAGAGAAAATAATATAAATGCAATAAAACCGATTAATGCAGCGCAGAGACGCTTTGATTTAATGAAAACAAAATTCAAAACAGTATCGGACTATTTGGAAATTTTCCTATATAGTAAGTCAGGTTGGGCTTGAAGCAGCGATGTTGCCAACTCGAATAATAACTTACAGAACAAAAAACGCAAAATTTAATGATGTTACTTGTAAATAACTAAGTTTTAATGAGTTTGTAGCACCGTAGGGAAAAGTTAAAGCATAATTTAAAAACAACATTCGGTATTATAATTGTTGGGGTGAGATCGTTAGCACTTATGACGATAAATCCATTCAAAAAGCGTGGTTATTGATTCCTATAATGGGGCGTTTATTCAGCATCAACTTAGATCAATATTACCACCAACCTAAAACAAAAAAATTGTTATCAGTATTTTTGATAACAATTTTTTGTATTTGATACTAACCTAATTACTTCCGGCATAGAAAAATATAAATGCAGTACAACCTCAAGATTCATTACTCAGTACTTACTTCAGTTGCTAAAGTTTGGCTATAACTGGCCACTATAGAGCAAACACTTCCATCCGTGGTTTGCATAGCTGCAGCGCTTGACTGAACACTGGTCGTGGTTATAGTAACGTAGCGTGTCAAAAACCTGAAAATGTATGAAAGACATAAACAAGTGCATCGGAAAAGTGGCAGTGTTTTCCTGGATTTTTATTATTGCTAAAAAAATCTGCGCTGAATTTGTTAATTAAATCTAAAATATCAAAATACGAAAAAAATTAAGATACAAATGTCAAACCACATTGTCATCAAAAGTGCACGATTCCACATCAAATATTGACTTTATCTCTTGAGCACTTACATTTACAGTACTGATGACGTAGA
Source organism: Trididemnum clinides (assembly GCA_963675345.1). Taxonomy (NCBI): domain Eukaryota; kingdom Metazoa; phylum Chordata; class Ascidiacea; order Aplousobranchia; family Didemnidae; genus Trididemnum; species Trididemnum clinides. Next base: position 4,002,590 of record OY776294.1, read on the forward strand.
ACCGTTACCAATTTATCGTTATCAAAAAGTTAATTTCGACCATTTATATGACAAAATTTTTTTGAAAATGTAATGAAAGCTACCCAATTGTCAAAATTGGACAGCATTTTCATTTGGGATTTAAGAGGTATCCTTAGATTCTAGTGGAAATGGAGTATTTGATTGGGTTATTTTCTCTGATATGCTCTTTTTCAACAATTTTGATTCTCCCACCCTCTAGCTTCGATCCTCTTTCAGTCGCTTGTTTCCACACGTTTCTCTGATTCCCTCGTCTTCTGCTTATGGGAGGCGCTTCAAGATTTGAGCTGAACTATTTTCCTATTTTTCTCAACATCATATTTCTCCTTTCTCCTATCCTGATAAATTCGCCTACTCCATTACTAAAGCACCTCGCTAGTTCTGGCATAAAGATACTTTTCATATTTTAATGATTTCTTTAATCTAAAACCATATTTCCTAGTCATTGTCATCCATGAGATGAGAAGCATCTTAATTTTTTCTGTTTTATTCTGATTTATCTCACTTACCTCCTACGTCGCAAAGCTGTTTAAATGCATCTTGCTATCCCGTCTATTTTTCTTTCTAGAGTCCAGATTCATTTTCTCTCCTTGCCAGGCCGGTTTCAGCTCTGATGGCCTCTGGTCTTCCTCCCTTTATACTTGCTGCTGTGGAAGCTATTCAAAGATCAATGATTTGATTGAAGCGCTGGTTTACGCATTGGCATCTTTCTTTCCAACCGAACAGTTGTAAAATATGGTAAAGTGAAAAAATAAAATTCGCACTAAGCATTGATCATATTGTAAAAATACATAACAGTATAATCAAAATCTGCATAAAAAATTTGAAGAAAAAAAAGATATTCTAGGTTGCCACAAAGACCTTCAAATTCAAAGACCCTCAGGTTTCCGAATAGCGAGAATCATTCAGATCAAACATTCAGCATGATAACATGTGAGGTTTCCGAATAGCGAGAATCATTCAGATCAAACATTCAGCATGATAACATGTGAGGTTTCCGAATAGCGAGAATCATTCAGATCAAACATTCAGCATGATAACATCTGAGGCTACTGAATAGCGAGAATCATTCAGATCAAACATTCAGCATGATAACATTTCGGGTTTCTGAATAGCGAGAATCATTCAGATCAAACATTCAGCATGATAATATTTCGGGTTTCTGAATAGCGAGAATCATTCAGATCAAACATTCAGCATGATAATATTTCGAGTTTCCGAATAGCGAGAATCATTCAGATCAAACATTCAGCATGATAACATCTGAGGCTACTGAATAGCGAGAATCGTTCAGATCAAACATTCAGCATGATAACATCTGAGGCTACTGAATAGCGAGAATCATTCAGATCAAACATTCAGCATGATATTATTTGGGGTTTTCAAAAAGCGAGAATCATTCAGATCAAACATTCAACATGATAACATCTGGGGTTTCTATTTTGATGGGAAACAAGATGAGCCACTTGAGAAACAAGATAATATTTAAAGAAGATACAAATTATCATCGAAGAGTTGTAGTAGAAGAGCACATATCTATATGTGATTAGTGAACCAGAATTCAAATAATTTTGTCATTTTACCACCAACAGTGGATTAAGTGAAGACAATGCATCAACAATAATTGAAACACTGAATCAACGCAAAATTGATTTGTTTCAACTTAAAGCAATCCGATGTAATGGAACAGCTGTCAATAGTGGTCATATTGGAGAATTTTTTTGCTTCATTGAAGCCCCTCTGTCACGATCACTCCAGTGGTTCGTACGCATGCTGCATGCAAGTGAATGACCACTACGACATTTATTTGAGACCTTAGATGGAGTTCTGTAGCTTTTTTAGGGCCTATCATGAAAGCTTTGGGTACTTGTAAAAACCTGCTCATCACACCATTTCAACCGATTTTTGCGATTTTCCACATCTAAACCCAGAAGAACTGAACACAGACCAACGTTATTTGTATAAAATATGTCATGCGGTGACAAAAGACAAATGCTCAATCAATCAGTCTCTCCATAATCCAGGTCCTCTGAACCACTCAAGTTGGTAAACCGCAGCCAACCGGCTACTTAGACTGTATGTGTCAATTGCTCAACCTTCTCAAGAGTTGGTCAAAATTGTAATATTTGTCGTGACTGTTTATGCTCCAACCTGGTTCTTAATGAGAATCAATTTTTCTTGTAAAGATAGAGCAAAGCGTGTTTTGCAGTTGATTAGCAGATCTAAAATAAGTTGTTGACCAGTAATTCAATGAAATTTCTTTTTTGCTCATCGAGAATATCTTAGTTGCAATTATCAATGACAGAAAGTATTTAGTGAGCTTGAGATGGGCAAAATTTTGAAAGCACGACGCATTTAACAATAAAACGTCTGAGACAGTTCAATTTACCAACTTGAAATTTTGATTGTGGAGATTACACAGAAATGATAGACTGCTCCTATGAAATTGTGACAGAACCTCCATTAACAAGCAACATTTTAGAACAAAAATTGGTAGAATACTGTTAGAAATTTCAAAATTTTGGCCCCATTTAAACCACTTTTTAGTTTCTATTTATTTCTCCGGTTTTCCCGATCGAGAGTCGAATCCGTGTGTTTAGTTTTGCAGTTATGCGTTCAAATAGTGTCGCGTAACTTTGTTGTGTACTTGTTATGCACACCTTTTTCGCACTGCCCTTTGACCTGAATTCTTACAAAGACGTTTTTCTTTGGCACTTTGACTGTAAAAAACTTTGTGATTGTATCACTTTGTTTTAGAACTCGATGAAGTAGCAGTTGGTCATATTCGCGAAACATTTGGAAATTTAATTCTTCTGTCCTTATTGAATCAACCAAATTGGTATGTGTAATCGTTTATATTTTTATTGTTATGTAGTAATTTATTTGGTGTTAAAATCATTTACAAAGTTAATTAGAGTATTGTAACGTCACTGTCCTAAATTTATTCTTTAGTTAATAATTGGTATTATCTTCTAGAAAACGTGATTCAACTTCTGGGTTAATTTTTCGGTTATTCTTCGTTTTTATACAATTGATCAAATAAACCATCAAAGATTAGAAACTCGTCATTCAACACGGATATCGATTCGGATATAGGACGGAAAAGACAAACAGCAGACCGTTTGTAGTTTAACATTTTACAAATACATCAACCAGATAAACATACCAGTCGCTGAGTTAAAAACTACCCATGACACACACAAGCAGTCGAAAGATGCATAAAGTTAGTGAGCGATACAGCCGAGACAGTTTGTGGACAAAATGAGTTCCCGTCAAAGCATGCCAAACCTTGAGAGAAAACGTCAATATTGCCTTCAATTAAACAACAATTCTATGTACATTAAACCTGTTGATTGTTGAACTACCGAACACTTTCGACCAAGACAATTATTCGGTGGTTGTAGTTAACAAAAGCAAGTGATTAAGATTGTAGAAATGTTCGCGCAACGTTACTCTACTTTTCCATTACGAGTCAAATGTGAAACAGTTTACATTCAAATGTGGCAACCTAAGATGATAAAATTTATCAGCAATATTTTGGGATGTTGGTATTGATGTGTGCTCATATATTTTTTTGCTATTACAATTTAAATTTTCGAAACAGAAAATTTTGTCCCAATTTTACTCCACCCTACATAGTAATACCTCTGTTCTTTTTAGTGGATCCCAAAAAAAATACTCTATATTACCGCGCCCGCTGCTTAACCTATCAAAAATTTAACCTTATTTTAAAATTTCGTTGGTCAACTTCAACAGCATTCTTTCCAGTCATAAACACATCAAATCATTAACGCATTTAAAGTCACTCGTTTCTACTCAGTAGGCCCAGTTTGTTTGAGTTTTTTTACAGAAGTTTGCGTTTTCCTGCAAACTTGTGCTGGTTTGCCACTTTTGTTCCTTTTTTGATGCGGTTTATTTGCTCGGTCATGTCTTTTTTCACGCTCTGTAGCACATGCAACAAAAACTTTTCGCTTTTTTTTATTCCTTTATTCCTAGACTCCAAAAGGTTCGCGGTCACTCATTTCTTCTACATAATCTCAAGGCGGACGACTAGGCAAGACCGGGTGCACAGTATAGGAAATAGACTTAGTAATATTTTTCTCGTACAAGCGACAGATATTCTGTTCATGAAGGATTTCTTTATTTGTCCCTCACTCTTGTGAATTTTTAAGCATCTAACCAAAAAATCTAACAAAGAGTGCAAACCACACTTTATCATAAACTTAGGTTTGTCAACATTCGTTCTAGGACTACGCAAAATAAGTAGAATTCTACAAAACAGCTTTGCCGCTCTCAGCAATCCTGCCACCTTTGGATATATCCACAACAGCCAATGTCTAGCTACGTCACTCAGTTCAGCTGATGAATTACTACTACAGACTTTTGCTTTCAGCCTCGGTTTCGAACAAAATTGTCAACAAACAGCAATAAAAATGGCTGGTAGCCACACTGGTAAATTTGTTCATGAGTTTGTCTTTTTTTCTAACATTTGTCATCAAAAATGCTATTTAAGTTTTCCAAAGGTTATACTTACTCTGTAACTATATTTTGCTGATCTGAAGAAATGAGAATCATCCCAGTCCCCGGATAAGTTTCACACGCTAAAGATTCCACAGATGTGTCCAGCACAAAAATAAAGTTGAGATCTTAAAAAATACATATCATTTTGAAAAGTATCATTTTTAAAACTTCATGAAAGTATCATAGTTTCATCTGAATTACAACGGCTTTACTACGACTAAAAAAAATAAACAGAGTGCAGTTAAACTCCATTTTTGTTTGAAAATGATAAAATAAACGGGTATAAACTTATTATGATCACATTCCGTCATTTAGATATCCCAAGATTTGATCGCCCAATCTTACAACTCTTAGTACTTTAAACAAGCTTTAGCTGTTATATCATTTTTATTGCAAGAACAAGCATTACATTTGTTTTTCTAACTAATGATCAGCACAGCATAGAAAGGATTATTGAATGAAGTACAAATTGTTTGAAACGATAATTTTGTTTAATTGAAACCTTCGGAAATCGGTGCGGCTTTCATTATGGTTTTGTGTTCGCTTTGCAAAAATGTGATGCAATAATCAAAATAATAAAACGTTTTACCTGGTCTACATACTGTGTCTGCGTTTGCTGGAGCAGTCCACGTTGGAGGTGTTCCAGTTGTACATGAAGCTACTATAGGAGAACTGGAAGGTGTGTATCCAGTATTGCAAGCGTAAGTAACCACTTCATTAACAAAATAGGGAGCCGTAGCGCCAGTTCTTCCAGCTACATTTTCGTTATCGACAGATGGCACCATATCCGCAGGACAAACTGAAATGCGTTCAACCAAGTATTAATAATACAATACAATAACTAACTAATTATACGTCTCAACAACTCAATATGCTAACAATTTCTATTTAAGTTAAAAAGTGATTAATGTTTATTCAAGTAAATCGGTAGCCTACAGCAGAGCTTCACATGGTACGAAAAACTTCATCACACCTCAGTAGGGAAAAGACTGAACCGGTCGCAGACGCACGCGGATTCTACCATGTCGTAATTTCTACTACGTGATACATTTTTTTGAATTGGACTTGATTTGAACCAGCCTATATTTTTATAAGCAAATGGAATATTTTAGTTTGTTTTATTTCTACGTCAGCTTGGGATGCATTAATACTTGGTTTGATTAATCAGCAAATTAATCAAACACAAGTTTGAAGTGTAGTTTAGAATTTGAATCCCTTCGAAGCTTTGCTTTTAATATCCTGGCAGTTTTGAGCTCTAGAGAGGTAGATAGAGAGAAATCTAGAAATATTTATTTATTTAGAGGCAAATCCACTAATGCTCTTTATACCATATTTGCTATAATTGTGCCGGAACTCATGGAACAGTGCCAGAACTCATGGAAGCATTAGATATCTGTTTACAATCATTGTTTTTTGTGTACAATGACGTCATTTATGAACAGATTTTTGGTTGTTCGATGGGCTCTCCATTGTCACCAATAATAGCAAACATGGTTATGGAAGAGATTGAGCAAACAGCTTTGAACGCGTACTTGAATCCTCCCTATTTATGAGTACGTTATGTAGATGACGTGTATGCTATTATGGAAAAAACTGAGGTCAAGCCCTTTTATGACTACTTAAATACAATATTTACTTCAATAAAGTTTACTGAAGAATTGGAAAAATCAGGACAATTAGCCTTTTTGGACGTAAGCGTACAACAGATAGAAGATGAATCCCTTACAACAAGCGTATACAGGAAACCAACACATACGGACAGGTATCTTCAATATTCGTCTCATCACCCGGTTAATCAAAAGGTTAGTGTGGCTCGTACATTATTCTCCAGAGCCAACAGAATTACATCCAATAACGAAAAAAGATCAAAGAGTTTCATCAAATAACAAAAGCCTTGAAAAATAACGGATTTCCGAGTAGCAAATGTAGTTTTAAGAAGTACTTGCAAAATCACAATATCAAAAAACTGAAACGGTTTACTTCGATTCCCTACGTGCAAGGTGTCTCCGAACTTATTAGCCGAATTTTGACTCAAGTTGGTATCGGAGTGGCTTTAAAACCACATCACACGTTGTTTTTGTTGTTTCGTAATCCTAAAGATGCTATTAATTTTGAACAAAAGCGTGGTTTGGTGTATCAAATTTCTTGCCGGGATTGCAATGCTGTGTATGTAGGTGAAACAGGACGTAGTGTTAGAACCAGAAAACGGGAACATGCTGCTGCGTTCAAGACTTTTAACACTAGGAAGTCAGCGCTGAGTCAACATGTTATGGATTTCAATCATAGAATAGATCGGAATAATGTCAAAATACTGAAATCAAAATCACATGCATACAGGCGTCATTGAATGGTAAAGCTAAATCTTTTCACAAAATGGTAAACCTAAATGAACAAGGACTACAACAATCTTCAGCTTTAAGAAACTTGACAGTCAAACAAGTTGAAGCTACTTCACACATTCCCTCTTAAAATGTACAATCCTTGCCACAACCAAGCGGTCGAGCGCCACATCAATGCTGTACGAGGCTTCCATGCAAGCTACAGGTTTTCGAAAAATAAGATGGCATCATTAGACAAAAACTTAAATCCATGACATTGATGAAGGGGTTTGACACTAAAAGGTAGTTTTTGGTGTGAATGAAGCGTCAATCTATAGAAAATTTACCTGCTGCTTTGCATATATCTTTCAATTGTATCTTAATTTTTGTTTTTTTAAAAAGCGCATTTTCTGTTGAAAATACAAAGGTTTTCAAAGTCGAAGAGAATCATTAAAAATTGCAGGACGGAAAGTTTGTTCGTGTGTGACTACTTAATTATTATATAAAATCCTCACTCTCATTATGATTCTTACTTACCGCCCTGCAATGTATTAGTATAGTGGATGCTTACGTCTTGTTGGTCAAAGTCCTAATCGTGAGGTGTCGCTGTGGAGTCTACAGCATAGTGCCGGGATAACGAACCACTGACTCGATGATGAACCACTGATGACGAACCATTAGTATTTCAGTGACCCATTTGCACATTTGTTATTTCGGTATCAGTTTCTGGAACTTTTCACAGTGAGAACCATTTTTTTTTTTCTTAGAGATTCAGCCGCAGAATTAGGGAAAACTGGGCGTAGTTAGAAGTAAAGTCCTCATTTTTGGAGTATCAACCCCAAAATTGTTAAATCTATAACCCACTTTTCCTTTTTTCCACAGTAAAATACTATTTGTGACCCATTCAATGAAAAAAGTTCACTATCGCTGGTATAGTGGATTCTATGCTCTGTATAAGTAGCAAAACCAGGAACCCGGTCACTCACAAAAGCATCTATAATATCAGTAATGGCCAGCCAGGTGGTCTGGCAATATTTACCACAAGTAGAAGCGATTATCTTGAAAGTTCGGTTGTTTGCTGGTTGGATACGCATCACTGAAGAGACATAATAATGGCGAAACCGGTTTGGTGCTTTGTCATTGTCAATATATGACTACAGTACTTCTTAATTATGAATAATTTTAGTTTTAGCAGATATTAGTAAACCAAAAATCACGTTTATCTATATAACAAATGGCTTTCCTGTTGCTTTTGTTTTAAAAATTTTCAATTTATATTTTGAGAATTTATCACTTTTTAACTTACTTTCTTTTGGTGCAAATACATTTAACACTTTAACCGCATCGTGCGCCATATATGGTACACTGGTACTTGGCTCAGCCTGCATCGTGCGCCACATATGGTACACACTCAAAATTTGATATATATTCTAAAAATTTTTTCTAAATATATTCTCTTAAAATTTTCTAATATTTTTTCTAAATATTTTTCTAAATATAAAAATATATTCTAAATTCTAAATTTGATATATACTCTGCTAGCTCAATGGTGACTGAAGATATACAGCTTGAAACGCGATGCAGGCGCGGCATCATGGCTGATCTCAGAGATGCGGTTAAAGTGTTAAAATACAATTTTATGGTTAGGGGAACCAAATGAAAGTGCTTCATAGAAAAGTGTTACCCTATCATATTTATGCCAAACTGTTTACGAGAAAAATGCAACGCAAATAAAAGAGTGAATATTTACAACGAGGCTATCGACTTCCTCCCCTATCCCACTTCTTCTCTTCCAAGGCTTCTTTACCTCCCTTACGAGTCACCCTGACTTATTTCACTCTTTCATGTTATGAGCGAGCTCTTCGTCTCCCAATCTCCTTTCCTTTTTTCGGTTTGGCCAGACTTGGAGTGAAACCAAGACTCTGTAGATCATCCTGGAGAGCTTTTGCGTCCACTCACCCGCTTATGCTTCCTTCTACGTCTTCTAGGAAGGCTCTTATTGCTTGCCCTCATTCTCCTCCTTGGAATCTGCCATCCTTCACTGTGGAGTCCACCCTTTTCTCGTCATGCTCTTGCTCTGATCCCCCTCACCCTACTCAAGGTGCGGCTCTTGCTCACTATGACTCTCTCACTCCTCATGATCTGGTATTCTGAACTGACGGCTCTGTTCCCTTTCCTTTTGGCAATAGCGGCTACGGCGTCCTTGCCAACTGCTCTCTCTATGGCACTGAAGCCACTCTTTGCTGGTCTCGGCAGCACCAACAAGTCTGCCACTTCTCCTCTCTTCTCTTACTATCGGACTCTTGTTCTTTCCTCGCCACCCTGTCCTCTTCTCTATCTTTCCTCTTGCCTCAAACTCTGTGGCAGATCTGGCAGAAACTGTCTTCTCTCTCCTTCTGTTCTATTAGACTACAATGGGTTCCTGGACACTCGTTTCTCCCGGGAAACAACGCGGCTGATGAGCTAGCCAGACGGGGAGCGCTACTTGCGCCCTCTGCAATCCGTTGTAATCTCTCTCCTCTTACCTCTCATATCCACTCTTGTCTTTTCTCGAACTGGAGGCGTACTGTCTCATCGAAATTCTTTGACACATAGGCTCCCTCGATTTCCACCGAGGAACTTGTGCTCCCTCGTCATGCTCGCTGTGTTCTCTCTCGTCTTCGCTGCAACGGACACAGTTTTCTTTTAAGTTCTTATCTCTCTAGGATCGGCAGAATCGAGAATCCTTCCTGCAGCGCCTGCAGACACTCGTCCCAGGACACCTCTCAACTCATTCTGCACTGTCCAGCTACGGACTCGTTGCGCCGTTCACTCTTTGGCGACTCTCTGTCTCTCTGCGACCTCTGGTCCAGACCCTGGAAAGTTTTTCGGCTTCTGGGGCTCCATGGTGTTCCGCCATGCCCTCATCCCTCGGAAGGGATCGGGTAACAACAACAACAACAACATGTTATCGACAGTCGTATCCAAATCTACTGCAACGCAAATTACGCATCTGCTATGATTCTGATAGTTAGCAGCGAGCAGTATCAAGAAGCATCGGATCGTTTTGGTAAAGGTACGAGGGTTCGCAGCATGACGTGCGCCATGGTCTTCCATAAATTACAAGCGTACAATCATTACATCTGCTACCGAAAAATGTCTAGAATATGTTAGTTAACCCATTACACTTAATATTCAAGTTAACGCAAAAAAACACGTGATCGATATTTTACTAATTTGGTCGCCACGGATAATGACGCAATTTACGAATATTACTTTTGAGATTTCCATGTTGAGCTAAACTGAAATGAGGGGTTAGAATTAAGTAATATCGCAGTTAATTTAATTTTTTCCTTTTGCGTTAGTGAAGCGCGGTATTAATGGTAATGGTGGTAGAGCAAGATTGTTTGTTTCATGTCATCAACATCAAAACGATAACACTTTACTACTTTAGTTCAAAAATCAATCGAGAGATATGAAATTAGTGCTTGATAAAAATCATTAGAATTTATAAATGAACGGTTCGTAAATCTTCGATTATAAGCAAATTTCCGAGTTGCCTTTGAAAACACATCATCATCTGGATCTACTGCACCAAAATAATGGCATTCACCATCAAAAAAACTGCTTGCTAGTCTACACTTTTAGTGTCTGGTACGCTTTATCAGTTTCCATATCTATGTCTTTTGAAGTGTTTTAAAGGAGAGGGCGTGAGCGATTAAGATGATATGGATAAGCCAGGTGGGGGAGCTGATTGGAATAAAAAAATGAAAACGCTATTGACAGAAGTGGTGCAATGCTGTGCATCAAGTTTTGGGCAACATGAAATGAATACCGCCTCCTCCGTTAACGGATAGAAAACCGGAATTAAAATATTCGATCTCTCTTTCTCTCCCAGTATAACTCTCTCTATAAACCTTATTTTAACTTTAACGTCAAATTTATTGACACCTCTATATAAGACAAGCCTACTTTTTTATGTTACTTTATAAGTTCTTAAGTAACAGGTGACATTGCGTACATTTATAAACACAATAAAACATATTTAAAATAGTAAGTTTCGCGTTTGTTTATGAATAAACGACTTACTTGGATCACAAGATGGTGCAGTAGTTGGATTAACGCTTCCCAATGTGTCACACAAGAAGGAGTCGATACCGTTTAGTGCAGTCGTGGTCGTATCCATACAAGAAAACGTGACAGTTTGACCACCTGCAATCATGGTTAAATCCGATGGATTCGTTTGAAGAGCTGGTCCATTTGCATTTATTGCAGCAATAAACGAAGAAAACGTAGCTAGAGAGGAATCGCAAACTGTGAAAAAAAAGAAAAGAAATTTATTAACAAAACAGCAAACGTATAGTTTTGATTCAAAGGCAAATGTACTAAAAGGCTTTTTCTTTTTTGTTTCTGAAGTACTGCAACGATGGTAGATCAAGTTGGTTCATTTTATGTTATTGAAAACACAATGACATCAATATTTGAGCTCCAAAATTAACAGTGAGATATTAAAAACTTGCTTTTTTAAAACATCACAATTTATAAATGGTAAATTTGGGAATCCGTGATAATGAGTGGCCTCCGAAATTACGCTATCGTGTGGATTTGCTATAGCAATAAAAATATGCTCAACCATCAAAAACGTTTGTCTTCAGTTTACGTTTAGAGAATCTGACAATTTTGAAGGTAGTAGAGTTTTCTAGGAGAAGGCTAATAAATCTTTTTGTAACTACAGTGGTTTGTCTAGGTTGTTTGTGGTTTTAGAGATTTCTGATGGTTGTTTTAGGATCGTTTTACTCGCTGGTTAAAACAGTGCCACTTGTTCGCAAACATTCGAGCGTAAACGCCCAGCGCTGAAATTGAGCGTCCAAGTGTAAGATGAGCGTAAACTGTGGGAAACAAGGAAGTTCCAATTTTATGAGATCCAGCATTAAAAGGTGGATCCAGTTTTACATTTTTAGATGGAACAGGTTCAGTAAAGGAAATTTTAGTTTTTGAAATAGAGTTTATTTGAATAAGATCTTTAGCATCTCTAATGAGCCGTAAAGCAAAAGAGCTATTGGGAAATTAAAGAAATGTATTTTTAATGTCATGTGGTCTTAAAAAGTTGGTTGGTTTTATATATAATATTTGCACATCCAAACATGTATTTAAAAACACTACATAAAAGAATAAAACCACAGCAGGCTGATTCGCTCGAAAAGGCGCAAAAGGAATTTTTTAATTTAAAAGTTGGGATGACGCTACATAAACTGCTACTTAAATACTTAGAATGCAACGACAAACCAAACAGTTTCTCTAAAGCTAGGCAAGGAATGCTCTTTACTTAACGCTACACCTCTTCTGGCTTATGAGCAGTGTTAAGTTTTCAAGCGAAGTGAAAATAACTTCCTGTATATACATACGAGGGGTATTCAAAAAATACGCGAATTTTTCAATTTTTAATGATTTCTATTTACAATGAATTTATTTTTCAACATAACCTCCGTCACGGTCGATGCGCTTCCCCAGGCGGTGTTTCCATCCATTTTTACCATTTTTGAAAAATTCTGCAGACTGATTTCTAAGCCATGGTTTTTGCTGCATATTTTGCTTCATCAGTGCTATTGAAACGGACTCCTTTCAGATGTCCTTTGAGTTTTGAAAATAGGAAAAAATCAGATGGGTCTAGATCTGGAAATTTTGAGAGAATTTTGATGGGAATTGCTGCCACATTCACCTTATAGCCCAGATCTAGCCCCATCTGATTTTTTGAAGAAAGTATTGAAGAAAGTATTTCAAGTTTTGAAAAAAGTATCGTCATGGAATTTTTGTGTCATTGATCTCCTTGTACAAAGCCCAAGCATTTATAGCAGCAAGATGCAAAGTATTTTGAAAAGAACGGACAGGCCATCTTCTTGTCATTGTCCTGACAGTGTACTTTCGAGCCATTTGGTCCACCACACCCACTCCATATTTCGTTTCGTTGTAGCACTTCACTGCTTCCGGGGTCTTCTTCTTGTTTCCGCCTATAGTAGCATTTGTCTGCAGAGTGCTTAGCAACAAAACGTTCTTCTTTGACTTTCCTTGATAAACAGTAAGTAGCATATCTCCAGACTTGTAAAGCTTGGTAGCATATTGTTCGTTTCTCATGCTCTTGAATTTGTTAGGAACTTCTCTTTGCACTTTGTTCAACGTTCCTAATAGGCTCGAGTTTTTACTTTTCAAAAGGTTTGCCAACTTTCTTGAAGTAAAGTAGTTGTCAGTCGTTATGTTTCTTCCTTTTTTTGAGATATGGTTCAGCTATCTTCATGGCGACGTGGTCAGAAACGCATTCTTCTTTTGATCGCAACTCGTCTTTTCCAACATACGGAAATCCATTTACTGTATACTGGGTGCTTTTGTCTACTGCTAGCCAATACTTTTGCCCGTATTTCTCCGGTTTAGATTCCATGAATTGAGTGAAAGGGCATCTTGCTTTACTTGGGAAGAGCTGCTCATCTACCGTGAGAAAGGCTCCAGGTTTATAGCATGCAATACTGTTATCAACAAACCGGTTCCATACCATCAAAAACAAAGCAAACTTTTCGATTCGTAGCTTTTCTGACCGACTCGATTTTATATCAAATTGCTAAAATCGGAGAATCTCCTTGAAACAATTTCCGAACATCACTTGCTTACAAAATGCAACACCCCAATTTGTACTCCAAATTTCGGTCAACGGCATATCATTTTTTTCAGTCACCCCACGTGCATGCATAATGCCAATAAAAGCTTCCAGTTCTTCGACAGTAAGAGTAAAATCTTTACACCTTGTCTGAAAATGAGCTTCTGTTTCAGTACAACTTCGTATGTGCTCAAGAATAAACTTACCAATGATCAGACGCCATGCACTCGATGGACTGTTTATACTAACATTCCTCCGAGCATAAGATGTTGCTTCTGTACATTTTCTTAGGATGTTTTGCTGCGAACAACTGCCTCTTGAGTACGTTCCAGGAACAATACTAGTCCAGTGCGTACCATCAGGTGCAACTGGTAAACTACCACTGGGATCTATTGCTGAATTGACGATATCTGTTGGAGATTATTTTTTTGGTCTTCTTCACATGCAGCGGTATTATTTAAACCAGACGCAAGTGACGGTTCTTCTTGCCTACCAGAAAGCTCCTCTGTCCCTTCCTTGTCTGGCTGGAGTCTTCCACGTACACGGAAGCATGGGCGTTTACCTAAGAATGTACACACAACTTAGTTATAAAAAATGTTACAACGAAATAATAAAAAGAAGTATTTGAAAATATACCTAAAGGTTCCTGTGCATCATCATCATCATCACTATCAGAAGAACTGGGTACCGAGATAAACTCGTCATCGTCTGACTCCATGTCCAAGGGTAGTTCTTGTTCGTCATCAGATCTGTCATTGGGTATATCACGAAGTACTGATAAAAGCTACTCAACCAATAGCTTTTTCTGAGCCATTGCTACAGTCTAAATCTGAGCCACTGTACAAGCACTAGCCTGCCCAATAACAGTAGGTCAGTAGCTATGGCTGCAGGCTTTCTTTATGACATCATCTTTTGTACAGCATGAATGCACATTGCGCGGAGGAATCACAACAATTGCAGACTTTGTGCCAGGAACATGCACTGTACAAAGAGGTACTGGGATGCTGGAAATCATTGCAGAACAACGTCACTTGCTTTTAGAAAGACCTTCTGAATCAACAGTTGTCCTGTCGAGAATTGCTTTTTTGCGAGACGAGGTATTTTACATTGTTATATTTTAGAAAGGACTAGAGAGTTTGTCCTTTAAGTACGAACGGCAAAATAGAGTGTTAAAATGACATTTCTGGCTGTCTAAGGTAAATTTCAAAAATTAGGCCACTTTTTGTACTCCAAACAATAAGTGACTACAGTACTTTATCAAGCCCATGAAACGATTAAAAGCCACAAAATGATATGATTGAAAATTAATCAGGTTAGGTTTTCTACAGATTTAGATTTCAAAAGGTGTCAAAATGGCACCCTCATTCGCTCTAGTGTCTAATAACAAAGCCAACTCCAATCTCGCCACGCCATCGTGTAACTGCAGGAAAAGGCCAAGCTGTCTACTGGATAAGTGATGTCGCTAGAGCTCTAATGTATATAAAGTAACGGTAACATCTGGAAGCGCCGCCAGCCATTGTTATGGTTGTAGCGAGACAGAATTTAAAGCTCGCTTGCATAGCCATTTCACAGAGAAACTTCCCACCCTCCGAGTGGGCCCTGCTATCACACTGAATAAGAGATCCGAGCTCGACAGCAAATGCCGTTACACCAACACATGCAAACTGTAAACTTCTCTAATTGATGCCACTCTTCAAAATTTTACTAATTTTACTGTTACTGTTAAATAAGTCACACTTTTATGTGCATATAATTGCTTATGTTGTAATGCCAGTTTTGCACCAGCTTCTTCAACTTTAATCTGACGTTTGGTTTTAATACTGGCTCATGTTGCTCCATTACACTGCGGCAGTCCATTATATTGTTGTAGCACCATCACAGTTTACATCGGTCATGAACCAGAAGAGCTATAGCGCAATGTAACGAGCATTCTTTGCCTAACTTGTCAAAATTGCTCGATATCTCGTTGCATTGGTGATAGTTACTGACTTTGATTCATTACTTGTAGTTTTAGTACTTTGGTAACAGTCTATCTAATGTTAATCCAGGCTTTAAATTTTAGATGTGTTGCCACCTGATGAGCGTTTTTGGGAAAACTGCCAGTGGTGGTTTTTTCCTTCTATGTAGAATTTTTGAATATTTGCATATTACTGCTCCAACAATGTTGTTGAGAACTTTTCACGCTAAGTAAGAATAACTTGTTATATACAGTATATTCATATATGTATGCATGCATATATATTGAAAGCTATAACCATTATGCTAGGGGAGTGCTGAATTATGGTGGTTTTTAGATTTAGAAGCACCACGCATTAAGCTGCAAGCTGCTTACAACATCTAGCTAGTTTTACTATATACATAATACAAATTTATAAAATTTATTCATTCAGCCTTATGAACCGATATTTTTCACTACAATGGGACTGACTAGAGTCCTGCACAACCGATATTTTCACTAAATTACATTTTGTTTAATTATGAAATAATCTTTATATTTGATGCCATTTTTCAGTTCAAAACATATCGATTACTCAATATCTCCGGGATTAAAATTAATTTTAGAATTAGTTGCAGCACACCGCTTATTAGGTTGGGTGGTCCAAAAGATTTGGGCACATTTCAAGTCCTCATATTTGCTGAACTATGAATAGTAGTAGAATGAAACTGGTATCACTTTAAAGCTAAATTCATTAAGTTTTTCTGTCATGCTAATGATTTTTTCCGATCCTTTCATCTAGCTTAAATAGCTGAGATAACTAAGATCCACCATTGGCGTTCACTCAACCAAAAAAGGCGTTTTGCGTTTTTGATTTTGCAAAAACTGAGTCATGGACACTTGTTCAATGTGCATTTCGCACAAAATCCCGAAAATAGGCACCAGAAAGGAAGTCTATATTGAGATGGCATGGTAAACTCAGAAGGATGGGTGTTTGTGCCAGCTAAGAAAACGGGGTGCCCTCAATCTCACATCATACGGTTGCGCGAGTTCGAACTATCTGCGAGTGGAGTCCCCGTAAATTGATTAGAAGAGCCAGTAGGGAACTAAAGCTTTCTATAACAATTGTTTGGAGTGTCTTAAAATGACGACTGCACGTGGCACCTTACAAGCTACAGTTAATTCAACAGTTGAAAAACACTGATAAACCAGCTCGTCGTGACTTTTGCATCGCAATGCCAGAGAAGTTGGGAGATGACGGATTTGATGACCGGCTTGTTTTTAGTGATGAGGCGACTTCTCCAGATCTCATACCCCGAGCTTTCCTTTTTGGAGGTTAGCGAAAGAACTGGTTTATCAGCCTGCTTTTCCAAAAAATGTGGATGTACTGAATATCGGAAGCTATTGCTACCATCGACAATGCAATGCTGAAACGCATTTGGCAAAAATTGGCCTATCGGCTTCATGTGTGCCGTGTGACCAACGGTGCTCACATTGAACATTCCGTTAAAAACTAGAGACAGCAAGCTTTCAGAATATATCTGATGAACTGTTAAATTCTTAATAGTTTTTGAGATATTCAATGTCAAAATGTGCCCAAGACTTTTGAAACACCCGGGTTATACAGTGAAACTTGGATATAACGTGTATTCGGATATAGCGCGATCAATCGATGGACCCCAACAAGCGTGAGTGTAGCGCGATGAGTGGAATAGCGGTAAGCAGAACTAAGATTTAAACAAAATTACGGTTACGAAGTGATGAGCCATTCGAGCACTGTTGGCGATTGTCCTACTCTTGAGTACTTGACAAATGCACAAATTATCCGCAACGCGACTCCGCTGTTTACGCGATGGCGGTTTATGGACATCCACAATCGCGTTATATCCAAGTTTTAATGCATAAATGTAGAAAAGGTACTTTTTAGATTATATTGTTTCATCATGAATTTTTCAAAACGCCTATTCTGAAGCATAAATTTCGTGTATTTGTGATCCAAACTTATCGCTTTTTTGATCATTTTTGATCGCACCAGGATATCTTATCGTACAACTAACAACGTTCTCAAATAACAGAAGAACGAAATATAGGTCAAATTATACGTAAAAAAGCCTTACCGCATGTTGGCAAATTTCCTGCAGCGGTACTTAAATCCCACTCCACAGCATTACCAGACACTGAACACATGTTTTGAGTGTTAGGTGACAGTACTAAAGTTCCTTGGCAAACATAATTAAACGTTTCAGTAGCGTAGTACGTTGCTTCATCTGGACTCTTTGTTGCAAGGTTTACTTCGTCAGGATCCGGACATTCTGAATGATAAAACATTGAATTAAAAACTTGCAATAAGCTGTGTTATTTGTTTACCAAACAAAGTTTTGAGTCGTGCATAGTTAAATCATACAAGGGTTGAACTACAATGATATAATACCGCTATTACTCTGGTTGGTTGTGATATACTAACTTGTTACTGCAGAAAGTTTTACGTTTTGGAGAAAACTAACCGGCTGTACTCAAGGAAAAAAACTTGATATTCATAAATCTTGTGCTAAACACTCAGCAACAGAGATAATTGGAAAAAATTAATATGAATCGACAAAAAAATTTCTTAGCAAAAAACAAAATGTTTTGACAATAAAACTGATAATGAAACACCACTTTTTTCAGACGCTAAATTTGCCGCAGATGTGTCCAGCACAGCAATGAAGTTGAGATCTTTAAAAATACGTACAGTATCATTTTCAAAAGAACATCGTCTGCTTTTTTGAGTCGCCAAAAAACTTCATCAAAATATCATAGTTTTATCTGAATTAAAACGGCTTCAATGCAACTAAAAAAAATATACAGAGTGTAGCAAAACTCCATTTTCGTTTGAAAATGATAAAATACACGAGTATAAACTTATTATGATCACACTCCGTCCTTCAAACCTCCCAAGATTTGATCGCCCCATCTACAATTCTTTTTACTTTTAACAAACTTTAGCTGTTATATCATTTTTAATACAAGAACAATCATTATTTTTGTTTTCGTCTAACTAATGATAAACGCAGCATAGAAATAGGATTATTGAATGAAGTACAAATTGCTTGAAATGACGATTTTGTTTAATCGAAACCTTCGGAAATCGATGCGGTTTTTATTGTGGTTTCGTGTTCGCTTTGCAAAGATGAGATGCAATAATCAAAATAATACAACTTTTTACCTGGTTGACATGCTGTGGCTGCGTTTGCTGGAGGAGTCCACGTTGGAGGAGATGTACATGAAGCTACTATAGGAGTTAAAGCGGGAACAGTTCTGTATCCAGTAGCGCATTCGTAAGTAACTTCTTCATTAACAAAATAGGGAGCCGTAGCGCCAGTTCTTCCAGCTACATTTTGGTTATCGACAGATGGCACCATATCCGCAGGGCAAACTGAAATGCGTTCAACCAAGTATTAATAATACAATACAATAACTAACTAATTATACGTCTCAAGAACTCAATATGCTAACAATTTCTATTTAAGTTAAAAAGTGATTAAAGTTTATTCAAGTAAATCGGTAGCCTACAACAGAGCTTCACTTGGTACGAAAAATCTCATCATACCTCAGTAGTGAAAAGAATATATCGCCGGTGTATTAGCCGCAGACGCACACGGATTTTACTATGTCGTAATACATTAAATCTACGTTACACACTTTTTAGAATTGGTCTTGATTTTGACCAGACTATATTTCTGAAAGCAAATTGAATATTTTAGTTTGTTTTATTACTACGTCAGCTTGGGATGCATTAATACTTGCTTTGATTAATCAGCTAATTAATCAACCCGAGTCCAAAGTGTAGTTGGGGGTTTAAATCCCTTCGAAGCTTTTCTTTTAACACCCTGGCAGTTTTGAGATCTAGAGAGATAGATGGAGAGAAATCTAGAGATATTCATGTATTTAAAGACAATCCACTAATTAATTGTTATTATACGGCAATATGTGATATAGATTAGTGTGATGGCTTCTCTGTAACTGAGAAGGTTTTATGGGATTGAAAAGCGTTGAAATTTAACGGCGTTGAAATGCGATTAAGGTTTTATGGGAGATAACAAAAAGTTGCTTCCGATGCCAAAGTTTATCAAAAATTTGTGCTTTGTTCATGTTGAATTAATGTCTTCATTTTCTAAACATATTGTTTTTCTATTTTTTTTGTCATAATGCATAACGACGCCACATTGCTCTTTGTACCACGCGTGCGATTCATTGTTAAGCGAAGCAGCAACACAGAAATTCTGAACTTATCAAAAAACTAAAGTAAAGGTGCACAGTTCAGTTATTGATCATAACAGGTCATTATAATAATAGATATCCTGTTAAATACTGTACGTGTGTTTAAATGTAACCATGTGTTAGAATTTAATAGTATTGCTCTCATTTTTTGTGTTATAGTTGGTTGCAAGTTTAATCTATTACCTCACGTTTCTCGAGGTTACCTCAAGGCCGACCTATGCTTGATAAGCGTTTTCGCTTTTTTGTGTCAGTTTTGCATCATGGTTATCGGTAAGCGGACGGCAGTCAACGGTTTGTGATCGAATCATTTTAAATACACAAAACTGATTTTGCTTTTAACGATAAAAATTAACAGTTTTTATCCGGACTGTACAAGTTTATATATTTTTAACCGCCAGTTGTTGCTGCTGCACTTGTTCATTGCCTGAATTTTGTTTTTCTTCGTTTCATTTTTTTGATTATGCAACCGTTGTCTATGTTTGAACTTTAGTCACTCCTGGCGAAGAAAAACCGATTTTAGTTTTTGGAAACGTTGAGTATTTATGAATTTTATGTAGATTTTAAATCTAAATAACGATCATTTTAACTTTCAATTACAACAGAAAACCTATATTGAGAAGCATTTGTACAGATGGATGGAAAAATGCTACTCGAGTAATTCTCCAGAACTTGAATGCAAAGTTACATCAAAAAGTTCAACTGGAAGAAGACATATGTATTGCAGGAGAACCAGGGAACTGTTATCTTACTCATCTTCGAAGGAAAGAGGTCGTACTGTTGCAGAAGAAGTGTATAAAACAATTCATGGAACCAAACTACATGATGAAATAGTGAGTGGAGGAACAGATGGAGCAGCATCAATGACCGGATAATACAATGAGTTTATTGGATTATTGGAAGAGCATCTCAGGAGACCTCTGCAGTGGTGTGTTTGCATGCTCCTCATAAATGAGGTGCTCTGTGCCATGTATTTTTGGAACTAGATGGCACTACTCGTATTCCTGATAGTTTTTCTGGACTAATCGACATTGTGTTGGGTGGTCCTGTCTATGATGAGGCCTGTTGCTGCATTCCAAAAGATACCATAAAGTTTTTCAGAGCTGAAAGAAAATGTCATAGAAGACATGTCATCACAGACCAACACGATGCTCACCGAATTTGCATCGCAGTGATGATAGGTACTAAAGAGGAAGATCTACAATGCTTGGAAATAGGTCCGATTGTGCATTCACGTTTGCCAACACTTGCTTGTCGTATATTACGCTACTACACATCAATTATCGATGCACCAAACAAACTAGCAATTTTGGAAGAGTTCTGCATAATAGTTTGTTTTCCAACGTGGTTTGACATCAAAACCAATAACAGCATCACAGATGGCCCGAGGAATTTCTTCAACTTAATGCAAAGGATTGTTAAATTTCCTCACAAACAAGTTAGAGATATTTCTATGAAAGCCATTCAGCGAAATGCTTATATTAGCCATCAAGAAGCTGTTATCCTTGGAATCCTTGCACATGAAAACGATGATTTGAGAAAGGTAGCAGTTAACAAAGTATAAGCACTTCATAGCACACGTCCAAGGTTACAAATTAATAATAATGGTTCTGAAGGACATTTTTCGGACCATAATTTTGCTGACAATGACACAGATGGCAATGTGATGCAAAATTAGTCTGTAGAAGAGTTTTTGTTGCCTTCATTGAATGGTAAAGCTAAATCTTTTCACAAAATGGTAAACCTAAATGAACAAGGACTACAACAATCTTCAGCTTTAAGAAACTTGACAGACAAACAAGTTGAAGCTCTTCACACATTCCCTTTGAAAATGCACAATCCTTGCCACAACCAAGCGGTCGAGCGCCACATCAATGCTGTACGAGGCTTCCATGCAAGCTACAGGTTTTCGAAAAATAAGATGGCATAATTAGACAAAAACTTAAATCCATGACATTGATGAAGATGTTTGACACTAAAAGGTAGTTTTTAGTGTGAATGGAGCGACAACCTATAGAAAATTTACCTGCTGCTTTGCATATTTCTTTCAATTGTATCTTAATTTTTGTTTTTTTAAAAAGCGCATTTTCTATTGAAAATACATACAAAGGTGTTTAAAAGTCGAAGAGAAACATTAAAAATTACAGGGCGGAAAGTTTGTTCGTGAAAATCCTCACTCTCATGATGATTCTTACCTACCGCCCTGCAATGTATTAGTATAGTGGATGCTTACGTGTTGTTAATTTTTTCACCGGTGTTGAAATCATGACCATTCTAAAAGATAGGAAAATAAAGGACACTGGTACGATTCAGTAAAATAGTGTCAAAAATATGTCCACTAATGGATTGAAAACAAAAGAAAGGGAATTAGTTGGCCACTGCTTTGATAAAAAGATTAAAGTTTCGTGGCAAAGTCGAATGACAACAAACTTGTGTCCGCAGCTACAAATCGCAGCAGTTCTGTCAACTATGTGTATCGTGCGCCTTAGAGCGTACCAGAAATTTTCGAGGGCGTACCACTACGATGGGACGTACAGGGGTGCACCAGATACTTCGTTTTCAAGGACTATATGGGGCTCAATTTATATTTAGTTACTATATTAGTAACATTTTTTCTTGCTACGCTAGATGTATTGAAGGAAATAATAAGAAATAACTTATCATTAATTCGAATTGAAATTCCGTAAGAGTTGTTTGATGTATACCGGGGAAAATTCGTTGGAGACTCGCAATAGTTCTTTATTTTTTGAGGCGTAATCGTTTTATCAACCCGATGCCGTAAAAAGCTGCTAATGCGATGTTTTCGCTAACGATTTGTTCCTCGCAGTGCAATATTTTTGATTGACCATTTGGAAACAGCCTTTCTTTGAAGTACTATTACCAAGAGCCGGCGCTTAGGAGTGTAAATGTGTCATACCATTAGGCGAGCGCTTATGTACTGGTAAAACTGTAGTTTGTCTGTTTTGAGAGAATGACTTTCGTAGCTGCGACTTCATAAGAGTCTACATTTCGAAATACACTCGACCCTCGCTTTTCCGGACCTCGTTAATCCGGATTTTGGTTTATTTGGATTGACGAGGTCCGGATGGTCGACAAATGAATTCAAACAACGCGCGCCTCGCGTACTGCCAGAAATGCCAGATAGGTGGCTACCGACGCTCGCAAACACCGTGTATGTCGGTTATCGGTGAACAATTCTGCCCTTCCGTAGAAAAATATAACGTGACTTAAAGGAAAATTATATCATTTTTTGAGGTGACAGTGAAAACATATACGAAAATTTAATTTAATATGTCACATTACTTTGTTAAAGAAGTTAATCACATTGTTAAAAACGGTTATTTTATTTGATTTGCATTACATAAATACATTTGTGTTATCCGGACTTTTTCATTATCCGGACAGGTTCCTGCATCATCTAGTCCGGAAAAACGAGGGTCGAAACAAGGGTCGAGGGTAACTTGTAAAATATATTAGTAACAACGTTAACCTAAAATCGTGACTCATTTAAAGTTATTACAATTGGTTGTTGACATAAATGAAAATAGATATAGGCAATTTCTTTATGAATAGTGTGGTAAGCTAGAGTGAAGTACGTGTCAATAAAGATATTAGCGAAACACATGCAGCTGAGGACAATGCAACACAAATTTTTGGAATTAACGATGAGACAGATCAGGTTTCTCTTGCCATGGCAACTATTCAAAAGAGAAGTGTATGCAACGTAAAAAAACACAAATAGAACGGTAATCACACTACTTATGGATTTTTTCACACAAAAAGAGGCTTTGAACAATTATCCTTTGGCACATTGTCTGTTTTGCACAGCTGTTTTTGGTAATAGTAACCTGACTTTAAGTCATCTCCGAAAACATTCGAAGACACAGTATCCTTGTCAACAAAATAAATCAACAGCGATCTTTGAGTCATGTCTACAAAATCATTTAAAGCAACTATCTTAATTTGAGAAAAATAGGGTAAAAGAACGGAATAATGATTTGGTTCTTGCTTCTCTTCAAATGGCTCACGTCGCAATGAAAAGAAAGCGTTGATATACAGAGTTAGAATCTGCAATTCTTCCATGTCTTGAAATTGCTGCTGACACTCTGCACGGAGAGAAAAAGCCATCGCAAAAGTAAGGCAAATTTCTTTATCCGACAGTACAGCTAAACGCACATTTGACCGTATTTCAGAAGATTTGCGGAATCAACTTCTTGACAAGTTGAAGAGAGCTCATTCTTATGGTATACAATTCAATAAAACTACAGACATTTCAGATAAGGTGCAATTGATTGTGTATTGTAGGTTTGCCAATGAGGAAGCAAAAATTATTGTGGAGCATTACCTGCGCTGCCTAAACATTGGGGTTAGCGCAACTGCTCAGGCTATTTTTGACAAACTGAATCAATTGTCTGAGGGGCATGGTCTGGATTGGACAAAATACACATCAGTTATTACTGATGGAACAACAGCCACGCAAGGTTCTACAAATGGAGTTATTCGGAAAATCAAAAACGTATCACCTTGTGTTTTGAACCATTGCATGATCCATCAAGAGCCACTTGTACGTAAAAAATTGAAACACGGAACCAACCAGCATTGTGATTTTGCAACTGCTGTTGACGATGTAATAAGAATTGCAAATTTTGTTCGCATGCATTCAAAAAGACATTGAATGTCTTCAGAGCTGTGCAAAGATATTGATCCAGACGCAATGAGTTTAACAAATTTTAAAGTTGTGGCAGAGAAAAGTATCAATTCGCGACTTTTTAGATTTTGAATCGTTAAACAATTTCATGCAGACTTGTAAGTGGAAAATCGAAACTACAAACCTTGAAGTAACTACAACATCAACTGTAGATGAGCATCTCGAAGTACTACCACAAAACTTTGGAGTCTATTTTCAAGAAGACAATTATTGTTAGACAAGTATGAACTCTCTACTGTGGATTGTGCAATCATTCACAAACGAAGACTTTGACTTGGACTACCTCACCAATAAACTTATTAAATTACAGTACGACTTGATTTGGTTAAAAAGGCAAAATTTAAAACTTTTACAGACTACACTGATTTTTGGGTATTGCTTCTCAACAATTTTAAATACGAAACTCTCGCTCAAAAAGCAATTTCCATTCTTGTTTGCATGCGTTCGACATACCATTGCGAGCAAAGGCTTTTTTTCTTGTTGAAATTGAAATTAAATCGAAAAAGAAAAACTCAATCAAAGATGTTGATGCTCTTATAAGAGGAGCATTGGAAACATGGTTAATGCCTCGTTTTTCACAACTGGCTGATAAAATTCAGCGGCAACAATCGCATTAAGTAAATTTATGTGCTTTTGTTTTTACGCTGACATTTCTTTTAGGTAACAACGTAATCTTTAATAAGCCAAAATTACTACTGTGCTGGACTTGAATGCGTGACTTAGAAAAAAAGCGTACAGGTTTTCAAACTGAGTTAAAAGGGCGTTTAGTTGTAAAAAGGTTGACAACCACTGAATTACAGCAATGTGTTTGCGACCGTCAGAGCTTGGCGCTACTCTTAACAGCAAAAGAAGCGAATCAACATCTTCAAACACATATCAAAATAGAATAACCATATAAGAGGTGTTGATATGTTTGATAAGCAGGTGTCTCTGTACAGAGTTCGAATCAGAGAAAAAAATGGGGGTTCTCGCTATTTACGCTATTTTTTGACATCACCATCGAAAATACTTGGCGTCTTTATCAAAATGCTTTGACTAATCAGGATATTTCTCTCCTTATCGCTCATAAAAAATTAGTTTTGAGCTTTTTGTCAAAGTTTTCTTTATTACGAAGGAAGTGACTTGAGCCGCAAAGAGACAAGATCATGGAAGGAAGAGTAAGCAAAGCAATCAGCTTGGATAAAAGAAATCATCCAGCCTTCATTTGATTAGATAATTTCCATCACTCAGCCCTATTGCTTAATCACTTTGTTCAACCAATAAATTGAATAAAGATATGGAAAGATAATTATTTTAAATTCATTAATTTGAAATGAAGCTCAAGATTTACCTAAAAATTCGTTTACCTTGCTTTCGGAGTCAATTGTTTGCACTTTTTCCTCCAGGTTCGACTTGTAGGAAGAATGACCTAACTCCTTAAACTCTCCCTCACAAGGTCTGATATGTAAATTAAAAACTACGTTCTACCAAGAGATTTTTATGTGCGCATATTCTCTTTCAACACACTTCATATTCTCTTTCAACAAACCTTGGTATTAAATGGTAAAGCTCAAGACAAAACAGCAAACAAATTCTGTCAATGTTTCAAAAATGAGACGCATTTTTTGAACCCGAAAAAATGAACAAATTTGCGTAAAGTTCGGTTTACACCTTACTTGGAGCGTTTTTTACCTTAATTAAAGAAGCAATTATCAAAAATTAAAACATTGAAGTTCTGGCGCCTAAAGGGTTTGAAAGCAAATTTTCTCAAATCCTTGTCTTTTGATAAAAGAAAGTAGTTTTAATTTCAAACAACAGAAAACAGCCGACTCAACAATTTTCACAAAACTGTGTTTTAGAAGGCAATATGATCTCCATGATAAACAATTCTTCGTGTAATTTATTTTTTCTATTTTCTGTGGGCGTAGAAACAAGTTTAAAGGCTTTCACATCAAATATTAAAGAGAAACTTTTCTCTATAAATGATTTAGCCGAACAACCCAGCAAGTGCTCTTTCGCGCCTATATTTAGTAGATGTTGTTTTCAACTACAATACAAATTTTTAATCGATACAAGATAGAAGCATTGTCCTGTGACTACTGTAAAGCAATGTTTTTGACATTAATTTTTAGGTTACTGTGAGCTGCACCCCAGAAGTTTTCGACTGAAGTAAATTTTTGATAGGTTAGTTTTTTATTAGTTTTTTTTGAACGTTGGATTTCATTTTATGTACAATTACTTGCACAAAATTAGCTGAAAGTTGCCGTCAAGACATACTCAGTAATCAAAATAGATTTAAGCATTTACAAAAAGGTTTGTTCTAGCTTTCATTGAGAGCTGTATTTCAAAACTTTACGAAAAATTTGAGCCGCAAACATTTTGTTGGCTATGTTACTGCCAGTCTTGTAATATAAGCGATCTTGATCAGTTCAAAAAAACTGTTGGTACCGATGTCAAAGAAAGATGCGCGTGGACAGAGTTGTTTAGAGCAGGGGAATCAAACATACGGGAAATCAATCAAAGATGACGTAGTATTCTGTGGCCCGTGTAAGGATTTTGTGCGAGAGTGCGAATGCCTGGTCCCCGATATTGCTTTTATTTTTTTCTGAGATCAGCATCATTTCAGGCCACGATGCATGACTTTCAGAGACTGTTGCCTGGAAAACTAGTAATCTCCAAATAATGTCGTGGTCCGTATGAAATCCACGTATGCAGATGTGGCCCGCAACGCTGAATGAATTTGACACCCCTGGTTTAGAGAAGATTTTTCAAAATTTTGAAAACATTTAGCAATGGTACGTAAACACCCTGCCAACCAGGTTGATAACACAGAGCTAATAGTTAGCAATAACTACCGGACCCAGGTTTTTTGGTAGAAGGTCAAAAAATGCTTTGATTATAAAGAAGTTTTGTTAGTTAAAGATAAAAATGGAAAAAATTGTTTTTGTTAGAGCGAAGTGGCGTAAAAGCAAATCAACAAAAATGTTTATTCAATCATTATCGTTTATTCATATCATAATTTTTTCCGCGTGAAGTTGTCAATGTTAGAGTGCATCAGATTTCCTTACATTTTCTACCAAGTTACAGTACAAGCAGTAACTGAATCAACCAGTCTAGCCGTATACCAATACCGTTAAACAAAGTAATCACAATTTTGGTGTATTAAAGAGATAAAAAAATGATAGGAAAAATTAAACCAAAACAGGGGCCTAACACACGAATTTAAACGAGCATTGAAAGTCATAAAAATTAAACGATCTTGTCTTGGTTTCAGCTTTAAGTGAATGTTATTAAAGTTGACAAGAAAAAATGATATCCAAGTTAAGGCAAAAAATACTTGATCGATATTTTACTAAATTTGTCGTCACGGATAGTGACGTATTCACAAAGTTTACTTTTGAGATTTCCATGTTGAGCTAGACCAAAATGAGGGGTTAGAATTAAGTAATACCGCAGTTAATTTATTGAAAGTTTTTTCCTGTTTCGTTTGTGAAGCGCGTTAGTGATGGTAATAGTGGTAGAGCAAATTTGTATATTTCATGTCATCAAAATCAAAACGATATCACTTTACTGCTTTAGTTCAAAAATCAATCGAAAGACATTAAAATACATTTTGCTAAAAAAAAACATCATAAAAATTTATAAATGAAGGGTTCGTAAATCTCCGATTATAAGCAAATTTCTGAGTTGCCTCTAAAAACACGTCATCATCTGGATCTACTGCACCAAAATAAGGGTGTTCACCACCAAAAAAACTGTTTGATAGTCTACGCTGTTAGTGTCTAGTAAGCTTTACCAGTTTCTATATCTACGGTCAACAAAATTTTGAAATTGTTTCTCAAGAAATACTCACCAAACCGTAATATAGCCAAAGCAACAAGAAGCTCAAATAGATCCAGAGTTTAACAAAATTTAGAGATCCACATATTCATGGGCCCAGACAACCTTTTTTAAAAACATTTCTTCCTCTAAGTCAATATCTTGAAATCAATCTCTGCCTTGCGCAGCTTGAAACTTTTTCTAGCTTTCAAGTCATAATTTAATTGCATGTTTTGAGAAAGAATACTGATGATGAGTAAATGAGAGCGTTAGATTTTGAAGTGGTTAAAAGGAGAGGGTGTGGGCGACTAAAATGACATGGATAAGCCAGGTGGAGGAGCTGATTGGAATAAAAAAATGAAAACGCTATTGACAGAAGTGGTGCAATGCTGTGCATCAAGTTTTGGGCAACATGAAATAAATACCGCCTCCTCCGTTAACGGATAGAAAACCGGAATTAAAATATTCGATCTCTCTTTCTCTCCCAGTATAACTCTCTCTATAAACCTTATTTTAACTTTAACGTCAAATTTATTGACACCTCTATATAAGACAAGCCTACTTTTTTATGTTACTTTATAAGTTCTTAAGTAACAGGTGACATTGCGTACATTTATAAACACAATAAAACATATTTAAAATAGTAAGTTTCGCGTTTGTTTATGAATAAACGACTTACTTGGATCACAAGATGGTGCAGTAGTTGGACTAACGCTTCCCAATGTGTCACACAAGAAGGAGTCGATGCCGTTTAGTGCAGTCGTGGTCGTATCCATACAAGAAAACGTGACAGTTTGACCACCTGCAATCATGGTTAAATCCGATGGATCCGTTTGAAGAGCTGGTCCATTTGCATTTATTGCAGCAATAAACGAAGAAAACGTAGCTAGAGAGGAATCGCAAACTGTGAAAAAAAAGAAAAGAAATTTATTAACAAAACAGCAAACGTATAGTTTTGATTCAAAGGCAAATGTACTAAAAGGCTTTTTCTTTTTTGTTTCTGAAGTACTGCAACGATGGTAGATCAAGTTGGTTCATTTTATGTTATTGAAAACACAATGACATCAATATTTGAGCTCCAAAATTAACAGTGAGATATTAAAAACTTGCATTTTTGAAACATCACAATTTATAAATGGTAAATTTGGGAATCCGTGATAATGAGTGGCCTCCGAAATTACGCTATCGTGTGGATTTGCTATAGCAATAAAAATATGCTCAACCATCAAAAACGTTTGTCTTCAGTTTACGTTTAGAGAATCTGACAATTTTGAAGGTAGTAGAGTTTTCTAGGAGAAGGCTAATAAATCTTTTTGTAACTACAGTGGTTTGTCTAGGTTGTTTGTGGTTTTAGAGATTTCTGATGGTTGTTTTAGGATCGTTTTACTCGCTGGTTAAAACAGTGCCACTTGTTCGCAAACATTCGAGCGTAAACGCCCAGCGCTGAAATTGAGCGTCCAAGTGTAATTTGAGCGTAAACGATGGGAAACAAGAAAGTTCCAATTTTATGGAATCCAGCATTGAAAGCAAAGAGTGTGATGCCTGGTGGTGCTGCTTTGTTATTTCACAGGCCCAATGAATGTAATTCTTGCAATTCGCCCGACTTTGTAAATTGCCCAGCGAAGATATCTAATGTTCCATCTGATGGCTTTTGCAAACAGTATTTGTGCTGCATACATAAATGTGTGTCTCGATGGCAGCAACTGTGTGGTACTCACAAACAAGTTTTTCACACTTTTAGGCGGAATAAGTTTAGTTAAAGAAATTTTAGCTTTTGTTTCGTTTAAGAGAGAAATTATTTGTCATGTCCATCAAAATAGATAATTGAACACCGTACAGGTAAAAACACCGGCGCAATGGCGTAGTGTTTAAATCGTTCGCTTCGCAGTCGGTAGACCTGAGATTCATTTCACAAGTCGAGTCATACCAAAAGACTTTAAAAAATGGTATTCACAGCTTTCCTGCTTGGCGCTCAGCATAAAAAGGGATAGTGTGGAGAACAAGCCGACAAGCTTGCTTGTTGTGTCCTTGGGCAGGGCACTTAACGGGACGCCTCCATCCTTATGTGACAGACAAGTGGTGGGGCCAAGCAGTCTACTCGTGGTGGTGACCCAGTCTGACAAAAGACATGCAAACAGAGCAAGAGCTCATCCTCATGAATAATAACAGTAAAATATCGAAAAAGTGTCAGGGATTCCGCGCGTTAACATAAGTAGAAGAAATTCTAAGAATAATATATAGGTCAAATTATACGTAAAAAAGCCTTACCGCATGTTGGCAAATTTCCTGCAGCGGTACTTAAATCCCACTCCACAGCATTACCAGACACTGAACACATGTTTTGAGTGTTAGGTGACAGTACTAAAGTTCCTTGGCAAACATAATTAAACGTTTCAGTAGCGTAGTACGTTGGTTCATCTGGATTCTTTGTTGCAAGGTTTACTTCGTCAGGATCCGGACATTCTGAATGATAAAACATTGAATTAAAAACTTGCAATATGCTGTGTTATTTGTTTACCAAACAAAGTTTTGAGTCGTGCATAGTTAAATCATACAAGGGTTGAACTACAATGATATAATACCGCTATTACTCTGGTTGGTTGTGATATACTAACTTGTTACTGCAGAAAGTTTTACGTTTTGGAGAAAACTAACCGGTTGTACTCAAGGAAAAAAACTTGATATTCATAAATCTTGTGCTAAACACTCAGCAACAGAGATAATTGGAAAAAATTAATATGAATCGACAAAAAAATTTCTTAGCAAAAAACAAAATGTTTTGACAATAAAACTGATAATGAAACACCACTTTTTTCAGACGCTAAATTTGCCGCAGATGTGTCCAGCACAACAATGAAGTTGAGATCTTTAAAAATACGTACAGTATCATTTTCAAAAGAACATCGTCTGCTTTTTTGAGTCGCCAAAAAACTTCATCAAAATATCATAGTTTTATCTGAATTAAAACGGCTTCAATGCAACTAAAAAAAATATACAGAGTGTAGCAAAACTCCATTTTCGTTTGAAAATGATAAAATACACGAGTATAAACTTATTATGATCACACTCCGTCCTTCAAACCTCCCAAGATTTGATCGCCCCATCTACAATTCTTTTTACTTTTAACAAACTTTAGCTGTTATATCATTTTTAATACAAGAACAATCATTATTTTTGTTTTCGTCTAACTAATGATAAACGCAGCATAGAAATAGGATTATTGAATGAAGTACAAATTGCTTGAAATGACGATTTTGTTTAATCGAAACCTTCGGAAATCGATGCGGTTTTTATTGTGGTTTCGTGTTCGCTTTGCAAAGATGAGATGCAATAATCAAAATAATACAACTTTTTACCTGGTTGACATGCTGTGGCTGCGTTTGCTGGAGGAGTCCACGTTGGAGGAGATGTACATGAAGCTACTATAGGAGTTAAAGCGGGAACAGTTCTGTATCCAGTAGCGCATTCGTAAGTAACTTCTTCATTAACAAAATAGGGAGCCGTAGCGCCAGTTCTTCCAGCTACATTTTGGTTATCGACAGATGGCACCATATCCGCAGGGCAAACTGAAATGCGTTCAACCAAGTATTAATAATACAATACAATAACTAACTAATTATACGTCTCAAGAACTCAATATGCTAACAATTTCTATTTAAGTTAAAAAGTGATTAAAGTTTATTCAAGTAAATCGGTAGCCTACAACAGAGCTTCACTTGGTACGAAAAATCTCATCATACCTCAGTAGTGAAAAGAATATATCGCCGGTGTATTAGCCGCAGACGCACACGGATTTTACTATGTCGTAATACATTAAATCTACGTTACACACTTTTTAGAATTGGTCTTGATTTTGACCAGACTATATTTCTGAAAGCAAATTGAATATTTTAGTTTGTTTTATTACTACGTCAGCTTGGGATGCATTAATACTTGCTTTGATTAATCAGCTAATTAATCAACCCGAGTCCAAAGTGTAGTTGGGGGTTTAAATCCCTTCGAAGCTTTTCTTTTAACACCCTGGCAGTTTTGAGATCTAGAGAGATAGATGGAGAGAAATCTAGAGATATTCATGTATTTAAAGACAATCCACTAATTAATTGTTATTATACGGCAATATGTGATATAGATTAGTGTGATGGCTTCTCTGTAACTGAGAAGGTTTTATGGGATTGAAAAGCGTTGAAATTTAACGGCGTTGAAATGCGATTAAGGTTTTATGGGAGATAACAAAAAGTTGCTTCCGATGCCAAAGTTTATCAAAAATTTGTGCTTTGTTCATGTTGAATTAATGTCTTCATTTTCTAAACATATTGTTTTTCTATTTTTTTTTGTCATAATGCATAACGACGCCACATTGCTCTTTGTACCACGCGTGCGATTCATTGTTAAGCGAAGCAGCAACACAGAAATTCTGAACTTATCAAAAAACTAAAGTAAAGGTGCACAGTTCAGTTATTGATCATAACAGGTCATTATAATAATAGATATCCTGTTAAATACTGTACGTGTGTTTAAATGTAACCATGTGTTAGAATTTAATAGTATTGCTCTCATTTTTTGTGTTATAGTTGGTTGCAAGTTTAATCTATTACCTCACGTTTCTCGAGGTTACCTCAAGGCCGACCTATGCTTGATAAGCGTTTTCGCTTTTTTGTGTCAGTTTTGCATCATGGTTATCGGTAAGCGGACGGCAGTCAACGGTTTGTGATCGAATCATTTTAAATACACAAAACTGATTTTGCTTTTAACGATAAAAATTAACAGTTTTTATCCGGACTGTACAAGTTTATATATTTTTAACCGCCAGTTGTTGCTGCTGCACTTGTTCATTGCCTGAATTTTGTTTTTCTTCGTTTCATTTTTTTGATTATGCAACCGTTGTCCATGTTTGAACTTTAGTCACTCCTGGCGAAGAAAAACCGATTTTAGTTTTTGGAAACGTTGAGTATTTATGAATTTTATGTAGATTTTAAATCTAAATAACGATCATTTTAACTTTCAATTACAACAGAAAACCTATATTGAGAAGCATTTGTACAGATGGATGGAAAAATGCTACTCGAGTAATTCTCCAGAACTTGAATGCAAAGTTACATCAAAAAGTTCAACTGGAAGAAGACATATGTATTGCAGGAGAACCAGGGAACTGTTATCTTACTCATCTTCGAAGGAAAGAGGTCGTACTGTTGCAGAAGAAGTGTATAAAACAATTCATGGAACCAAACTACATGATGAAATAGTGAGTGGAGGAACAGATGGAGCAGCATCAACGACCGGATAATACAATGAGTTTATTGGATTATTGGAAGAGCATCTCAGGAGACCTCTGCAGTGGTGTGTTTGCATGCTCCTCATAAATGAGGTGCTCTGTGCCATGTATTTTTGGAACTAGATGGCACTACTCGTATTCCTGATAGTTTTTCTGGACTAATCGACATTGTGTTGGGTGGTCCTGTCTATGATGAGGCCTGTTGCTGCATTCCAAAAGATACCCTAAAGTTTTTCAGAGCTGAAAGAAAATGTCATAGAAGACATGTCATCACAGACCAACACGATGCTCACCGAATTTGCATCGCAGTGATGATAGGTACTAAAGAGGAAGATCTACAATGCTTGGAAATAGGTCCGATTGTGCATTCACGTTTGCCAACACTTGCTTGTCGTATATTACGCTACTACACATCAATTATCGATGCACCAAACAAACTAGCAATTTTGGAAGAGTTCTGCATAATAGTTTGTTTTCCAACGTGGTTTGACATCAAAACCAATAACAGCATCACAGATGGCCCGAGGAATTTCTTCAACTTAATGCAAAGGATTGTTAAATTTCCTCACAAACAAGTTAGAGATATTTCTATGAAAGCCATTCAGCGAAATGCTTATATTAGCCATCAAGAAGCTGTTATCCTTGGAATCCTTGCACATGAAAACGATGATTTGAGAAAGGTAGCAGTTAACAAAGTATAAGCACTTCATAGCACACGTCCAAGGTTACAAATTAATAATAATGGTTCTGAAGGACATTTTTCGGACCATAATTTTGCTGACAATGACACAGATGGCAATGTGATGCAAAATTAGTCTGTAGAAGAGTTTTTGTTGCCTTCATTGAATGGTAAAGCTAAATCATTTCACAAAATGGTAAACCTAAATGAACAAGGACTACAACAATCTTCAGCTTTAAGAAACTTGACAGACAAACAAGTTGAAGCTCTTCACACATTCCCTTTGAAAATGTACAATCCTTGCCACAACCAAGCGGTCGAGCGCCACATCAATGCTGTACGAGGCTTCCATGCAAGCTACAGGTTTTCGAAAAATAAGATGGCATAATTAGACAAAAACTTAAATCCATGACATTGATGAAGATGTTTGACACTAAAAGGTAGTTTTTAGTGTGAATGGAGCGACAACCTATAGAAAATTTACCTGCTGCTTTGCATATTTCTTTCAATTGTATCTTAATTTTTGTTTTTTTAAAAAGCGCATTTTCTATTGAAAATACATACAAAGGTGTTTAAAAGTCGAAGAGAAACATTAAAAATTACAGGGCGGAAAGTTTGTTCGTGAAAATCCTCACTCTCATGATGATTCTTACCTACCGCCCTGCAATGTATTAGTATAGTGGATGCTTACGTGTTGTTAATTTTTTCACCGGTGTTGAAATCATGACCATTCTAAAAGATAGGAAAATAAAGGACACTGGTACGATTCAGTAAAATAGTGTCAAAAATATGTCCACTAATGGATTGAAAACAAAAGAAAGGGAATTAGTTGGCCACTGCTTTGATAAAAAGATTAAAGTTTCGTGGCAAAGTCGAATGACAACAAACTTGTGTCCGCAGCTACAAATCGCAGCAGTTCTGTCAACTATGTGTATCGTGCGCCTTAGAGCGTACCAGAAATTTTCGAGGGCGTACCACTACGATGGGACGTACAGGGGTGCACCAGATACTTCGTTTTCAAGGACTATATGGGGCTCAATTTATATTTAGTTACTATATTAGTAACATTTTTTCTTGCTACGCTAGATGTATTGAAGGAAATAATAAGAAATAACTTATCATTAATTCGAATTGAAATTCCGTAAGAGTTGTTTGATGTATACCGGGGAAAATTCGTTGGAGACTCGCAATAGTTCTTTATTTTTTGAGGCGTAATCGTTTTATCAACCCGATGCCGTAAAAAGCTGCTAATGCGATGTTTTCGCTAACGATTTGTTCCTCGCAGTGCAATATTTTTGATTGACCATTTGGAAACAGCCTTTCTTTGAAGTACTATTACCAGGAGCCGGCGCTTAGGAGTGTAAATGTGTCATACCATTAGGCGAGCGCTTATATACTGGTAAAAGTGTAGTTTGTCTGTTTTGAGAGAATGACTTTCGTAGCTGCGACTTCATAAGAGTCTACATTTTGAAATACACTCGACCCTCGCTTTTCCGGACCTCGTTAATCCGGATTTTGGTTTATTTGGATTGACGAGGTCCGGATGGTCGACAAATGAATTCAAACAACGCGCGCCTCGCGTACTGCCAGAAATGCCAAATAGGTGGCTACCGACGCTCGCAAACACCGTGTATGTCGGTTATCGGTGAACAATTCTGCCCTTCCGTAGAAAAATATAACGTGACTTAAAGGAAAATTATATCATTTTTTGAGGTAACAGTGAAAACATATACGAAAATTTGATTTAATATGTCACATTACTTTGTTAAAGAAGTTAATCACATTGTTAAAAACGGTTATTTTATTTGATTTGCATTACATAAATACATTTGTGTTATCCGGACTTTTTCATTATCCGGACAGGTTCCTGCATCATCTAGTCCGGAAAAACGAGGGTCGAAACAAGGGTCGAGTGTAACTCGTAAAATATATTAGTAACAACGTTAACCTAAAATCGTGACTCATTTAAAGTTATTACAATTGGTTGTTGACATAAATGAAAATAGATATAGGCAATTTCTTTATGAATAGTGTGGCAAGCTAGAGTGAAGTACGTGTCAATAAAGATATTAGCGAAACACATGCAGCTGAGGATAGTGCAACACAAGTTTCTGGAATAAACGATGAGACAGATCAGGTTTCTCTTGCAATGGCAACTATTCAAAAGAGAAGTGTATGCAACGTAAAAAAAGTTGCACCGCATTCGTGGGGCAAACTGAAATGCGTTCAACCAAGTACTAATACAATACAATAACTGACTAATTATACGTCTCAACAACTCAATATGCTAACAATTTCTATTTAAGTTAAAAATTCATTAAAGTTTATTTAAGTAAATCGGTAGTCTACAACAGAGCTTCACTTGGTACGAAAAATCTCATCACACTTCAGTGGTGAAAAGAATAGATATAAAACAATTCATAAAAAAAACTACATGATGAAATAGTGAGTGTAGGAACAGATGGAACAGCATCAATGACCGAATAGTACAATGGGTTTATTCGATCATTGGATCATTATTCGCTCATGGCATGGACAAGGCAGGTAAAAAAGCTGATTAAAATAAAAATGAAAATACTATTGACATAAGACGCGCAATACTGCGTATGAATGTTTGTGGAACGTAAGAGGAATTCGGCCACCGCCACTAAAGCAGACTAAACCTGATTTAAAATATTGAATCTCTTTTTCTCTCTCTGTCTGAACTTTATCATAACTTCAAGGTAAAATTCATGGGCACTTTTTCTAATACAAACCTATTTTTTGATGAATATTGATAAGTTTGCAAGTTGCAGACCAATTTGCGCATATTCACTAGCACAATAAAACATATTTAAAATATTCATTTTCGCGTTTGTTTATGAATAAATGACTTACTTAGATCGCAAGATGGTGCAGTAGTTGGACTATCGGTTCCCATTGTGTAACAGGTAAAGGAGGTGATGCCGTTTAGTGCACTCGTAGTCGTATTCGCACAAGAAAACGTAACAGTTTGACCACTTGCAATCATGGTTAAATCCGTTGGATCCGTTTGGAGACTTGGTGCATTAGCATTTATTGCAGCAATAAACGCAGCAAACGTAGCATTAGCAGGGTCACAAACTGTAAAAAAAATTTATAAACAAAACAACAAAGATATATTTTTTTGACAAGTCACCAATGTACTAAAGCGCATTTTTTTGTTTGTGAAGTGCTGTAATGACAGTAATAATGGTCGATCAAGTTGGTTCACTTTATGTCATTTAATTAAAACAAAATAATATCACTAATTCAAATCCAAAATTAATTGAGTGATATCAAAATGTTGCTCATTATGAAAAGCATTGCAATTAAGAAATGGTGAATTTGGGAATCCCTGATCAAGAGTGGCCTCCAAAATTACGCGATTTTGTGGATTTATTACAGCAATAAAAATATCCCCCACCATCAATAAATTTTGTCTTCAGTTTATGTCACGATGATGTGACAACTTTGAAGGTAGTTCAGTTTTTAAGGAGTCGGCTAATAAGTCTTTTTGTACCTAGAGCTATTGCTTTGGGGTTTTAAAGATTTCTGATGATTTTTTGATTTCGTTTTGCTCACAGGTCAAAACATGGCCGCTTGTGTGGAAATATTTTTGCGTAAACGTAAAATGCCGGTGGGAAACAGGAAAGTTCCACTTTCATGACATTCAGCATTAAAAGCAAAAGGTGTGATACCTGGTGATGTTGCTTTGTCATGTCACTAGCTCAATTTATCTAATTCTTGAAAATTGCCCAACTCTGTGAAATGCTTAACGGAACACTCTAATCCCAGTTTGATGGATTTTGCTAACAGCTATTGCACTATTTGTGTATGCGTCACAGTAGCTGTTTGCAAAATCCATCAAATTGAGGATTAGAGTGTTCCGTTGAGCAATTCACAGAGTTGAGCGATTTATATGAATTAGATTTATTGAGCTTGTGGCATGTCTCCATGACAGCAACTATGGAAAAAAAGTTTTTCCCATTTTTAGACGGAATAAGTTCAGTTTACGAAATTTTAGCTCTTGCTTTCTGTAAAAGAGAAATTATTATTATAGTCAAAGCAAGTCATACCATTAAATTGCCCATTAAAGCAATTGTATTACAGATTTGCTAATCTGTAATACAATTTAAGCTTCAGTAATAATTTCTATTCAAGTGTCCCAATTTAACTGCTATTGTATCTTTACTCTAATACCTTATCAAAAATCTAATTCCTAACGCAATATGATCTTACTACACTTGCTAATCTAACCTAACCTAACTAAAGTTGGAATGCGTCAAAATCTTTTGCTTCGTCGAACAAAAATTCGCCCCTGCAGTGCCAAAGCAACCACATCAAAGCAACTTTCATCGCTATAGTTGGCAACGCTAGCTAGACGTTTCAAGCCGCAAGCGCAAGCCACTGCAGCGAGGGACTCTACTGGCAAGCAGTTAGCCTACGATCAGAGAACGGTAGCAAATTCAGATATTATCTCTGATAAGTGACGATGAATTTGCATTATTTCATCACAAGATGCTAACAATCGAATATTGCGAGCAATCAAGGCTTTAAACAAAGCTCCTAAAACAATAACATTTTGCGTCAAGCTTTAAAAAAATGTTTCAAAGCTTTAGTCTGAAATGCTAAAAAACTATACGGCCCGGTAGCAGACTCCTTGCGGACCGGCACCGGGCCGCGGCCCGGTGGTTGCCGACCACTGGCTTAACACAAAAAGAATTAACGCACAGTATACTGACATCACTACAAAAGACACACACACACACTAATAAAACAACTACACGTTGTGGCCAATTAAGTAGGCTACCATAATTTACTTGCAGGTGGTTGGAAACTTGAAATTTTACCCTCTTGCTTTTGCACTAGCAAACTGCTGGATAACTTTTTTAAAATCTAAAATTTTGAGCTCGTTCATTTTCTATCCATAGCAGAGCCAAACCGCCAAGTCTCTCTTGGGACATGAAACTTCGAAGAAAGTTTGTGATCGGTCTGAGTTAAAAAAGGATCTCTCTGCCGTAGCAACTGTTACAGGTACTGTCATATACATCATGCATGTCGTACAAACGTCAGGAAAAGCTGTGGCAAGTGATACATTTTCAACAATCAAAAAAAGCCATTTCTTTAGCAGATTTTAAATGGGCAATCTTTTCTCTAAACGACATTTTGAAGGAGAGCATTCGGCTTGGAAACAACAGAGAGACGTCATCAGAAAACTTGTTAGAAAATTTTCCTGCTTCAACCTCAAGATTGAGATGACAAGCATTTGAGAGTAAATTTAGTTTTAAACTTGATATGACGTCACCACTGATTTCATTCTTTCAAAGCAATTAATTAGTTGGCAAGAAAGTATGTCCATCATTGGAAGAAACACAGTTACGCAAAATCGCTTTTTGGGATCGCTTAACTTTATTTTTCGGATATTTCATCAAAGTAAGCTTTTGTTTTCTTTGCTCTTTTGTTTAAAAACTGTCTTGGCAAACCCCATGTAAAAGCAATAGCAAGCTTCGTTTAGTACTGCGTCAAAACTCTTGAGTTGAACAATGTCTTTAACAGCAGTTTGGAGAAGTTTGTGGGCAGAAATTAAGTCAATAGTTTTATACTGCATAGCTTTCATAGGAATGCAAACGATCTGCAAAATTTTCATTGCACAACCAGCATTCACACAAAGTCAAAGCTTTGTATCTGTTTCTACATTGCCATAGCTTAATCTTTTTCCTTTGGCTTCGTGCTGGTAAGTATTAAGTGAATCAAACATTTCATAACGTCACAAAATCTTTCCATCAAAGCATAGACAGGATCATATCGACCAGACCACTGAGTTGGATTAAACGCTTTTAATGTAAGATTTGAGCAAGAACGATCATGGACACTCTGAAGCTTTTGCCACCGCACAAACCTATGTCCGAAAAAATTATATACCGACTCAATGGTGTCATAAAATTGACGGGTTTTAGTCACAGTTTCCATCGCATCTTTTAACATCAAAGTTAAATTTTGCTAAACACAGTGCACGTAGCAAACATGTGGAGCCACATTTTGGATCTTCTTCTGCAAGCCGGAGTACTTCCCGCTCATCACTGAAGCGCCTTCATATCCTTGTCCACGGCAGTTTTTTATGTCAAGCCCTTTCTGCTGAATGAAATTCGTTATCAGTTTATGCAATCCATTAGCAGATGAATCAACTTCGATAATTGAGGTAAAGACTTCAACAACTTTCAGTTCTGATGGCGTTCCATCATCGTGTTAATCGATTTTGACGAAGCAAAATACTTAACTAAAATACTTAACTTAACTGGTCTCTTTTGCTGACATCTTGAGTGGCATCAAAAATAATGGCTAAAAAAGAGCGCTTTATAGTTCGCTTTCTATATCACGGAAAACTTCTTTATCTGGTACTGATATTAGTTTATTTTGTATCAACGGCTTAAATACTTTGGAGAACCTTTAGGAAGTTGTAAAAGTGTGTCTAAAACAGTGTCGTATTTGGCAAGAAGCTGTATAATAGAGAGAAAATTGCTCTTGTTATCCTTCAAAAGTTCTTCACTGGATGCGCTAAAGGTTAAGTTGCACTTTGTTA
This sequence comes from Trididemnum clinides, assembly GCA_963675345.1. Lineage (NCBI taxonomy): Eukaryota > Metazoa > Chordata > Ascidiacea > Aplousobranchia > Didemnidae > Trididemnum > Trididemnum clinides. Next base: position 4,043,302 of record OY776294.1, read on the forward strand.
ACATCAACGTAACATTCACTAGTCTTTCCAAAACATTTTGCCAAAAGTTTGTTTTTTCCAGCAAAGACTCGTGCAGCGTTTCTTCTATTGTCCCCCTGTTTGTCCATTGCTGATATATGGCACACGCCTGCGCATGATGTATGGGGCTTTCATGGCTTCAAATTTGCTGCAATAAATGCCTCCTGTCATTTAAATCTGTTGTGCCCCAAGGGTTTTGAAGTGCGGAAGAAGTCCCGGAAAGACATTTTCATCAGAAAATAACCAGCACGGCTGGCAGGGAACACGGTTCATGCTTGATGAATAGCATAACCAATATCTTCGTAGTTTCGGACCTGATTGTGCTACAAAATGGTAATATTTTGTTGAAAATAACCGACCACTTTGGAGCAAATCTTAGGGAAAGGTCTTTCAGGTTGTTTGGAACCTGCTGCAATGATTGCTTTCTTGATCTCTGAGTTTACATTACTGGTGGATGTGACGGCGATTGATGTTAGCGGCAGTCACATGAACCTTGGTTGAAGTCTCACAGCCTCAACATTGATCTCAAAATACCTTGGTTGTGTCCGAGATGTTTTAAAGAGATCGTTATCTACGAATACACAAAAAATAAAACAACTAATCAGAAATTAACAAAAACTACAAACTTGTAGACAATTGTGACACTTCATTTGGTTTAGAGTTAATTGCATTAGCACAAAATACATACATATAAATTTTAAGGTTCTAAACAAAAAAATATTTAAGATTTTATTACACAACTCCGATACCACTCTAGTTGGTACTTTGAAAATGAAACTCGGTTTGACTGTCGGTTAGTAAGATTTGCGAAATAAAATACACGAGATTTGGAAACAAATTACGCCTAAAACTGAATACAAATTACTAGCAACGCAAATTGAGTGAACGATAACTGTCTAAAAAAACTGAGTTCGATGCTCTGCTGGCTTGATTTATAATAAAAATTATATATTAAACTTGCTACTGCTGTTATACGGCAGCAACAGTGGGAAGGTCGTCATTTTTGCTTGCATCTGATCTATTTTTAGTTATATCGGCATTTTTTGTCTCACGAATGCTGACGTCAACAAGTTGGGGATTAGATTCTGTTTCACGAATGCTGATGTCTTACTTGTTCGCTTTGGATGTATTAGTCCAGTTAGCCACGAACTCAGCCGCTGAAAGTTTCTAGCTGCCTCAGCTATTTTTCTCCTCTTAGCTTGTCTCTTTTGTGCTCTGCTTTAATAATTTATTTTTATATTAAATTGCAGTCCACTAGAGTTTTACAATGTTGTTACTCAAAACTTAAAAAGTTTAATAAAATGTAGACAACGATTTGTAAAATTTAAGGTAACAAACTCTCTTTGCTATTGTTTTTCCGCCTCACAAAATAGTACTACTGTGAGCGTAAGGACTAACTTGAAGAGTTGATTGGTGGTACAAAACTTGAATATTGCGGAAAGTAATACATTCATTTTCTCGAAGCTTTTCGTCTGACTCGTCTTCAGGAGAAATACGTCAGAATGAAAAAGATAGAAGTGTTACTCGCTTATATAGAGGAATACTCGATAGTGATTGGTCGATGGGTCGACCAATGAAAAGAGAGGAAACTAATGTGAAATTTTTAAGCTGTATACGAATTCTTTTTGCTTACACAAATTAGGTTTTGATGTTTTGATATAAGTAGCTTCAAGAGTTGAAAGATGGAAAGCTGAAAACTTATATCAAAACATCAAAACCTAATTTGTGTAAGCAAAAAGAATTCGTATACAGCTTAAAAATTTCACATTAGTTTCCTCTCTTTTCATTGGTCGACCCATCGACCAATCACTATCGAGTATTCCTCTATATAAGCGAGTAACACTTCTATCTTTTTCATTCTGACGTATTTCTCCTGAAGACGAGTCAGACGAAAAGCTTCGAGAAAATGAATGTATTACTTTCCGCAATAGTAAGGACTAACGTATGACTAGCAAAAAGGATTCAAATAAAAAGTTCAAACATGACTTTTCCATCACTTAAATCACAACTTGTTTCAACGAATAAAGTTTATTAACAGAAATCACAAATCTGGTCACTGACTAATAGAATGACGTCTAGCATCCAGATGGTTAAACTAAATCTACGTAGCTTATTCAAATAAAATAATCAACATTCTCACAAACTAAGGCGTTAGATCTCACTAACCCTTAAAATTCTTAACTCCTGCCACACAGGCAAAGCAGGAACACAACAAAACGGTGACTTTTGCAGCACAAATTACGAATTTAACTATTTATATGAAGCAGGCAAAATTTATCAGAAAAATTAGCAACTTCGAGAAAATACTATATTTTCTTAAATAATTATTTTACAACAATATAAGCCAGTCAGACAGTTACTTTTACGTCACAAAGCACCAAGCTAAAAGACTGGTAAACAAGTTATGTAACAGAAAATACTATTAAGTTACTGGACTATGGTTGAAAATTGTAAAATTATCTCGAAAATATCACGCGACATTACGAACTTCTACGTCATTAAGCAAAATTTATTCACAACTACAAGGGGGCTTTTATTATTTGCAATAATGTTACTTTGTGAAAATGACCATGTCATTCGTGTGAACATGCATATAAAGCGCGTAGATTGCCTTTATAACTCAATAAATCGATGTATGATACAGTTTAGGTGATCACGTGCTATGTTCATAGAGGTAAGGGTTTTAAATAGATCTCGCTTACTATTAACTCTTTGAGTGGTACACTGCAATCATAGCAATTGGATACGATTCAACCAACCTAAACACAGGAAGTCTAGGTGGCTGTGTGCATTTCATTAAAATGAAATGGAAACGAAAACTCAATTGGTTGGTGTTTGCTTTACATACAAATAAATTGCCTTTGTAACATACTATTGCTGCTTTGGATGGAAAAAACTTTGAGTAGCAAACAAATAAACAGGTCCAATCAGAAAATTGCTTGACATCGTAACTGAAATGGAATCAGCTAATCGTTTGCAGTCGTAAATTTGGGATAACCACTTATTCAACTGCCAGCAGACATGATTCGAAATCTCTCATCAGACCAATTTTATGCCGACAACATAGTTACAGCAATCAGAAGTGACAGTCTTTCTACTGATTTGGCGAGAACTGGCAATCGGTCCTGTCGGTCATGTTAGATGGCTTGCTACTGCTAATAGAATTAGTCGAATGTGGCTATCCAAACATCAGCTTTACCAGTTTGATTATGAAAAATTAAAGATAAATGTGGAATTCATTGTTGGCAATTATCTTGGCTCATAATCAAGATCAAATTCAACTGGATGGAGGGATTACGGCGCATTTTGTTTCAGTAGAAGATTGCAAAGCCAAAGGAAAGTTGCATTGTATTGTACTGCCAACCATTAAACGATCTGCTTGGTTCGCTCTTTCTGCGAATGTTTTGCAAGCAATTGATATCTTCACAAGTTAGTACAGAGAGAGATACAGGTGTAGGCAAACTAATCAAAATCAGAATGAATAAAACCTTAGGTCAAAGCAGCAGGAGCAATAACTCAGTTAGAATCAGAATAATTCCCACGATAATGGAGAAGCGACTGGTTTAGCTGATCTTATTGATCGAAATGATGCCCATGAACGTTCTTTAATTTGTGGTCCCACAATCAATGAGGTTAAATCATTCAGGCTCCAACAAATGCCGGTGCCATGTTGGCCTTGCCATGATCATAGAATTGAAAGAAAAGTAAAAATGGTAATCGAGGCTTCTGGTAGAGTGTTTACTCGGGAGAGAAGAAAAGACGGGTAATACGCCAATAAATTTTCAGGTAATTTATGTCTCGATACGTATCTAAACAGGATTTAATTAACGTTAACTTCTACTCAATGTGACTTAAAAAAAATGTAAACATTTCTCTCTAGAACATTGCGTAACTCATTGAATTTTAAAGGAATGGGAAAGAGGTTCTTACAGAAAGAAAACTTTTTTAGACGCTTAACTTTTTGAAAGTGCTTAGTTTGGCCATTTTCGTCATGAAACAATTTTGAAGACGTTTAATTTAGAAATTGAGTTTATCAAAGTCATGATATTACCAATTTTAGTCATCTTTTTAATTTATAGGAGGAGGTTTTGGGGACTTACAACAGTCTGGGGATCTACAGCTTCCAGCTTCCCCTACTTTTCCGTCTATGCTTTAGAAATATTTGTACTTATCGTATTCTAACTTTATGGTGGGTTCTCGTATTATCATCGACAAAAAAAGCAGAATTTGTTAGATATTGCAAACTATTTCCAAATTTCAGATATGTTTCCAGGTAGCTATATGCTTTCTGAATTCAATATTTTTGTTGTGGTATTTGAGCTTTTAACATGTCATCACAAGTTTTTATTACTCCTGCGCAATGAAATTTAAAGTTTCAAAAAATATGACTCGGCCAGAGACGTAGCAGCCGCCCCCCAAGCCCCCCAATTGGGGGGGGTCCAGGCCAACTTTGGGGGCCCAAGTTAGTCTGAAATTGCTTTTTGGCTACGTGACTATTTTCAGTTCAGCAGACTTGTTTACAACCGATTTAAACTGTAGGAAGAAATTGGCTTGTGACATCATAAGTGAATGCTAGGTCATTTTATCTCGCAGAATCTAGAATATTTCGATTGATTTTCTGGTAGAATCTTGAATATTCGATTGACGTAACAATGCCGTTGTTACGCAACAATCATAGAATGGTCTGGAATTCTGTTTGGCTATAAATACCGGGACAATATATATACACTGCAGAGTGCAGATAAAGTATTTTATTGACATTGTATAGAATGAAACGTTCAAAAAGTGGTGCTCAAAAGAGAAAAGAAGCAGCCACTGCTCGAGATGCTGTAGCGAAATTGCCCAAGATGACAGATTTTTTCAAGATTACTGAGCAGAGTAGACCTGGCTCTAGTACCGAGAGGGATGAAGAAAACTATAGTGTACAAGAAAAAGAAGACTATGACGATCAGCATCAAAGTGATTGTGAATTTCCAGAAAATGTAAGTTGTGATTTACCTGCCAATACGCAACCTTCAATATCAAAAATAACTGAATCTCAATTTACCCCTATCCCTGATGACCCATGTAAATGGCCTGAAAGTATTTCTGATGCTCAACGATGTGATATAGTAAAGCGTGGACCACATCAACTAATAATGAATTTTCCATATAATAACACAACTCCAAGGCGACGTTTTTCCTCCAACCATTATAAAGGTGTGTTACCTAATGGTGAAAGTGTTTCACGGTCGTGGCTAGTTTATTCTGGGGAATCAGATCAAGTTTTTTGCTTTTGTTCTAAGCTATTTGGAAAAACACTAAGCCCCTTTTGTAGTGGTATAAATACATGGGAGGGTTTTTCGAAAAAACTGAAAGACCATGAAAACGGCGTTTCCCACCAAGAATGCTGCAGTCAATGGATGTTGCTAGCTGAAGGGATAAGAAATTCATCCACTATCGACAAACGCGAGATGAATATTTTTTTCAATGAAAGACGTTTTTGGAGAAATGTTTTAGAGAGACAGACTTATCGACATTGCCTTGTTTCTATCGGAAAGGAATCTTGCTTTTAGACGATCTGAAGAAGTCTTAGGATCTCCTCACAATGGAAATTTTCTGGGTATATTTGAGCTTTTGGCAAGAAGAGATCCGATCCTAAAAGAGCTTCAAGACAGAATCAAGAATAAAAACACTAAAGATCACTATTTGAGTCCTACCATACAAAATGAACTAATTGAATTGCTAGCGACAGAAGTTGAAAAAGAAAATTTACAGCAATTGAAATTGGCAAAATATTTTTCTATAATTTTGGACTGCACTCCAGATATGTCACATCATGAACAAATGTCTGTCATTCTCCGTTATGTACTATGTAATGAAGAAGCTGCTGTTGTTAAAGAAACAGTTTTTGGCTACTTGAGAATAAGTGACAGTACTGGGAAAGGCTTGTTGGACGCTTTCTTAGAAAAAGCGACCGAACTGCAACTCGAATTGTCTGATTGTCGAGGTCAGTCATATGATAATGGTGCTAACATGAAAGGAAAACATTCTGGGGTCCAAGCAAGAATGCTAGACATCAATCCCAAAGCTGTTTACGTGCCCTGTGCAAACCATACCCTTAACTTAGTTGTTGTTGACAGTGCTAATTGATCGACGGAAGCATTGACATTTTTTGGAGTACTTACAAGGTTGTATGTGCTGTTTTCTTCCTCTGCTCAGCGTTGGGAAATTTTGAAGAAACATGTGGAGCTGTCCATAAAGTCACAATCTGATACTCGTTGGGAAAGCAGAATTAAATGCATCAAACCTCTTCGATACAATTTAAAAGAGGTGTTGCTGGCACTGAAAGACTTGGAAGCCATTTCCATAGAAAGAAAAGATGGAAGAGCTGCCTCAGAAACAAAATCGTTGATAGCTCATTTATCAAAATGGAGTTTTCTTTTGTCGGTGTTTATTTGGTATGATATCCTATTCCAAGTCAATAAAGCAAGCAAGATTCTTCAATCGTATGGAGTCTCCCTTCATACAATGGAAACGGAAATCCAGGCAACTGAAAAGTTTTTGCAAAACTATCGCACAACGGGTTATGACAGTGCCGCAACATCTGCTGTTGAAATAGCACAGGAATTGGATATTGATCCTTCTTTTCCTCCGTCAAGAAGTGGAAAGAAAAGAAGATTGTTTGATTACCAAGGTGAAGAGGAACAACGAGCTACTCCTGAACTGAAATTTAAAAGCAACTTTTTCTATCCATTAGTAGACCAGGCTATTATGTCAATAAAGGAGCGCTTTAATTTGTTACGTGAGGTTTCTTCCGCCTTTTCGTTTTTGTACACACGAGACAAACTTTTGCTTGTGCAACAAGAAAATGCTCTTCTTACTTGCTGTAAAGAGTTCCAAAAAAAGTTCGGTGACATTGATTCTGATGAAATGAGCGCTGAGCTACAGCGGTTTGTTTTAATTTTACAAAAAAAACGCAATCTCAATACGGCTCAAGACTTTCTGAACTATCTTCTAAAGACTCATTTATTTGAATTGTATCCGAATGTGTACATCGCACTTCGAATCTTACTAACTTGCCCCGTGACTGTTGCCAGCGCTGAAAGAAGCTTCAGCAAATTGAAACTGATCAAAACTTTTAATAGAACGTCTATGACAGACAGTAGACTATCTTCATTAGCCATGTTGTCAATCGAAAATGACTGCGCCCGATCTCTTGATTATGACAATGTCATAACAGCATTTGCGAACAAAAAGGTTCGCTCCAGACTATTTAAATGATACTGTGTTTTTATAACTTTTTCATGTTTTTCAGTGTCATTGCTTTCGTTTCGCAGTGTCTGCATAAATGTCCTACTGAACTCTGGCATCGGTGCCGAATTTTTTATGACTTGCACCTTCGGTATCGGCATGCTTTATTCTGACATTAGCCTGTTTACTTATGTACAAATTGTGGTGTATTTTCTTAATGCAGCTTTTCAATTTTACACCTCTAAAGTGATATGACCTGTGCGCAGGGGCTCTTGCACTTACTTTGGGGGGGCCCGAAGTTGGAGTGCTACGGGACTGGACTCGGCATAGTACCCAATCCCGTGCTGCTGTGAGCACGTTATCGAACCTTTAGCGTCGTATTAGAACGAAGTTGCTTGAACAATTTTATCACTACTAAGGTCGCTCTCGTAATCTGAAATTGAATTGGAGTTTAGCAATTAAAATTAAAAGTTTAGAAATTAAAATGCCGATCGGAATGGTCAATCTCGCAGAAAAATATCTAAACTCTTTTTAAGCTTTATCATAAAACTTACTGATTTTAGCTGTAAAAAAACTATACACCTTATTATTGCTTGCTCATCGAAAGCAAATTGTACAAAAAGCTTTGTTTTCTGCATGAAAAAATCTCTTTGTGCTCTTAGATTACATTTCGACTCGATTACTGCATCAAGATTTTGTGCATGCGTAACGACCTTCATGCTAGAATCAGTTGTGAAAGCAATAACAAAAAGGTTGTCATGACATGTGGATTAGTTCTATTATACCTAATCTTGATCATTGTACTCCTAACCGATGCAATGGTGTAATAGTTAGAGCGTCCGCTTCGCAGTTGGTTGATCTAGGGTTCATTTCCCAAATCTAGCCATACCAAAAGACTTTAAAAAATGGCATTTACAGCTTTCCTGCTTGGCGCTCAGCACATCGGAATAGTGTGGAGAACGAGCCGGCAAGCTTGCTTGTTGTGTTCTTTGGGCAAGGCACTTAACGGCACGCCTCCATCTTCATGTGACAGAGAGGTGGTGAGGCCAAGCAATCTACCCGTCGTGGTGGCTCAGTATGACGAAAAACATGCAAACCGAGCATGAGCTCATACACATGCATGAATGAATGAATAAATAAATTGTACTCCTAACTCAAGATTGGCTTTACTCATAAACACTTCCTCTTCTCGCAAAGTTTTATCTGTTCCTTTCAATAAGTGCAAAAGTTAGAAAATGAAAATTGAAGATAAGCATCAACATAGTAAACATTTTTGTTTTGCTTACAGAATTAAGTTTTTAATGACATGATGCGAATCCTTTTGTAATTTTGATAGGAATCTCGTGTGCAAGAATGGCTGTAGTGACGTGCTCTGGCGCCGTTTTTGCTCACTTTTAATTTTCATGATACGTTGTGTTATGTCTCATGGTGTAAACACTTTATTTTTGTTTATTACTTTGTCATTTAGCTACGTATTCAAGTTATCATTTCTTTTAATGTTAATGTGCGTTTGTTGCAATAGCTGTTTGATTTAACTGCGTTGATATTTTTTGTGATAAGTGTTAACAAGTTAAATATAGATAACAGTGAAAGCCTGGAAATTCGTGATACCAGAAATGCATGTACACAGTTTTTGGCACCTTTTTGTCCGGATTTTGAACGTGTTTTTCTTGTGCATTTTTGTACAAAAATTTTATCCACTTGAATATGATTTTACACAGTACGCCTCTCGTTTTGCGAATGTCTGGTTTTGTCCGCACATTACGCACCACATTATTTTTGTATATCCCCTAGATGCAGAACCTTTAAACCCACACCAATGCGGAAACCGGGCCTCCGAGGCCCATCTGTGTTAAAATAGTATGTTTTCATTTAAGGTTGTGTTTGCTGGTATATAATGAAGCATTCACAAACAAAGTAACGTATTGTAGAAATGTGTTTCATGTATTTTGGTTCCACTGCATAATTTTATGTACAAAATCAGAATGAAAATGCAATTCAAAACTCACTCTGGAGACAAGCACGCACTAAAATTACAAGCACAAATTATCAAATGACTCAGCATTTTGCCAACAATTGTTACAAATGACAAAACTATGTTCCTTACACACGTTTTTGTTACATTTCTTGCATACCATGGAACTTTTACGATCTTATTTTGAAGGGCAATTGTGGCAGCGTTTTCGTTTGATTACAGGTATCTCTGAAACAGTCACTAAATTTTCTTCTTTTCTGACCCCGAATCTTTCCATTGCCGCAAGTACAGTTGACCTTAGGTTTGTGGTCACTCTCAGTCGCCTTTTCATTTGTAGAATTACCAATTCTTCAGCAAAATTTCGCAAAAATAATCTTCGCTGGTGGGTCTTTCCTACTTCAAATTCCGAGTTCTGTGTTGAAAAGATAACAAATACATTTATTATAGCAACTTCCAGCAAACTGTACCACATCACTACTGGCCATCTTTTTGTCTGCCGCTTGCAACTATACGTGCAAATCAGTTGGTCGAAAGTGTCCACCCCTGCTTTGGTACTATTATAGTATTGTATTACTCTGTGTTTTTTTAACTGTCTTTATCGATAGCTTTATCATGATGCATAGTACTCAGCATTATAACCGCCTTTCCTTTCTTTGGTACATAGCTTACCATTGTGGTGTTCCCCTTGAAGTCGAACTCAGTGCTGTATCGTTCCCGACTTTTACTTGCTTTCATGATGTTGTTGTTGTTGCTGCTGCGATTACCCCTCCTCTTCCTCGGGATAGAGGTACGACGCGAACGGCAATTCAGGTTCATGCCGTCAACCTAATTGAAACTAGGCTAGGGGAATGATGGCAGCCCATTTCGAACCAGTCATGAATGAGTGGTAGCCCCACCACCAACAAGGCGGACTGCCAGTGGTGGGTACCCAAGAGTCGCCTTTCACGACATGCTGGTTAGCAACTTCACAATTGTAACACGGTGAAGTACGGGTATGCTTTCATGATCGGGGATATATCCGGTTTATTTTATCGCAGGGTCCCAACTAATATTAAGTTTTTGTCCCGCAGCGATTTCAGCCGATTGCACGCTAGTGAAGAAGTTGTCTGCAGTTACATTGCGACCACTATGCTGTAAAGGGAAGCACAGTTTATGAACAGTTCTACTTCCTAAGTTTCTTTTCACTTCTTTACCTGGTTGTCTACCAGTGTAAACACTTCCGTTGAAGCCATAATTTGTTATCAAATCACACAACCAGAAAATTCTTGTGCCGTATTTTCCTGGTTTGGTTGGAATATACTGGAAAAATCTACATCGTCCCTTGAAAGGCACCAGTTGCTCATCAATAGTAACACGTTCATGCGAGCTATACCATTTTTTGCTGTTTGAAATAAAAAGATCCCAAATGTGTCTAAATGCTGCCATATGATCTGTTTGCAGACGGAATTCTCTCATTCTTTCAACATCAAATCTCAAAAAGCGCCGCTTGTCTTCAAATCTTTCTACAGACATGGTTGCCTTGAACATAGGGTTTGAGAAATCATATCCAAACAAGTCGTGCGTTGATACGTCCCACTGCAATTCATAGCCAGCAATAAGTACAAGCCCAAAATAAGCTAGAAGTTCTTCCTTGGATACATTGTTCCACCGCTTTCTTCTACTATTTGCCACTCTCTTTCCTTCCAAGTTTGTGCATTTGCACACCTATTCCACAATCTCTTTTGATAAAAACAACTCAAATGCACTGAATGGAGAATTTGTTATCACTGTCCATTTTGGGCCTGACTGTTCATGCGTAATATTATGCCTCAGGGTTCTACTTAAAGGACGGATATCCGATCTCCATTATGTACCATTGCGACTAGTCCGATTAGCAGTTTTTGTGTGTGGTTTATTGTCTTCATCAAAACTGTCATCGCTTGATTCCTTTGAACTCTCGAACGACGACGGTAAGTTGCTAGCGATTGGCTCAAAATCTTCATCCTCTGAACATTCTCATTCTTCATCTAGGCTTAAAACAAACTCTTCAATCATATTTTCTACGTCGTCAAGCGTTAGCTTATCACCTTTTCGCTTGGCTATTTTTGCTAGAAACAAACTGCAGTATTAACCAGCAAAGTGTTAGCTGGAGAAGTGATAGCCACTACCTCAGCGTTGGTCGGTGCGACGCAGTTGAGTTTCGGTAGACTCTAGAAATAACCATGGCTCTTAACTTTATTTGTATCTTCTCTCTACTAGTTTTTTCATAAGAATAGGGCTAGCAACTAACAAAACAAACCGCTAGTGCTAGCGGCTTATTTTTTTGGTTGCCCAGGAGGGGCTATAGGATCGTATACGAGCGATCCTATAACACAAAACTTACTACGATGTGACTTAAGTTTAACTTTTATAGCTGCACTCCCAATCTAAGCAAAACCACGTGCAGATCTAAGTAAATGGCCACAAGAGGCAATAGAGATTTTTTGTTGAAATCAGATTGCGAAAATATATAATAGAAATAGGTATAAAAAGAGATATACTCCAAAAAACATCGGCATAATATTGGAAAGCGATCGAGGCAAAGCACAAAACTGAAAGTCCAAGCGAAACTGGTACCCAAAAATTTATCATAGTCTAATGAAATGGGTGCCCCTCCCATCAGCAAGTGGTTTTTTTCCGCATCAACCCACGAAAGCAATCTAGAATAAGTTGTAGGAGAATACCTGAAAGGCTTGAGCTATATGTTAAATAGAGTCGACATAGATTCAAAAAAAATTTTGCCTGGTCTCAAAGACTCATACCTGCATCAATGGGATATTTCTGTCCGCAAATGAAAATAAGCTTTTGTTAAGTGCTTTGCAGACAAAATTGAATGTTTGACGTCAAGATATTGTGTGAAACACCACACAAATATCTGTACAGATAATGAGCGAAAAAGAAAATACGTACAAAAAGCAGGCAAAGGTACAATATGTACAGCCACTCTAAGAAAGAACAGGATTACAGCAGCTTTACAGTATATAGATCAGTGGTCTCCAACCAGAAAAGCCGACCTCCACAGGGGAAGAAACCTCAGATTTTATGGCAGGTAAACAAAGATTTAAGAAAAAACACTTTTAAAAAAATGGTTTTTAGGCATGTTTTAGGACAAAACTGGAAAAATTGAAACTTCCAAAAAGTTGATTCCCTGGAAAAAATAATTTAATTTTTTGCTATTTGTGTTGGTTGCGGGGCAAACACAGTGAATGTAGGCACTGATCGCATTGAAAAGATGTAAGAATAAGTTATATTAGAAAAAACTTAACAAATGTTCCCGCTCTAGAGGGCGGTGAGCTATTTTTTCGGAGATCGAAATTTTCAAAATAGAAATGCACGCCAAAATATTTCTAACAACCGCTTCCATGAGCTCAGAAAATTTAGAAAGCGGTTTGTAAGAATAGGCTGAATGACACCTCTAAATGCAGGAAAGGAAAACTTCAGATAGGGTGATGAAAGCAGAATGAGAAAAAGATCGAGGAAACGATGATATTGACGAACCTCTACGCGGGCGTGAAAAAGAATTTACATAAAATTTGCGGGCGTTTAAAATTTTTTCTCTGGCTATCTTTCATCTAGCATTTGCTACCAAACCAAAGAGACAACAATTTGATCAACATACTTTTCTCCAAATGTTGTCAATTATCCAGAGCACACTCAAATATTCTTCTACACAAGGTAGGATGTTGGTGCTGACTCTAATGTGCATACTAATCAGCGATTGTGCCGATAAAGAAACTGCCACGTTTTAGTTGATTAAAGTCGCGAGGGTACTGTAATCGCCTATTCGTGCTTTATTACTATGCTGTCCGACTATGTCATGTCATCGGCATTTGATCATTAAAAAATACCGTGAAAGAGAATTATTGTGGCAAGTCTGAATATTGAACTTGTCACTGCGGGGCCGAGATAAACAAATTTAGATGTTGCTTTGAGTGTTAATGACCAATCCCACAATTACTTAATGGGAGTTTTAGAAGATGGTGATTTAGATCAAGAAGGTGCTTTTCCTGCCATCAAAAAATAGAGGAAATTTCCACTGATTTTTCAAAATGACGTAACCGCAATGTTGCGGTTGTTACCCGATTCCTTCCAAGAAATGGAGACATGGCGAGAGAGCATGGAACCCCAGAAGCTGGGCAACTCACCAAGGTTGTACAGAAAAACGGAATCGTCGAAGAACGAGCGCGCCAAAAGTCCATAATTGGGCAGTACAAGAATGAGATGTGGAGTGTCGTGGGTCTGATGACCTAGTCGCAGCATAAAAGATTCTCAATTCTTCCTTTTCTAGAAAGGTGAGAGTTTAGCAGAAAGCTGAATCTGTGCAGCGCAGCGAGATAGGATGCAAAAATCGTGACGAGGAAGCACAACTTTTTCAGTAGATGCTAATGAAACCAGTGTGTCGAAGAATTTACGTGATATAAAGTACCTGCAGGTGATATGGCCATGCTGATAATATCGCCCACAGCTCCAATCTCCGGATCTAAGAGAAGAAATATTTTTCCATTTGCATGAACTTGGAGTGGATCAATATTTGTATTGATTTGCACAGTTGGGGTTAGATCCGTGCAGTAATGAGTTCGCTATAGAGCAGTGATTCTCAACCTTTTTGCTCCGGCGTACCACCTGGCGATTTTTTGTTACCCTTGCGTACCATTGAGTTCAATAAGAAGTGTATTTATTCAAATTGAAATACAGTAGATTCCGCTTAATTGGGCCGCCGGTTAATCGGGTCAGCCGTTTAAATGGGCCAAATTGTTAAGAACAAAATCCAATCAAAGATAATGCACTACGTTAAATCTGCATAATCGGGCCACTATTCCGCTTAATCGGGCCACAACTGTAGTCAGCCATACACTGATTTAATTGCAAAACCGTCTTTGTAGTGTAATAGAACTCAATATCACAAAGCCAACTATATTATGTAACAATTGAAAAATACAGGCGCAAATTATTTTGTCATTTCATGCCCTTGGACATGGTAATTGTTGTGTTTTGTTGCAAGTTTTGTGAAGTCCCAAGCAGAGATGCCACAAAAAAAATTAACAATTGCTGAAAGGGTTGTTGTCCTAAGAAAAATTAGAGAGCAACCTCCAAACATTGGTCATCGCCAGCTAGCTGAGATAACTGGTGTACCAAGGACAACCCTGGCACAGATACTGCAAGACTTCGGATAATCAGGTCAGCTGCTTAATTGGGCCAAATGGTGCTTATCCCGATGTCACCCGATTAAGCGGAATCTACTGTACATAAAAATCACAATATTATTTAATGCGATGGTTGCACCTGTTTCTCTTGCACAAGTTGATTCAAGTGGGGAATCATCTTACTCACTGCACATCGGAAGTCGTGAGATGTCGAAGCAAGACGATTCCTACTTTTGCTTTTAATGTTCATGATCACAGAGAATCCCTGCTCACATTCCCATGTACTGGGAAATACTAGCAACTGAGGAATAGCTTTTTGAGCCAGAGTAGGGTATGCAGAGGACATCGTAAGCCAGAAATTTATAGGACTGCAGTCTCTATGCTTTATTTTAGCTGCCTCGTCAGACTGAATGTCAATGATTTCCTCTTGCTCTCCTGTTCCAACAGGTAGAATGGATGGATCCACAAAGAATGGATTTGAAACATACGGACAACTATCCATGTTTGGAAAATAATGCATCAACTCCGTTTTTAACAGTTTTAAATGATAACAAATTTCTTGAAATAACTTTTCGCTGTGTTGGTGTTGAAGCGAAGAAAGATCTTTGAACATGTGATATTGCTTGGCCTCAATGTTCTTTGTACACAAGTCTAGCTTCCGTAAATAAGCTTGCAATTTTGAAACAAAATCTGCAATGGTGCTGTTCGGACCTTGAAAAAACATGTTCATTTGGTTGAGAGTGTCAAAAATATCCGATAAGTAAGCCAGCCTCGAGAGAAACTCCGTATTCGCCAAATCGTTCTTAAAATTATGATTTCTTTTTTCATAAAATTCAAGTAACTCATTCCTCAGTTCAAAAACCCTTCTTGTCATATTTCCGCGTGACAACCAACGTACCTCTGTATGAAAGAGCAGACATGTATGATCAGAACCAAGATCGGCACAAAGCCTTGCAAATAGTCTTGTATTCAACGCTGACGTTTTCACAAAATTAACGAACGATCTTGACGATTTGCTGAAAGCATGAAAGCAGTTCAGGAGGTAACACTTTGGCACAAAGTGCAAATCTGTGTATAAAACAGTGGGTAAAAATGATCCCAGGCTAAACAGCTTTTACGTAAGACTGAAATCCTGATTTTCTCCCAAGCATAGTTGGGGCACCGTCGGTCGTGCAGCCAACCAATTTTGACCACTCTAAACCATTTTTCTGGAAGAGCTCATCCACGATATATAAATATCTTTGCCCTTCGTTGTACCAGGCACTTCATTACTCATTAGCAGTTCAGTTTTAACTATGTCATTTTCTGTGAACCTGACAGAGACAAGCAATTTACTGCAGTTGCTGACATCGGTTGACTCATCGAGTTGCATAGCGAACCCATATTTTGAAGCTTTTACCGCGATAGTCACTTGATCAGAAATGTCGTCGGACATGTCATGAATCCGACGTCTCACCGTATCATTAGAAAGCGATACAGAATTCAATTTGCCAACCTCCTTTTCTCCTATTAAATTGCGAACCAGTATTCTTGCTGCAGGTAGAACAAGGTTTTCAGCACTAGTGTGAGCTTTCATATTTTTGGCAATTAGTAAAGATATTTCATAAGAAGAATATAGAATCCCAGTACTCTTCTGGTAGCTCTGGCCAGTCTGGTCCAAACGCTGTCTTTTCACGTTTTCACCTAACCTTTGAAAGTAACTCTTATCTCGATCTTTCTTGTCTGAGTGGTTTGACTCAAGGTGACGCTTGAGAAGACTAGGTTTCATTGCTGAATTAGACAGAGTTTTCATGCATATCACACACTGGGGAAGGCATTCTCTATGTTGAACAGAAACAAAACCATATTTTATGTATTCCTCATTATACTTTCTCTTCGACATGTTAACACAGATAAAATTTATACAAATTGACAAAAAAATCCTTTTGGAAAATTGTAAAATTTTTAGATATACAGATCGAACGAAAAAAGTTAGAATGTAAACTATTTCTACTTATTTTTACTTGTGCTATCTACTTTCTGCTTGCTTATATCGAGTTCGCTTTTTCACTTACCGCACTCCTTTGGCTGCCTAAACGCAATCAGCAGAAAGGTCACTGTGATGCAACAACAACATTACTGACAATTACTCAAGCAATGAACAACAAACCATCAACTCGTCAAAATTGTTATTTTACTCGTCAATACCGTAGTGTCATTCTGCAAGCTTGATTGTGACATCATATTATCGATAGTGATGTTTTTCGTTACAAATCGAATCACGGGAGTTGTGTTTAAGTGCGACTGTGAAATTTGTGTAACAATTTCTCTGCGCAGTCAAGCAATTAGGTTATTTATTGTATCTCCAATAAAAGACGCAACGAGGCAAGCGACGTGGTAACGGATACCCTGCAGTGATATAATAATGGATGCTTGTTATGTACGCCGTAAATTTTAAGCCCTGGGGACGGAGATAACTGGCATTAAAAAATATCCACATTTGTGGACACTAGGTACTATAAACCGCTAAAAGGTTAGAGTTGAACAAAGGTCTCGCGTACCACCAAAAATAGCTTCGCGTACCACTAGTGGTACGCGTACCACAGGTTGAGAACCACTGCTATAGAGAAACAAAATTTTGCAATTTTGAAATGGAGCGTTTTCACAAAATTAAGGATTTTTCATCTTCCAAAAATAAGGTGTAATACCAAGTAATACCACATACGAGCTGCAGCCCATAAACAAATGTGTTTTTTGGTCTTTTGAGCATTTTCGGGACCAAGAAGTTTTTTAAATACTGGCCTACTCACTCAGATCAGGTAATTACCAAATCAAGGATTGGTCATTTATGCACCCCAGCTTACAATCAAGAACTATTAGCAACATAACAAGTGGGTTTTGCGCCACTGGAATCTAATCATTCAACCCAGCAGCATTCCAGAAGCTGCATTTGCCCCTAGTTTTGCTACTGAAGGAGAACCATCAACTTCCATTCTTGCTGTTGAATCTGCAAATGAACGTTCTCTTACCAGTGCAGTTGATGTGGCATCAGCTTATTCAAGAAGCGTTGGTAATTCTGATGCTGTCATGGTAGCTGGTACCAGTGACCTAAAATATACAGGGTGTTCCAAAAGTCTTGGGCACATTTCAAGTCCTTATTTCTGCTGATCTATGAATGGTAGTTGAATGAAACTGTTGTCATTTTAATGCTAAATTCATTCAGTTTTTTGTCATGCTGATAATTTTTTCATATCTTTTCATGTAGCTTAAATAACTAAGATAACCTAGATCCACCAATGGCTTTCACTCAACCAGAAAAAGCGTTTTGTGTCCTTGAACTTTCAAAAACTGATTCAGCGACACTTGATGATCGCGTTCTCTTGCCCTGATATCCTAGATCTCCAGATGTCACACCTTGCGACTTCTTTTTGTGGGTTTTGTGAAAGCACAGGTCTATGCGCCTCCCCCTTTCAAAAGATGTAGCTGAACTCAAGGCCAAATAACGGAAGTTGTTGCAACTTGCAATCATAAACAACACAATGCTGGAACGCATTTTAGTAGGAATTTGACTATCGGCTTGAAGCGTGGCGTGTGACTAACGGTGTTCACATTGAACATCTTTGAACATTCTATGAAAAACTTATGACTGCAAGCTGTTAGATTATATCAGATGCATTGTTATTTCCTTGATAGTTTTTGACATATTCAACGTCAAAATGTGCACAAGACTTTTGGAATACCCTGTACATTAGCTGATGCAAGAAGTGTTGATATTTTTGATGCTGTCATGGTAGCTAGTACCAGTATCGGTAACCCAGAAAATGCATCACCTGATTCAAAAAGTGTTAATAATTTTAATGCTGTCATGGTAGCTGGTATCACCAACTCAGCAACTGCTCAAGATGTAGCTGATATGTTAAGCATGGATTTTGGTATAGAAAAATCTGTCCTTAATGACAACCAGCAGCATTTGTGCGACAATTCAGTGATTGTTTCTCTTGAAGTTAGTTTTTTAGAGCTAATGGCAACACCCAAGGTCACGAAAAGGAAGAACATCCGTAAAAAGAGCCAAGTGCTATCATAAGAACTATTTTTTGACAAAGGATTAACTACAAGTTCAGCCACTAGTCTTGGTAAGAAGGCAAAGAAACGCAAAAAGTCTGAAGCAAACAAAAACAAAGCGATCTCCAATGTATCCTGGTACTGCCATGCTTGCAAAAAACATACTGCCTCGGGTATGAGAATGTGTGGTATCAAGAGGAATGTATGGGGCTAGATTCCGATGACAATAAAGACTTTTTTGTGTGGATTGTAAATAAGTTACGATGCAACTTAGATAACATTTTAACATGTATTGATGTTTCGTTTTGCAGCTTTTACTCTGCCATTTAATTGTTTGTGCACCTGTGATTGTGTTATTGTGCATATAGTACCGTAAGTACTATGGTACCGTAAGTAGATTAGCCAAATGGTTGCGCGCACTCATTGCCAAAATAAATATTAACAAAATGATTTTACCGCGTATATAACCTGATACTCTTTGCTCAGTGTGTTTATGTGTTTTTACTAAATTGTTATATACAGTAGTCCACAAATAGTCTTCATTTTGATCTCACTTTTTTCATCATTTAAGTTTGCTGCCTTGTGGGTAATACTATAACGCTATGAAATTATTTGCATTGATACGCTGGGTAGACAAGTAATTATGCGATAGAATGTAGAGTTCTCAGTAGAGCTAATTGCTTGGTTTTTTTATATTTAGTTATCTTTCTTCTTTTGCAGCACTAAAGATGCTATTTTAGCGAAATGCATTTCCTTCTATTGCATTCCTAGGGTTGATAAAATTTCAGCTGATTTGGCTATTTCAATCATACCTTACTGAGTTCATGAAAACAGCAACGTAATCTCTCAAATTTATCGGAGTTGGACAGATTGAGTCTCTCATCAAACTCAACTAAACTGTCAGCAAAAAAGGCTCAATTTTATTCCTGAGGACTCTACGATGCATACTCGGCATCACTTTTCAAAACAATGTGACTAACACCCAAATTCTTTTGCGTGTAGCTTGGGACAGCATATGCAGTGAATCATCGTATCTTGATGACTAAAATCTACCAAATGACCGATGATAAAGCAATGACAACACTCCTTGGTACTCTTCTAAAGAACAGGATGTTTTATGTGGCTCTAAATCAGAAGAAAAGTTGATGGCGGCAACAGCGAAATGGCCTCCCTGAAGGCAGTGTTTTAGCCCCATTGTTGTATAACATCTACACCAATGATCAACCCACGGACGAAAGAACATCTTGTTTTATTTATGCAGACGATCTGTGCATTACATCCGAAGAAAGTTCCTTTGAAGCTGTTGAACAAAATCTAACAGACTCTCTTACTCTGCTGACTGAGTACTATGTAAAGAACCAACTGAAACCAAATGCATCAGAGAATCAGGTGTGTGCATTCCATCTCAGAAATAGAGAAGCAAACCGACCACTCAGAGTTACTTCGTCCGGAACATCGCTGGAATACTACCCAAACCCTTTATATCTGGGAGACAAACTCGATCGCACACTCAGCTATAGAAGCCATATTCTGAGCACTAAGGTCAAGGTCAACACCAGGAACAACATTTTGAGGAAATTGACCAACTCAAAATGGGGATGCACGCCTCATACCCTCAGAACATCAACCCTGGCCTTGTGCTATACAGCTGTTGAATATGCATGTCCTGTATGGTCAAGATCCGTACATGCCAGCAAATTAGATCCAGCCCTAAACAATGCTTGTCGGACCATTACAGGTTGTCTCAAACGTACCAACATCAGCAACCTACACCTACTTGCTGGTATTGCACCACCCGAAATTAGAGGAGAGACAGCCAGCAGAGCAGAAAGACTACGCCAATCTACCGACCCAAGGCACACACTATTTAGATCTGAGCCAGCACCGACGAGGTTAAAATCAAGAAGATTTTTTCTGAGCCATGTCCAGCCCCTTGTCCAGCCCAGTCCCGTAGCACTCCAACTTCGGGCCCCCCCCAAAGTAAGCGCAAGAGCCCCTGCGCACAGGTCATATCACTTTAGAGGTGTAAAATTGAAAAGCTGCATTAAGAAAATACACCACAATTTGTACATAAGTAAACAGGCTAATGTCAGAATAAAGCATGCCGATACCGAAGTTGCAAGTCATAAAAAATTCGGCACCGATGCCAGAGTTCAGTAGGACATTTATGCAGACACTGCGAAACGAAAGCAATGACACTGAAAAACATGAAAAAGTTATAAAAACACAATATCATTTAAATAGTCTGGAGCGAACCTTTTTGTTCGCAAATGCTGTTATGACATTGTCATAATCAAGAGATCGGGCGCAGTCATTTTCGATTGACAACATGGCTAATGAA
The DNA here is from genome assembly GCA_963675345.1 of Trididemnum clinides. Lineage (NCBI taxonomy): Eukaryota > Metazoa > Chordata > Ascidiacea > Aplousobranchia > Didemnidae > Trididemnum > Trididemnum clinides. The sequence continues at coordinate 4,064,072 of OY776294.1, forward strand.
GATAGTCTACTGTCTGTCATAGACGTTCTATTAAAAGTTTTGATCAGTTTCAATTTGCTGAAGCTTCTTTCAGCGCTGGCAACAGTCACGGGGCAAGTTAGTAAGATTCGAAGTGCGATGTACACATTCGGATACAATTCAAATAAATGAGTCTTTAGAAGATAGTTCAGAAAGTCTTGAGCCGTATTGAGATTGCGTTTTTTTTGTAAAATTAAAACAAACCGCTGTAGCTCAGCGCTCATTTCATCAGAATCAATGTCACCGAACTTTTTTTGGAACTCTTTACAGCAAGTAAGAAGAGCATTTTCTTGTTGCACAAGCAAAAGTTTGTCTCGTGTGTACAAAAACGAAAAGGCGGAAGAAACCTCACGTAACAAATTAAAGCGCTCCTTTATTGACATAATAGCCTGGTCTACTAATGGATAGAAAAAGTTGCTTTTAAATTTCAGTTCAGGAGTAGCTCGTTGTTCCTCTTCACCTTGGTAATCAAACAATCTTCTTTTCTTTCCACTTCTTGACGGAGGAAAAGAAGGATCAATATCCAATTCCTGTGCTATTTCAACAGCAGATGTTGCGGCACTGTCATAACCCGTTGTGCGATAGTTTTGCAAAAACTTTTCAGTTGCCTGGATTTCCGTTTCCATTGTATGAAGGGAGACTCCATACGATTGAAGAATCTTGCTTGCTTTATTGACTTGGAATAGGATATCATACCAAATAAACACCGACAAAAGAAAACTCCATTTTGATAAATGAGCTATCAACGATTTTGTTTCTGAGGCAGCTCTTCCATCTTTTCTTTCTATGGAAATGGCTTCCAAGTCTTTCAGTGCCAGCAACACCTCTTTTAAATTGTATCGAAGAGGTTTGATGCATTTAATTCTGCTTTCCCAACGAGTATCAGATTGTGACTTTATGGACAGCTCCACATGTTTCTTCAAAATTTACCAACGCTGAGCAGAGGAAGAAAACAGCACATACAACCTTGTAAGTACTCCAAAAAATGTCAATGCTTCCGTCGATCAATTAGCACGGTCAACAACAACTAAGTTAAGGGTATGGTTTGCACAGGGCACGTAAACAGCTTTGGGATTGATGTCTAGCATTCTTGCTTGGACCCCAGAATGTTTTCCTTTCATGTTAGCATCATTATCATATGACTGACCTCGACAATCAGACAATTCGAGTTGCAGTTCGGTCGCTTTTTCTAAGAAAGCGTCCAACAAGCCTTTCCCAGTACTGTCACTTATTCTCAAGTAGCCAAAAATGTTTCTTTAACAACAGCAGCTTCTTCATTACATAGTACATAACGGAGAATGACAGACATTTGTTCATGATGTGACATATCTGGAGTGCAGTCCAAAATTATAGAAAAATATTTTGCCAATTTCAATTGCTGTAAATTTTCTTTTTCAACTTCTGTCGCTAGCAATTCAATTAGTTCATTTTGTATGGTAGGACTCAAATAGTGATCTTTAGTGTTTTTATTCTTGATTCTGTCTTGAAGCTCTTTTAGGATCGGATCTCTTCTTGCCAAAAGCTCAAATATACCCAGAAAATTTCCATTGTGAGGAGATCCTAAGACTTCTTCAGATCCTCTAAAAGCAAGATTCCTTTCCGATAGAAACAAGGCAATGTCGATAAGTCTGTCTCTCTAAAACATTTCTCCAAAAACGTCTTTCATTGAAAAAAATATTCATCTCGCGTTTGTCGATAGTGGATGAATTTCTTATCCCTTCAGCTAGCAACATCCATTGACTGCAGCATTCTTGGTGGGAAATGCCGTTTTCATGGTCTTTCAGTTTTTTCGAAAAACCCTCCCATGTATTTATACCACTACAAAAGGGGCTTAGTGTTTTTCCAAATAGCTTAGAACAAAAGCAAAAAACTTGATCTGATTCCCCAGAATAAACTAGCCACGACCGTGAAACACTTTCACCATTAGGTAACACACGTTTATAATGGTTGGAGGAAAAACGTCGCCTTGGAGTTGCGTTATTATATGGAAAATTCATTATTAGTTGATGTGGTCCACGCTTTACTATATCACATCGTTGAGCATCAGAAATACTTTCAGGCCATTTACATGAGTCATCAGGGATAGGGGTAAATTGAGATTCAGTTATTTTTGATATTGAAGGTTGCGTATTGGCAGGTAAATCACAACTTACATTTTCTGGAAATTCACAATCACTTTGATGCTGATCGTCATAGTCTTCTTTTTCTTGTACACTATAGTTTTCTTCATCCCTCTCGGTACTAGTGCCAGGTCTACTCTGCTCAGTAATCTTGAAAAAATCTGTCATCTTGGGCAATTTCGCTACAGCATCTCGAGCAGTGGCTGCTTCTTTTCTCTTTTGAGCACCACTTTTTGAACGTTTCATTCTATACAATGTCAATAAAATACTTTATCTGCACTCTGCAGTGTATATATATTGTCCCGGTATTTATAGCCAAACAGAATTCCAGACCATTCTATGATTGTTGCGTAACAACGGCATTGTTACGTCAATCAAATATTCAAGATTCTACCAGAAAATCAATCGAAATATTCTAGATTCTGCGAGATAAAATGACCTAGCATTCACTTATGATGTCACAAGCCAATTTCTTCCTACAGTTTAAATCGGTTGTAAACAAGTCTGCTGAACTGAAAATAGTCACGTAGCCAAAAAGCAATTTCAGACTAACTTGGGCCCCCAAAGTTGGCCTGGGCCCCCCCCCAATTGGGGGGTTTAGGGGGCGGCTGCTACGTCTCTGGTCCAGCCCAAAGCACAGACAAACATGGAACGATGGATCGATAAGTTAAAATCCAACCCACCCTCTGTCGATATGGGAATTCAACCATCTGAGAGTCTTCCCCCAGGAAGCAATGCACCCTGGCCAACATGGAAAATACTCAATCAGCTTAGATCTGGCGTAGGCCGTACCAGGGAAAATTTAATCAAATGGGGATACCATACTGGCGACTCCTCGTGTAATTGTGGCACATAGTCACAAACAATGGAACACCTACTGCAATGCCCACTGCTCAAAACAGCTGGCTCTCGTGACGATTTGAGCACTTTTAACGACACCGCAAAGAAATGCGTGAAATTGTGGCAATCAACCATCTGAAGATACGACACAGACAGTACCGTAAGTGTGAACATACCTGTGAATGCATTTACGCTATAGTAATTTTGAGTTCACCATTTGATTGTGAGCATTTAGGGAGTACACCTGCTTTCTTTCAACTAATATGTGATTGTTTGATTTTAAATTTAGTTGCGTTCAGCATAGTAATGAGCTAAATTTAAGGTACATTTGCCCGCATGTTTTGCGATCCTTAAGATTTAACCTAGTAGCTGCAAAGGATATTCAGGACCTCCTGTTAATGTTCCTGAGAATCTTCATAGTGCATTTAATGCAAAAGCATAACAAAATATGCACTAATTTCTCAACAAAATCTCTTAAATAGCTTGACAATCTTGAGCCCTATTACCTTAATGTGCATTTAATATGGCCAAAATTTTTTTTTTAAATAACCTCATGGAAACCCTTAACTTCATCCGACCTTCAACGTTTGATATGTGATGTGTAACAACTTACTCTACTTCCATGCACAGTTTGACCAAAAACTTTCTAGTAGCTTTCAAGAAATTTGAGAAAGTTGGTTAGGGTGGCCATATTACCTGCAGGTACCTTACTACCCCTCCTCGCCAAAAAAGACTGAACACAAGAGGTGAAAGATTACATGGGACTGTAATGGCTAGAGCAGCTCACCTCGCCTGGCCTACTCATCGGCCGGATCATTTTCTAGAAGAAATTAGCGACCGGGGACCCCTTGTAGCCTGATAGAAACAAAGGAATGAAATAATGCTTCCTGCCTGATGTACCTAAAAGTGTGAGATAAAAGTAAGAACGGATGAGGGGAAAATGGATCAAGAACAGAGCGAGAGTCTGAGGGAAAAAAAGTTTGGTGCTGTGGAGACCGGAGAAGAGCTTGCAGAATGGCGCATGCCCCACCAAAAATGCTTGAAAACACTGGGCCTACCAAATAGAAAAAAGGTGGTCTCAGAGACATAAGTGAGTAGTAGGTAAGGACGCTAAAGCCTCATTCGCCAAATAGCAAAGAGACAGAGTCATCAGTCTAAATCATGAAATCATAGAGAGTCAAAGTGGGAGATGGAAGCACCTTGGCGAAAAAGAGATTGGTGTGAGTGGGAGCATGGAGCAGAAAGGTTGAGCTTCATGCTGAAAAAGAGTGGGCTTCAAGGAGGATAGGGTAAGCAAAGAAAGCTTTTTCTTGGGAGAAAAAGAAAACATGAGCGGGTAAAAAGAAACCAAGGTTCTCCAGAAGGCCTTGGAGAGTCTTGGTTTCATTCTGTCTGGCCAAACCTGAAGAAGAAATGGTTTTACAACAAAAAGTTTACTGATACGATGATAGGGGGAAGAGAGTGCGGGTGACTTGTCGGGGAGGTAAGAGACCCCTCTGAAAAGAGAAGAGGAATAAGGGAGAACGAGCGGCTGCGGGAAATGATGGTACTTGCCGCTCGGTAAAGGCATTTTGACTTCGTAATGATGGTAACATGGAGGAAAGAAAACTATCCGCGTGAAGCATGAATGAGAATAAGCCGATAAAAAAGTTTGTACAGAAGAAGTATGGACTCCTTGGAAGGACCCCATGAGGAAGCAGCGATACAAGTAAAGCCTTGAGGTGAAGGAAAAAGTAGAACCCGGGTGAGTTGAGCAAAGCATTAAACTGATTTAGCATCACTTTTTTATTAGTTTAAACAAACTTAAAATTACACATGGTCTAAATCAAATAAAGAATCACTAACAACTATAACTATAACTAATAAAGGACGCCAACCAAACAATCCTAACACAGCCCTCTCTCCAACAACTAAAACGCGAACAAACAAAGCGCAGGCAATCAACGCGGCTACGCCCTAAGGCAAGCCACGTCAAGCTGCACGTTGTTTACTACTTGATTCTCCCTCCCTAAAAATATTACACACAGCATTACATTTGGTGTAGACCATATCTTGGTGGAGGCACTTCTTTATTATTTCTTGCAGATCTTCTAGGGCCAACATTAATTTTATGATCAGGTGAATTAACTATATCATTAATGGTGGATTCATTGTCGGGTAATTCAACTGCATCATCAACAGTAGATTCACTGTCACAAGAAACTTCAGGTAATTCAGCATTATCAGCGTATTCATGAGATTTATCCTTATGAATTTCATTGCTCTGAAGAGCATTATCGACCGCCGATTGTGGATTCGGCGCAAGATCACGAATAGATACAGTAGCTTCGCGGCCATTACAATAACGTACATTAGCATAAGTAGGATTGATGTGAATAAATTCAACTTCATCAACAAGAGAATCATTTTTACTCAAACGTACAAATCGCTTTACATAAGCTTTACGAGAATTAGTTAACCATGATGGGAGTGAAATCCCGTGGAAGAACGGCGTTGATAGCTGAAAAATCGTTCGTGAGGCGTTACATTAGTGGCTACACATGAAAGGGAGCGAATTGCATGTAAAGCATTATCTAAAACTATCTCCCAACGGGAAATCGGAAGTTTTAACGTTTTCAAACACAATTTTATTGCCTTCCAAATGGTACCAACACATTTTTCTACTTGACCATTGCCGGAAGGATGGTAAATGCTAGATTTACTGCTAGCAATGCCCATATTGAGAAGGTAACGCTTAAATCCACTTGAAACAAACGCCGGGCCATTATCCGAATGCATAAAACACGGCGTGCCACACAAGGTAAACACTAAACAGTTTATCAAGACAATTAATCACCACGGAAGAAATTATTTCCTTGCAAGGAAATGCGAAAGGAAAACGCGAATATTCATCGATTACAATAAACAAATATTTGTTGTTTGATGAAGAAGACAAAGAGCCTTTGAAATCTATACTGAGTCTTTCCATAGGGTGAGTGGCTTTGATCAGAGTATTATTTACGCCACGATAAAACTGAGGCTTAATCTCCGCACTGATAGGACAAGTATTTACTACTCTTTTGACATCAGTAGTCGAAAACGGCCAATTTTTTGCCCTCACAAAATGTAACAATCTGGAAATACCTGGATGACAAAGGTTGTTGTGCTGTTCCTCTAATGATGACTGCGATGCAATTGATGAACATAACGCTCTTGAAAAGGTATCCAGCCCTGTATTTTGCTTGCCAGGTCGGTATTAATAGTATGGGAGAATGACGCCAATTCAATTCTCCACTGCTGTACTTTGCTGTTTTTGATCTTGGTCCGACGCCGACTATCAAGCATAAATGCAACCGATCGTTGATCAATGATGATTGTAAAAGTTTGCCTATTCAATAGATGGGCCCACTTACGAATTGACTCGTAGATGGCAGTTGCTTCTTTTTCTATAGCGGGATAGAGTAACTCCCCTACCTTGAAGGGAGCGTGAGAAAAATGCCGCTGGGCGTCCTCCTTGGTTTAATGTTGCCGAGATGGCTGAATCCGAAGCGTCTCATTCCACGATAAATGGCTTCGACTCGTCAATTGGATACAAAGCAGCATGTTTCAACTCCTCTTTCAATAGCTGGAATGACTTTAGTGCAAATTTATTTAATGGAAACACCTTTACATCAGCCAATGGCCGTACCTTATCCGCGAAACAATCGATCCATTTAGCATAATATGCAAACATGCCTAGGACTCTTTGTAGCAACTCGAAATTGCTGGGAGGTGGAAAATCTAAAAGTGGACGTAGACGCTCCGGGTCTGGTTTAGCTTTGCCATTGCCGACAACATAGCCGAGTATGGGTATGCTATTCTTGGCTGCGACAGTTTTACTCTCGTTCAGAGTAAAGTTACGGCGCTTTATTGCGTCTAGAAATGCTTTTACATTTTTGTCGTGTTCCTTTTTGGCATGCCCGGCGACAGTGACGTTATCTAAATAGAGGTAAGTATCCTTTAACCGTTTTTCTTCAATAAACTGCGTAACTTTTTGTTGAAAGGCAGCAACGCTGTTTTTGACGCCAAAAGGAATTCGAGTACATTCGTACAATTTGCCATTTGCTTTGCAAGCAGTAAACTTTTGTTTGGAATCAATAATTTTAATTTGGTGATAGGCACTGCGCAAGTCAAAAGTCGAGAAAATATTATACCGTGCAAGTTCATTCACCATATCGTCAATTCGCGGGAGGGGGTAAGCGTCTGACTCAGTGTATATTTTAATGGTCTGGGAGTAATCCACACACATGCGCTTCTTGTGTCGATTACATTGACTACTTGGGCTCGCCATGGGGAGGAATTTAGTTGAATTATACCCTTTGTAAGTAGCTGGTCAACATGATTTTGAATAAACTTTCGATCCCTTTGATTATACCTTCAAGATTTTGTGGCGATTGTTCGCTACTCGCTTGAAAAATTTGAAAAAAGTGACACTTTTTCTGTAGCTACAGAGCAACCCTATCATTGGCGACAATTAAATCAGGGCATTTCCCATCAAATAAAAAAATTAAACGCTGATGTTGGTATTGAAAATCTATCCCCAATATCACATCACTACACAAATCATCAAACAAATTTAATCTAATTGCTTTATACTTGCTTTTATGGATATGAATGTCGACTAAGCAAAATCCAGTAGACTTAATTTTCATTGATGTGGATGCCATTTGTACTTGATGGGAAGTAGGGTAAACATTAAGATTCAACTTTTTGCAAATGAAGGAATTTACGTAACTTTCCGAACTTCCAGAATCAACAAGAGCTGTTAAACGAGCCCCATTAACTAAGATTTGGAGCGAAGCTGGTAGCAAGCTTCCGGGGCAGGCTGCTGACAGAGAACAAAAATTTGGGTTACAAGCAGCTGTGCTGGCCGTGTTGCGTAAAACATTGCATTTATTTCTGCGTTGAGTAGTTCTAATAGTTGCTCCAGAACGGCATACTCTGGAAAAATGCCCAAGTTTTCCACACGTGAAGCGATGCAAATTTCTAGCTGGGCATTTGCTCTTGTCGTGATACGGCTTGCCACAAAAGTTGCACAGTTTGTTTGACGAAGTCATTTTCGCAACTGCAGAAATTTGATTGTCGTGATCGGTATCGTCAACTTTAACGGCTGCCGTGACGTCGGGATGTTAAAGGTATGCTTCCGAATGTTGTTGGGCAGTTTCCAATGAACAAGCAATTTGAAAAGCTCTCTTAACAGTCAGCTCACTGTTCTGTAACAATCTTTGTCGAATGACGTGCGACGAGATCCCAATGATGAACGCGTCGCGGACAAGCTCATTCCTGTATTCTTCGGCTGTACTGCTTGGATATTACAGTCTTTACTCAGCACATGAAGCTGTTGAAAAAAATCTCGCAAGTTTTCTCCCTGCTTTTGCTTCCTAGTGGCAAGTACATGTCTGGCAAATATCACATTTGGCGTTTTAATGTAGACCGACTTCAATTTGTTTATAGCAGCTTCGTAGGTTTCACAACCTTTTACAAACTCATACACGTCGGCACTGACGTAAGCAACTAAAATGCGAAGCTTGTCAACTTGAGGTTGTCCATCTTGGCCTGCTGCTTAACGAACGCATCCGGGGCTACGAAGTCACTGAAAACTTTCAACCAGTGTTTGAATTGCTTCGGTGCGGTCTGAGAACTTGGATCTACATCCAAACGTATCGGCTTCAACAATTCATTTAAAAAGTTTGCCATAATTAAGTTTGTTTAATTGAACTAATTTAGCATCACTTTTTTATTAGTTTAAACAAACTTAAAATTACACATGGTCTAAATCAAATAAAGAATCACTAACAACTATAACTAATAAAGTACGTCAACCAAACAATCCAAACACAGCCCGCCCTGCAACAACTAAAACGCGAACAAACAAAGCGCACGTTGATTACTCCTTCAAGGCTAAAGATTACTTTGGGGATCAACCGAGTACAAGGAAGCCTCACATTGGCTCTAGTTGAATCAGGGATCTTTTTGTGGTCTTTGAACAGGGAGGTACCGATGGGGAAGGTAACCACATGGTTTGGCCATCAGCATAAAGAGAGCAGCAAATGAAAGAGGGTAGGGATGCACGGGCATTGTTGATGGAAGGAAGAAAAGAACACGTCCAAGACAGATTTTTAGATGGAAAAAATTGAGTCCACTAAACAAAGCAAGGAAGTATGCCAATAAATGAAAGCTTGTGAAAGCGGGTGGGATCCCAAACAGAGTCGAAAGTTATGGAAAAGTTGATGGTACCGAGGATTGTCCGACAGCCCAGTTTGGGTATATCAAACACATCCGAAATAGACTGAGGAGGATAAAAAAATCTGGTTGAGAGTAGACCAAATAAAGCGAAAACCAGCCCAGCTGGGAGAGAGAATGAAGATGAACTTCAGAAAAAAGAATGGTCGTGATAGAGTGATGCACTTAAAAAGCATTAAAATAAAAAAGGTGAGAGAGATGGGATAGAAGGAGAGGTTTTTGTTCTGATAACTGTTAACTATTATCATCGATCACTTATCTTCGCTATCTTTTTTGCAGCCGAACCAATTTTTGATTTCTTGAATATTTAGCTAGACTGCTAAATTTGTGGTTATCCAAAGTGGTGGTGAAGACCTTTTTTAAAAGATTAACACTTTCAAAGCAACATAAAATACTTTTAAACCGATCTATATAGCAAAGTTGATCTACACAAAAATAATTAGAAAAACTTTGTGAAAATATAGCACTAAAGTATTGATATCCAAAAACGAGAAAAGTAAGTGTCCAATGCTACATTTGCAATCCTTTCCTCAGGTTGCACACCCCTGCCGTAGATTACCAGAGTGATAACGTAGGGTAAAATCCAAACGCAAATAAAAAATGGCAGTTTTTTATATTTTTGAAACCAGACGTGATAGAAAAAATCTGGCTTCGAATTTGAAATCAGTTCTCCAAATTTAGCCAAAAACAGTTTAAAAAATTCTTATAGTTTTCTTTTGTTGCATAGTTATGACAGTTCTCCTAGTACGGTGGACCCCAGCCACCATGCGGTGGCCCGCTATCGGTCCGTAAAACATTTTCTACTCAGCTGTTACTCTTTTTGATGAAGATCTTTTTTGAAGATCCAGAGCAGATCCGGGAATCCAATGCCTGCATGAAACGTACAAACAAGATCGAGGAAGGACCGCATTCAAAGAACACTAACCACGTTTCCATTAATCATCGCCGCTCTGGGTACTCGTCGTTTTAAATAATCCACGTTTGGCTACTCGCATTCGACAGTATGTAATTTTTCTGATTTCAAACTAGTGCTTAAAGATCTACAGCAATTGTGTTTTACTGTTTTACTCGTGCTATTTGTCTCTTGACTTTTAAGTATCCTATCGGAGTCAATAGCTGTTTTACTTCTGTTATGACGTTTTTCAGAAGGTAATCTGTTTTGGCCTTTTGCATAAACAATCGGGCCAATTTTAAATACTTTTTGGCTGAAGTTTGTTCTGCTTGCTTCTAAAAAATACAAGAAGGCTTCAGGTATTGTTTCGGAAGTGATTAAGTTTTTGATTGGATTTTGGTTTTCAAGAAAAACATTTTTGCCGAATTTGTTTTGTGCATTTTCATTATTACAGTTTTGATTGAAACGCTTTACAACCTGTGTAACGGGTTCCTGGGACAAGGACTTTTAGGGTAGTCTCCGAACCCGAGACAGGTTGCTGTGAAGCTGTTTAACAAAATAGATCAAACGCGCAACTTCTTGAACTTTCTTTCTTCTGTCACCTAAATTTTCGTGCACTAATCCTTTGATAAACGTATATTGACGATAAAAGAACTAAGAACTGAAACTTGAAATTAAGATTTTACAATTGACAGAAAAACAAGATGGGATGGTGGTGGCGTTGTTGTCGTTGGCGACGTTGGCGTTGTTACCGGTGTTAGCGGTGTAGCGGTTTCAAGCTAGTTTGACCCCTAAGCACCTTCTTTACTACAGCTCCACAAAGACGATCAACAAAAGAACAACTTATTCAACTTTATCTACTTTGGTTTCTTACAAGCTTTTTTTGACAATTTTTGTCTTTTGCTCGAAACGTGCAGGTTTACAAAATAACGTAATCCTTCCTGCTACGTGTTTACTTGAGAATGATGTAAGATGTGATAAGAAGGCTCTTTTTGCAGCTTCGCTTGAGGGTCAACTTTGCCAAATTCTACAACTAATCACTAAAAACGATACCTCAAGTGAAACAAACATAACAACGACAAATCGCAGATTCATATCACAAATTGGCTACGCGAAAATTATTGATTTAAAGCATTAGATGTTACTAAATATTGTAACAATATTTACAACCTGTTTGTGATTCTTTACGATTTTTTCATTTTTGTCAGTTCGGCACACAACAATCTTTTGCTCAAAGTTTAACTTTTTTATAAATTTTAGTGCTAGTATAAGACGAAAGCTAAGACAAAAGAATAGCCTTCCATTTTGTCCTAAACAAGCACTAAAAACTATATAAAAGTTAATCTCTGAATAAAAGATTGTAGCGTGTCAAACAGACAAAGATGGAAAAATCTTTATTGTTAACTATTCTGACTACCATAAAATTATGCAAAAAGAACTAGACAAATTTGACGTTCAAAATTCACCTCACAGGTAGTGCACTAACAATCTGAAATTAATAAACGCAGAGTGAAAATCTCATCAATTTTTTGTTTAAAAAAGGGGTTGTATCAGAAGATTTATTTTATCATAGCACAAGATATAAAGTTAAAGAAAACTGTTATCAAAAGGTAACTGGCGAATTGGCTAAATACTTTGCATGTTCTGGCCCAGCGTACCCCCTTTTCAAGATGCACAAGCTCCAACCAGATCACCTATTGAATGCTCAAATTACTGGCATTCGACTTAGATTGTCGCAATGGGCTAGACATTCTCACATCAAGGTTCACTGCAATGATTAAATATAACTTGCTTTCCATCGCAGTGAAATATTGCCAGGATGGAATTTATAAATGTTGCAGAGATAGAACTTACTATCTGCTTGAGCTGGACATTCAAAACAAAAAAATCAAGCAACTGGGACGTTCAAAACAAGCTTATTAACAAAGACCTTTTCATTGTGGCAGCAAATGTTGTTGCACTCTACCCCAGCATCAACAGAAATACGCATAAGAATGCCCTCACAACAACTTTGATTTTGCAATCCATTTTTTGCGAAATTGATGAAAGATTTTTTGTAGAATTAATCATGCTTACTCTGAATTCGGTTATTTTCCCTCTAAAGAGAGAGTTGATGGCAGGAATGACATCCGACCGTAAAACATATGCAAATACCAACCGACGCGATGGCGTAGTGGTTAGAGCGTCCGCTTCGCAATCGGCAGACCTTGGTTTCAATCCTCTTGTCGAGTCATACCAAAAGACTTTAGCAAATGGTATCCACAGCTTCCCTGCGTGGCGCTCGGCATTTAGGGGAGGTTGTGGAGAACAAGCCGAAAAGTTCTCTTGTTGTGTCCTTCGGCAAGAAAATTTTGAGCAGGCCAAGTCTTGGGTGAATAAATTTTATTCTGTTATCAAAAACAAATCAAAGGAACGTAAGCCAAAAAAATCGTGTGGGTTATTTAATGTCCGAAACTACTGCCATTCGGTTAGATAGAAAAACGTCTAGAATCTAACATAATGCTTGCATAAAAGCGCCCACAGAAATCGGGCAATCTGGTCACATGCTATAAAAAGCTTTCATTTGGTTCTCATAAGGGTTTGGATGTGGGCAGGTCTGGGGCCTGTGTAAGGTGTGCACTATGTGGTAATCATGGCTCACATAATTCCAAGGTGCTTCTAAGGAAACGTATCCCTACAATTAATAGGAAACGTCGTTTGACACAGAAATTAAACTTACAAAGATTATGCTATTTACGTGGCATAAAGTAAAAACTGTAATAATTCCTATGTTGGTCAAACATGATGATGCGGTAAAATGATGGTAAGTAGCAAGATAATGTATTAAAAATGTGGTATTTACGATGTTGGTCAAACAATAACTTCATTTATACTACGTTGGACTAAACATCGAGTACTGTAGAACACATTTTGCTACTCTGAAAATAATAATGATTCCGCACAATTTAGACATTATGATAAACATCATAAAGCATGTATAGTAATGCAAGAGGCCAGCGATGCACTTAGCAAACTGCAGACAGTGACACTGTTTCGACCTATCAGGTCTCTTCAGTGCAGTTGGTGACCAAGCAATTTTTACTGGCAAGCGTGATATAGCTCAATAATTTTTGTTGTCTTTATCGTAAAACCTAATTTTGAAAACCTAAACCTTTATGAAGCCAAATGGTTGCGCGCACTCATTGCCAAAATAAATATTAACAAAATGATTTTACCGCGTATATAACCTGATACTCTTTGCTCAGTGTGTTTATGTGTTTTTACTAAATTGTTATATACAGTAGTCCACAAATAGTCTTCATTTTGATCTCACTTTTTTCATCATTTAAGTTTGCTGCCTTGTGGGTAATACTATAACGCTATGAAATTATTTGCATTGATACGCTGGGTAGACAAGTAATTATGCGATAGAATGTAGAGTTCTCAGTAGAGCTAATTGCTTGGTTTTTTTATATTTAGTTATCTTTCTTCTTTTGCAGCACTAAAGATGCTATTTTAGCGAAATGCATTTCCTTCTATTGCATTCCTAGGGTTGATAAAATTTCAGCTGATTTGGCTATTTCAATCATACCTTACTGAGTTCATGAAAACAGCAACGTAATCTCTCAAATTTATCGGAGTTGGACAGATTGAGTCCCTCAACAAACTCAACTAAACTGTCAGCAAAAAAGGCTCAATTTTATTCCTGAGGACTCTACGATGCATACTCGACATCACTTTTCAAAACAATGTGACTAACACCCAAATTCTCTCGCGTGTAGCTTGGGACAGCATATGCTGTGTTGATTAAGTTATTTGCTTCGCATGGAGGACAGGTGCTTACCTCCAAATTATCTTTTTGGAGTCATATCCATTGGGCAAAGAAGCCTCGGTCGATTGCAGATATGTGGTTCAAAAACATTTGAAAGAGGAACATGATGTAGTTGCAAATCAACATCGATACCTAGGAGATCTTTGAACCCAACCGTACCAATTAGAGTACCATACTAATCAAGCAGTTGCGGATGGGTAGGCACAAGTTGATGTCTATGGTAGAACCTGAAGCAATCTCTCCCAAGCGGCTTCCATAGCCACAAGAGACTCTACCAAGCCGGACAGTAAGCTGATGATTAATAAGTTGTATTTATTATTGGCTGATAGTCTGTCGATGTTGCTTTTGGCCTCCTTCTTCTGAATGGGGGTATGGCAAAAAACCGTAGAGCCATAGAAATCGGGTAACTTCTCGCCGTTTGGTCCAGAGATGGTATAAAATAAAAGAGTTGTCAAAAAGTATGCTGCATAAAGAGTCTGTAGCAGGCCAAAACAGAATGAGAGGAAAAGTAGCGTTGGTCAGATCAATACAGGCACTGCAGAAAGAACAACACAGGCACTGCAGAAACAAGTCATCACTGCCGATTTTGGAGGAAAAAATTTAAAAGTCTGAATTTGTTGAATCAAAAGGAGAAAAAACACAATGAGTGTAATGAGAAAGTATGGGTTGCTCAATAAAGCCTGGGAGAATTTGTGTTTGAAAAAATATTTGAGGGGACAATATACCTGAAGTCCAGAAAAAGAGATGACTGGATAAGAGAAAAGAGAAGCTACATATACAGTTTGCTGTTTATATCTGTTCTTAGTACGTTGTTATCTCGCAATTGCTAGAAATATTGAATTCTCCTCTAAAATGTTCTTTCTGATTACACAATTGGCTGAGCATGTAATAAAAAGCGTCCTTAACTCGTATTAAAAAGCTTTTGCTATACTGATACCAGAAAAAAAAGATCGTGAAAGCATTTGTTTTTCGTAAAAAAAACAAACAAAAATCGTCGGACCGTCTACCACTGGCGCGTGAATAGTTTACAAATTAAGAAAACTATAAGGGACGTTTATTTTAGTTCGTTATTTTTGATATTTCTCAATCTAAAGATTCTTTTTTATTCACATCCTGCAGGTCCTAACTCGTTACGACAGCAGAACCCATAGCAGTGTATGAATATAAAGTCTTGTGGGCTCTCAAAATGTTCTTTTGTGAACCTCTATGGGTCCGTAACTCTGGTTGGGAACCACTGAATTGAGAGTCATAGCGGTTGCGTAGAGGAAGGTTGTCGTTTTTATATTCGAGTCTCGTCAGTTATCTGTCGCAAAGAAAAGCACCTCTAATCATCAGAGATCATAAGATTTTTATCAAAAATAGACACTAGTTTAATAACATGCTGATATAGAGTAGACTTAAATGCTCTGTCACACTACAGCCCATAACACTAGCGTATACGAGCGAATAAGAAAAACTGGTCATGCGCTCATATTCGCAGATATACGTTAAGATTAGGTTATTCATACGTTGTATACGTCATAAACACTTGCGTACCGATGGGGGAGGCCACCGTGCCATAGTCCCTCCTCAGACCCTAAAAATGATAAATGTAAAGCAAAGCTAAGCAGTTTTAGCAAAAGCAAAGCTGCTTTTTTGCAAGCATTCGTGGTTATTTCAAATTTAAAGATTTTGTAACATTGAAAATCTGAAAACATCACAGCAAAGGGGTGCGAGAAAGTTGATTTGCGACGTCACACGATTGTGACGAAACTTTGGCTCCCCCATGGAAACTTTTTGCGTATGCCACTGGTTGTATGCACGTTAGTATTGGTCCATATAATCGTTTATGCGGAGGCCTCGAAAAATTTTTGTGGTTGCTCAAAACTTGTCAGCGTATAGAATTTAGAGTAGTCTTACGCTTGAGCATACGATAATGGGAGCTACTATAGTATGAGGTCTACCGCCATATGTTGCCTACCGAGGTGCATGGCGAGGTTAGGGTTAGGGTTAGATTTAACCCTAACCCTAACCCAAATCTAAACCCTAACCCAAACCCTGATTTTAGACCTTACACTATAGTGTGGATGGGAGGTAGACCTCACCTTATAGTGTGGTAGACCTCACGCTATAGTAGCACCCGATAATGTTCTTTAGAACGACGATAAAAGCAAGTTACTCATTGGTTAAGTAACCTTCTTATTCATTGGCCGTGGAAAGCGTTGGTAAAGCTAAAATGTTGCTAATAATTCATGAACATCACTGCAATTTATGTCTGAAGTCCAAAAATCGTATTGTACATGCTTCTAAAGATGCCTCGCGTATTCAACGTTTGTAAAACGACAGAATAACGCTGGTAACGTATGCGAAAAAATGGATCTAAAAAGATTGAAATTTTTGAATCTCCATCGCTTGACACTTGACCAGTACATATACGACTTGTAAAAGCAGCTGAACATGTTCATGTACTCGCCGGAAAAGACGTTTGATATTCGGCTCCGTCTTGGACTAAGTCACTGCATACATTGAGGCGATTTCTGAATTTTGTTTTTATGGACGTCAGATCAGAAAATCCAGCTTTGCAAAGGTACAGTAGGTAATTGCGAATTAAACGAGAATTACGGAAGCCTTCTTGCTGAGTAGTAGATATGAATCATAAAGAAACAACCAAAAGATGGAGTCGTGAGTTTTGTTATTAAATGCCAGCTTCATCGCATTCAAAACTTTGAACTCTGCCAACTGCTTTGCTTCTTCGGCATCAGGGTCAATTTCAATGTTAAGCGAATCTCTGTACCATGAAACATGCAACGTGTCGTTGTTGAACTATCATGGAAACTCAGCAGAGACGATTTCAAGATGCTCTATGATGCAAGTTTTGATGTTATCTGGCAAATCAGTCCCATTCATTTTCAGGTGCTTTTCCAACAAAGGAAACGAGGTAGTGAACCCTACCTCGCTTCGTGCTTGCCAGACTCCCATTCGAGAAGTTGGCCCAGCCAGCTTGTCTTTAACGTCGCTGACTGTTACATCACAGCCTTGCAAAGACAAGTTCATGACGTCGAGGTGGCCGAATACATCGGCCATGTACGTAAGCATCACAACAAACTCTTCATTGTGAAATTGGACATGGAGGTTATTTTTGTTTTCTCGAAGAAAGATTTCAACCTCATTTTTGAGTTTATACAGCCGAGAGAGGCATTTGCCTCCGACGGCCAACGGACTTTGGTATAAACCAAAAGTCCCAGATGTTGCGCTCCCATTTCTTCGGCCAAAAGTTGGGAGGGCCGATAATTTTTGCCCTCAAAGAAATAAAGTTGATTACTTTGACCGCAACGTCCACAACTTCCATCAAATGTATAGTTGTGGTAGAGTCTTTGATACTAGAGTGTATCGATGTAGTGAACAGTGCGAGGACGTCACTTGAGGCCATTCATTCTTCACCAGTATGACAAACCCTGATTTGACGCCAATAATCACTGGTGCACCGTCAGTAATTATGTGCTTGAAATTCTGCCAGCTAAGCTTGTTGGCTTCAAAAATCGAGTCTACAAGAGCTTTGGCATCAGCAGCAGTTGTTGTGGCTGACAGTGTATTGCTAAACAAAAACTCTTTCTTTATCTTTCTCGGATCAGGCAAAGGCAATCAAGTTGTTTTTAAAGAGCTATCGGTAGACTCCTTTAGTTGAATGCTAGCTTAGAGCGTGCTTTGCTTGATTCCGGAGCAGAGTTGCTGGCCCACATTAGCAGCCATGTCGTCAATACGTCGGTGAATGGTGTCATTAGAGAGCAAAACTTGCTGGATTTTTTTTCGCTCCCGATTCGATTATTTTTTCAACTATTTTTTCTGCGCATGGCTTGATAAGTTCCTCAGCGATAGTATGCGGCTTCTTACACTTCGCAATTTGATATACCACCTTGTAGCTGCATTAAACAGTAGATTTTTTCTCCACTGTAAATCCCAAATGAGGTAGCGTTGCTTCCAGGTCGTATCGTACCTTTTTTGGCAGACAGAGCATCGATGTCATTATCCTTCTTTTGGGGATGCTTTTTATTGCAATGGCTTTTTAGTTTGGAGGGTCATAATGACGCATTTGACACCAGGACCGTTCCGAGTAACTTTTGTGAAGCCAAATGAGACATAGTTCTCGCTCCATTTGCGAATTTTCGACATTTGATAACACAAAAATCTTGTTTACGCTAAATAGATGTAAGACTTACGGTCAGAACATATTACAAAAGAAGAAGTACTTTTAATTTCTATTTATACAGCAGTCACAATTACTCTATTTTCGTAATTCATTAACTTTATATTTTCTGGGGCAGGACGCACCAAACTCTTTTCACTACTTACAACCTCTATTTTCGTAATAACAACAAATTGCAACGGCATAGCGCTGAAATTCCGTCTCTATCCGCAACTAACTCTCACCTTGAGTTAACTCTAAGCATCAATACCGACCTTCCGTTCGTCTCCAAAACGCGTTTTGACTTCAATCTTTTTGAATTGTGAAGTGCGAAATTTTGATTGTATACAGTACATATAAAGCGAGCAAAATTGGAATTACCAGACGCACAACTACGTAACAAAGGGAGTTAGCAAACGTTCTTAAAGTTAGCAAGCGTTCTTCAGTCGTTCTTAAAGTTTTGAACAAGATCACGTCAGAATCTGCAACTTGCCATCACAAGATTCCATTACTATTTATAGAGACTGAATCATTTAAGTTATGTAATGTGATAGAATAAAAACAAAGCTAAAATGCACCGGATAATTCAAGAACGTTCCAGAAAAATGCGTCACCGAGCGTCACAAGGTAGATCTACGATGTAACAACGAAAACTACAAATTTAGGTTTAACTGACGAATACCTAATATTGTGACACTTGGGTTTTGCAATACTAGCAAAGGTCTCTGCAAACCTACCTAGTGAAAGCCTTTGCTCGTGGCCCCGGAGAACTGCTTCGTGGCCCTCAAGAGGGCCGAGGACCCATTTGAGAAACCTTGGTTTAGGAACTTCTTGCGCATGTAGCTTATGTTTAAAAAAGTGGGTCCAAGAATCACAAAACAACATACAAGATACAGAGCCCCTTTTGAGCCTATCCTAAAACTTGCAGTATTTTTGAGACATCTCTTCCGTGAAACAGGTATTTCACAATGCAGTATGGGTAAAGGATCATTCATAACAACGCAATCAGTCTTTGTGAGAAAAGTCTGCCGAGCCATAGTTGATGAGTATCTAGTTGAGCTGATGATCTGGCTAGCTACTCGGGAGAGATGGCAAATACATCTGACCAATTCTTTCAGAAATAGAAATTCCTTCATGCATGTGGTGCACTAGATGGCAAATACATAGCTTGCAAGTGTTCAGAAAAGAGCGGTTTTTAGTGTTTCTACGGCAGCTTCTACCCTGCTGTGCTGATGGCCTTTGTAGACGCCAATTACAGGTTTATCTGGACAAACGTTGGCAATACAGCTCAGCATCAAATGCCAAGATATACATATACTTAGAACTGAAAGAATTTGCTGAAAGTGAAAATCAATAATTTCGCCGCCATTAGAATCTTTACCCAATGACCACATACCTATGATGCCGTTACTCGCAGAGAGACCTCGAGAAACCCAAACAGCCAACGGGGTTTGGGGAATGAAAAGAGAATATTCCGTATGGACGCTCGCCATACGCTGTGAGTCTGCTAATCATACGCTATTCATCCGTTCCAATTCTTCCACATTTCCTTACCATCTTTACAGCATTTATAATAATGGCGATTCGTTGGTGGCACGAATAAAGAAATTTGCCTTGTAAGGATGGTTTTTATATTGTATATGCATAGTTGCTATAACACTGGTCTACACAAAATTTCCGGCATTGACTTTTGCAACTGATTTAGAGTAATTTGAGGTGGCTGATTTCAAATCTGTAATTAGTTTTTTGTGGCACATCAGGATTTTGAGATACAAAATTCTCACTTGCTATGCAAAATTCAGATTTCTGCCAAGCGGAATCATCCAAACAAGTCACTATTCTAATATAATTTTTTGTATTTTAGTTGCTTAATGAATCTATGTTAAGAATAGCAATACCCGCAAATAGAACAATCATCTTAGTTTGATATAATGCAAGCAAAACTACACCATTGGATACCGACAGAACGCAATAAAAAACCTTTTTTGTGTTGTAATTACCATACACTTTTTCACTGAAACATAATACAAAGCACTACTTGCAGTTTAACTACAAACTACAGACCAACAAACTTTCTCTTTAAAGACTTTCTTTTGTAAGAAGCCTCTGGAACATCTCTTTTTAAACTCCAGCAATAGTCTGCCATCATATGGCTGTTCCATTGACCTTGGTAGCGTTCCTCCATTGTTTTGATATCTTGATGAAATCTTTCTCCTTGTTCTTCACTTATGCTACCAAGGTTTTGAGGAAATTTGTCTGCATGGCTTTTCAAATAGTGGAGTTTGATACTCATGTTACAACCCATTTCTTCAGAGCTCGATAGTAACTCTTCTAGCAGGTATTTATGATTTTCAGCTTTCTTGTTTCCTAGGAAATGTTTGATCACTTCAGTCAGAGCTTTCCAGGCTCGGGTTTCCTTAGAAGCCATCGAGGCCACAAAACTTGAATCCTTTATCAGCTATCTGATTTGAGGTCCATTGAAAATCCCAGCTTTTAGCTTTTCTTCACTTAGTCCAGGGAAAGTATAACCGATGTATTTAAAACCATCTCCATAAAAGTCTAAAGCCTTAACAAATTGTTTCATAAGTCCAAGTTTAATGCGTAAAGGAGGAAGAATGATTTTTTTCTGGTTCAACCCATGGCTCATTGATGATGTTTTTATTACCGGGTTTTAAGCTGTTTCTTGCAGGCCACACATCTTTGACCCATTGTTGAGATCTAGCTCTGAAATCCCAATAGCACAGAATACATGGCTGCTTTGTGTATCCACTCTGCTGTCCTATCAAATAGTTCACCATTTTAAAATCCACACAAATTAGCCAGCGATGCTTATGATATTTTCATTTGTATTAACACAAGTTTGGTATTTTCATACTTTTCTTTTAGAGTTACGGAGTGTCCAATTGGAATGGAGTCAAACTTGTTTCCATTATGAAGTAAAACATATTTTAGGCTTCGCTTTGAACTGTCGATGAAAAGTATCCATTCTTCAGGTTTGTACTCACGCAAACCCAAATCTAGAAGAAAGTGATGAATATCATTGCAAAATACCAAACCATCTTCAAAAGTAAAATACTCTGATAACTCCTCTTCTCTCTTCCGATAAAATGTCACACTGGTGCCTGCATGAAGAAAATTCTTTTCTTGCAACCTTGATGCTAACAATTTTGCAGATTGCTTGGGCAAATACTGATCTCTTACCACATCATTCAACTGCAGCTGATTAAATGGCTAACGTCTATTGAAACCAGAATCTGACATTTGGAATTCGCTGTCTTTCAGCTGATCTTGTGATAAATCTGATGAGGATGCATAGCACTCATCATCAACTTACGGAAGATGTGTAAAAGTAGAAACAGGAATTTGATCACTGTGTGGAATAGGTGGCAAAGCAGAATCCAAATTTGGTCATTGGGTTAAGTGTTTATTTTTTCGGCTACATCTCTTCACATTAACCAAGCAAAAATAACAATCATCAACATGTTTTTTTTGTTCACTCCAGATCATTGGCATTCCAAATTGTAACTGAACTTTTTTTCCTTGGGTCCAAGATCGCAAAGTGTCAACACAGGTCTTGCAAGTTTTATGAGGAATCCAGCTGTTGTCCTGATCTTCTAATTTCACTTAGAAATAACCAAGCTAAGTCTTTTGCACAAAGTGAGTAATATTACGTTTTTGGCTTGATAACATGAAACAACCACATATATAGCAGAAAATGTCAGAATTGTTGGTGCACTTTCTTCTTTCACTGCAGGAAGACATTTCAACAACAGCTGTCTATATCAGTAGGATATATCAAGGCGATCTAAAGCAAAAAGTAAAATTTAGGTTACCTATCAACTAGAACTTTAATATCACTGAGTAATAGCCCAGTAGCAGTTGCTTTGCTCAATCAGACCAAAAATCACTGAGTAATAGCCCAGTAGCAGTTGCTTTGCTCAACTTAGTCTCTAATCATCCTGACTGATGCAACATTTCTCTTCGCAAGGAAGACTTCTTATCAGCTTTGCTACTACAAAACATGGTCTAACTACCCCATGAACAAAGTACAATAAATGTGAAATGCCCACAAGGCATATAGAAAACGAATGTTGCCAAAGTAAGATTTAATTTATTGTTTCAAACCTTCTTATTGCTTACATCAGCACAAGCAGTTGCACAAATGAATGAGTTGCCTCAGCACAATCCCATGACCTGGAGCTCCATGCTCTCGAGATAAAACATAACAAAGCATTCAAGATAAAATGGTTTAGTAGAACAAAAAAGACCAAACAATCGTCTTAGAATTAGTAAGTATGTGGTGGTCTACTTTTGGATGCTGCAGAAACCGGTAATAAAGTACCGCTACTTGAGGTAAAATACAAGTGCTTGCACCTTATTTTATTGGTTAATATAAAACTTACACAACATAACATCAAGTAATCATAAACATTTAAAAGAATAGCAATTAAAACATGTTTATGGTTTCTTTTAAAATGCCTTCCTAAAATAAAAGGTGCTAAAAATATAAAGGCAAGATTATCTACAAAACCTGATGTGATAGAAAAAATCTAAGCTCAAAATCGGATTCAGCTACCTCAAATTAGGTAAAAGGAGTTGTCAAAACCAATGTCACAGAAAAGAAAAATTTTTTATAGACCAGTGTAATTTATTGCTTTGTCCTTATTATTTTGTTCGCTCGGCTGTTGATCGAAAAAAAAGACCTTTTTTCCTTCGCATTTAGACTTGCTACAAACACTCTTCTTACGTCACCATGGTTGACGAAGTGACTAAGTTCCAGAGTATTCTAGTGAATCTTGGTTCTTCTCGAAGATTTTTTTCTTTATTTATTGCCGATACCATAATTAATTAGTGGGTTTTATTTCTTTTTTTCGCGTGAGGTTGCTCTAACGTTTTCTGGATTAGTTTTTTTTGATTGATAATACAAGGCGGTGAGATTTTTACGATTCAGAAGTAGTGCAGTAAGAGCAGTAAGAGTTGTAGGAATGTTGTAGTGAAAAGAGAAATTGACGGAGTTAAAAAAAAGGTCTGTTGTTCTGTGGGAATTTATTGTGGATTCTATTAACGTGACGAGTATTGAACGGTTATTTTGAATAAGTTTAGCTGTTTCCTGATTGTTGTATTAAAGTGATTAGTTCTGTGATTGTCGAGCGGAGGAGCTTGCAGTCTTGAAGTATTATTTCTGTGAATATATTGATCTGTTCTTAGGTAAGCAATTTATACTTTTAAAAACCGGTTTTTTGGTGTCTTTAAATTCACTGGGTTTTGGGGGATTATGACTATCAGGTGAGTTGTGAAACTCCTACTCCAAAAAATCATTACTGCTGGGAACGTATTGCTTTCTTAAGTACAAGTGGCTGGGAATATTAGCTTCAAAAGCACATGAACTCAAGCGGTGTTTGGTAGTTGATTCTCGTTGTACGACTTAAAACTGCAACCGGCGACAGGGCTCTTTGCTTTGAGACATAAAGGAACTATCTCTTAACTGTTGTTGCTCCTAGGTCACTCTTGGGCAAGGTGTATAACCTGAAATTAACAGATAAGTGTATTAACTTAAAGAACATCTATGATAAAATCAGGGCAAATAGAAGTTGCCACGTACTCGAGAAACTGAGAAACTGAGAGGCATGTAGTGGCTATAAAGAAGTTTTCTATGTGAAAAAACATAAACTTTATATAACTCTTTTCACAACTAATTATTGGGTGAAGCCGGCTTAGCCGGCTGAACCGATGTTCTTAATCTCCACGTTACTGATGAGGGCCCTGCTATTGTAATAACTTAACTGAAAGTGCTTTATTTCGAATTAGTTTGCTATTAGCATAGTTGAGTTTACGCCGCGATCAAGCAGCATGCGTCCAGCCACAGGCTTCATGTCGTACACATAGCCATACAATTACGAAAAAATAGTAAGTAGGTTTTAATACCAAACACAAGCAATTCCCTCGAAAGCGTGCCGCATAAGAAGCAATAGGTAAATCAGGACTGAGGACATCATTTATGATGATGATTTCTTTGCTTTTCTCCTGTTTATTATTTTCACGAGGGGCTTTCACTAAGTCCTAAAATATGCATGCCACCAAATAACTGATTTGTATTATCACAAAACAAAAGCCATTGTGACGCCCATTCCCAACTTTGTTTGTTTTGCACTTATCTGAAAGAACGGAGAGACTTTGTGAAACGATGGAGAGTTTCTAACTCTCTTAATTGAAAGCAATCGTGCCACGATCGGGATTAGGAGCATAGGGGCGATGTCACTATTAGTACCAATTTATTGCTTCTCTTAAAAATAAGTTGGTTGAAGCCGGCAGAACCGATGTTACTAACCGGAAGTAACTGACTGGCAGCCCTGCTGGGCGACGCCGGCTGGTCAAATACATGCAGCGCAATTCTATCTGTCTGTCTAAACTTCTTTGAAACTTCTAAATGCACAAATATCAAACTTGGCACAATTAATCACCTCTTCGGGAAGAGTGTGATAAGGGGCTAGTGACGTCACGATGACGTCATAAACAAAGATAATTTTTTCAATCGCATTTTTGGACCGAGGAACGCGACTGTTGGCCTAAACAAAAACCAGTACTCTACTTACCAACTTCAACAAATTTTACTACTTTATGATGTTATATGACGTAATAATTAACAATTAATTGTAAAATTTGTTTTTTTAATTTACTCAAAAAATACTTATCGCAGAAATGCGATTAAAAGCTTTTTTGGGAAATCTTGGGAAAGTGCCCTCGATAATGGAAACCCTACAACAATTAATGCTGAATTAGCAATGCAACAACAGATTCTTTCTTAAAAAATTTAAGCTTTCTAAGCATGCTTTTCTTGCTTTTTTTTCTGCACGCTTTTACTCGCTCTACAATCTCATAATGCTGACTCGCACCATTAACACTGTCTTTTGCTACCAGAGATCATCATTTTATAATATTTTCAAAAAATGAAACACTTTTACAAAATCAGTTTAGTTAAAAACTAATTTGTAATCTCATTTCTCAACTGATTTTTAAACTTTTTAAAAAAATTAAAGGGTACTTTAAGGCAATTCTGATGATACATGACAGGTACATTTACTATTAGTTTTTATACTAAAAAAAGCTAAACTTTAAAGCCTGTAGTGTAACTTTCTAATTTTTCAACACTATAAGCTGAGTAAAAGCAAGTTAGGTTGATGTATAAACGTTACGATAAGGTACTAACTCCGTGTCGTTTAAAAGCTGAAAAAAATTGTTTTCCAGTAAAATGGTATTTTAATTTGTTAAGGCTAAGGATTGCTTCATAATGACTGATCGAAATTGGTTGCCAAACCGACTTTGATCAGCCATTATGAACTAATCCTGTTTATGTTTCATTGTTGGTTGAACAATTTTTTTACTAGACCTAAAAAACCTGCAATTTTTAGAAAAAGTTAGTTTTTAGAACCCTTTGATTATTTTTTCCGAGCAAGTATAGTTCTTTGGCATTATCTATCTAAATTTGTAAAATGATTCACCAAAAACTGAAGATTTAAAAAAATTTCTGATGTTGCCTAACGATAAAATCATTCAAAACGTTGGTGCCCGAACTTCACAAAATTGCAATGTTTAGAAAAAATTAGTTCTTTGGTACATTTTTACTATTCTTTCTCAAAAGCATGCTTCATTGGCATTAACTATCTACTTTTTCTAAAAGATTTATTCAAAATATAAGTCTCTAAACCTTTTAAAATATAGCCGCCTACTCCAAACAAACAACTTGATGATGCCGCTACAAAAACATTGAAGTAAAGATGTCCAGTTTTATCTTTTGCAACAAAATATTAGTTTTGAGCTACATATAATCGAAATGTTGAGACCACTTTTTTTGCAATTGGGTGAAGCCTGCCCAGCCCTCTGATTTGATATTCTTAACCTCAGCATTACTAATGGCTACTATTGTAATAACTTAACTGTAGGTGCATCACTTCGGGTTACTTTGTTCTTTCGCTGGCTGCGTATATGCCGAGGCCAAGCAACATGCGCGCAGCCAGAGGCTTTAGGCCGTACAAATAGGCATTCAGCCAGGAAAAAGTCGCTAAAACTGGTCATAATATTTAATGGGGTATTCCTGAAAATTCTTCTTCTTCTTCTTCTTTCGGCTTCTCCCTATTCGGGGTCACCACAGCGCGAAAGTATTTTCCACTTCTCCCGGTCGACTTCGTCTCCTTCCTTAGCTCCAACCCTTTCCATGTCTTCTCTCGCCAAATCCATCCACCTCCTCCTTGGCCTTCCTCTTTTCCTTCTACCTGGCACCGCCATCTCCATCATCGTTTTTCCCACGTAGCCTTCTTCTCTCCTTTTCACGTAGCCATACCAGCGTAGCCTTGCATTCCGAAGTTTGTCTCCTAGCTTTGCGATCTTTGCAGTCCCTCTCACGTATTCGTTTCTTATCTTGTCCTTTCTTGTCACTCCCAGTGCCCATCTTACCATTTTCAACTCTGCAACTTTCATTTTTCCCACCTGTCTTTCCGTCACTGCCACCGTTTCCATTCCATAAAGCATGGCTGGTCTGACAACACTCTTGTACATTTTACCCTTAACCCTTGCTGATAACTTCCTGTCGCACAGAACTCCAGACACCTTCTTCCAATTCATCCAGCCTGCTTGGATCCTTCTCCTCACTTTTTCCTCACATCTTCCATCGCTACTAACTGTCGAACCCAGATATTTGAAATTTTTTGCTCTCTTTAGCTTTTCTCCTTGCAACTTCAACTCTTCTCCATCATCCACATCCCCAGTTTTCAAATACTCGGTCTTGCTCCGGCTCACTCTCAGGCCTCTTCTCTCCAGTGCATTTCTCCACATCTCCAGATCATCTTCTGGCTCCCTGCAATTTTGCCTAGACAGCCCTATGTCATCTGCAAACAGCATATCCCATGGTGCGTCCTTCCTGATGTCCTCCGTCAGCTTGTCCATGATGATGGCAAAAAGGAATGGGCTGAGCGCTGAGCCTTGGTAAAGTCCAACACCTACCTTGAATTCCTTATTCAACCCTGCTGCACTTCTCACAGTTGTTGTCGCTCCGTCATACATGTCCTTAACAATCGTTACATAGCACTCTGATGTTTTAGCTAACCGCAAGCATTCCCACAGTTCCTCTCTGGGTACCCTGTCGTATGCCTTCTCCAAGTCAATAAAGGCACAGTGCACCGCCTTCTGCCCTTCAGTCCACTTTTCCAACAGCATCCTCAAACAGAAGATTGCGTCGGTGGTACTCCTTTCTGGCATGAAACTAAATTGTTGCTCACCAATCGTCACCTCCTTCCTTATCCTTGTTTCTATTACCCTCTCCCACAGTTTCATAGAGTGACTCATCAACTTGATTCCTCGGTAATTTCCACATTCTTTAATGTCTCCTTTGCCTTTGTACAAAGATACAAGCACGCTCCTCCTCCATTCATCTGGCATCTTCTCCCCTTGTAGGAGTCTATTAAAAAAGTTCACTAGAAACTCCACACCTTTATTCCCTAAAGCGATCCATACTTCCACTGGTATGTCATCAGGTCCTTGCGCCTTTTCCTTCTTCATCTTTCTCAACCCAGTCCTGACTTCTTCTACAGAGATATCTTCCACGTCCCTTTTTGACTCTTCTGTTCTCGTTTTTCTTCTCTCTCTAGGGTTTTCCTGGTTGAGTTGTCAAAATACTCCTTCCATCTCCGTTTCACTTTCTCTTCTTCCATCAGTATTTCTCCAGTTTTACTCTTGATTACTCTTACTTGTTGTACATCCTTGCTTTGTCTATTTCTTTGCTTGGCTATCTTAAACAACTCATTTTCTCCCTCCTTTGTTTCCAGTTTTTCGTACAGTTCTTCGTATGCCTTGTTTCTCGCCTTTGCCACTTCTCTCTTAGCTTGTTTTCTTGCAGTTTTATAGGCCAACTTGCTTGCATCATCTCTGATGGTATCCCATACCTTTTTAGCATTTCTCTTATCCTTCAGTTTCTCCTGGACTTCCTGGTTCCACCACCACGTCTCCGTCTACCTACCGTGCTAATTTTTCCTGATGTCTCACCCAATTCCATTCTGGCAATGCTCCGTATCATCTCAGCTACTCTTTGCCAGTCTTCCTTTGCACCAAGTATTCCGCTTTTAATCACTTTCATTTTAAATTTGTTCTTCACTTTCAAGTTTTTCAGCTTCCACCATTTTATTCTCTTCACTGGTTTTGGTGCTTTCCTCCACTTCGTCCAGATGATTATCGCACTTACTACTATTCTGTGCTGTTTCGCTACACTTTCATTGACAATAACCTTTGTATCCACCACCTCCTTGATTCTTCTTCTTCTTACCATAATGTAATCCACCTGTGAACTGCGTCCGCCACTGTTGTAGGTGACTCTGTGTGCTGGTTTCTTTACAAAGTAGGTGTTCGTGATCGCTACTTCCATTCTCTTAGCAAAATCTACCACAGCTTGTCCTTCGTTATTTCTCTTCCCCAAACCATGTCTGCCCATGCATTCTTCATCACCGTTATTCCCTTCTCCTACGTGCCCATTCAGGTCTGCTCCCACCACAATTCTTTCATTCTTTGGTATCTTTTCCACTGTCTCATCTAGATCCATCCAAAATGCTTCCTTTTCTTCACGTATGCACTCCACCTGTGGCGCATACGCACTGATAACATTCAACATAACACCATCAACTTCCATTTTCAAGCATATTATTCTGTCTGTTACTCTTCACAATTCCACTACCCTGTCCAGATGCTCCTTTTTCAATATGATTCCCATGCCATTCTTTTTGTTTTCGCTTCCACAGTACCACATTTTATATCCTCCATCTATGCATCTTGCTTTCTTCCCCTTGCAGCGAGTTTCCTGCACACACAGTATGTCCACCCCTCTTCTCTCCATAAGGTCCGCCACTTCTCTTCCTTTACCGGTCATGGTTCCAACGTTTAATGTTGCAACCTTCAGCATGATCTTCTTAGCTTTCTTCCTCTCTTCATTTCTCTCCTTCTTTCTTCTCCATTGCTTTCCACCTCTTCTTTGCATCCAAGTAGCATGTCTGCCAGTGGCCCTTGGTGCCCAGTCACTGGTAACGGTCGTTGTTATCCCGGGCCTCGACCGATCCGGTATAAAGTCAGATACGACGCGCATTGAAAACATTTGGCTAGGTTTTACGCCGGTTGCCCTTCCTGTCGCAACCCTCCCCATTTATCCGGGCTTGGGGCCGGCACCAAGGCTGCTCTGATTTGAACAACCTTAGAGGCTGGGTACCCAAGAGTCGCCTCTTACCACATGCTGGGTGAGCAGCTTTACAATTCTAACCCGGTCAAGCACGGGAGACAAACTTTTATTAGTTAAATTGATCTAGTGCATTGAAAGTACACCAAAATTGTGGGAGGGCGCTAAAGTAATTGATATGTAGTTTTGGGATTAAGTTATTAAATATTTGGCTCACTACTTACAACTTTTTCATTGCTGTTTTAGTATTTGTATGAGCTAACGCCACTGGCTGGACGCTTGGGGTATTCCTGAAAATACTCAGGTCAAATTACTTTGGCGCCTCTCCTACCCATAACTTTGAAATTTTACTTTCCTGCACTTTGTAAAATGAATAAATAAAACTGTTTGGAATAGCTGGCTGTTTCAATTGCAAGCAAGTTCAGTTCCTACGTAGAACACAAGCCAAGCAAGGTGTAGCCAGGAACTCCAGAAACGTTTGGAAAACAATGGCAGCTATGCGCAATCCCCGTAATAGCATTTTAAGGCTTAATTGATTTCCTTTAAAAAAAACAGTACCGGTACTTTTGATTTTGGAACGACAATTGGCTGCGTCAACAGCACATCAACTTTCTCACAAATAAAAATTTGGTGAAGCCAACTGAACCGATGTTTTAAAATTCGACAATACTGATGAGGGCGTTGCTATTTTCACAACTTAACTGCGAGTGTTTAATTTCCGGTTAGTTTGCTTTTTGCCTGGCTGCGTTTGTGCTAGGACCACGCAATATGCGTCCAGCCAGTGGCGTTAGCTCATACAAATACTAAAACAGCAATGAAAAAGTTGTAAGTAGTGAGCCAAATATTTAATTACTTAATCCCAAAAATACATATCAATTACTTTAGCGCCCTTCCACAATTTTGGTATACTTTCAATGCACTAGATCAATTTAACTAATAAAAGTTTGTCTCCCGTGCTTGACCGGGTTAGAATTGTAAAGCTGCTCACCCAGCATGTGGTAAGAGGCGACTCTTGGGTACCCACCAATAAAAAACCGTTCAAATAAGACGTTGTCAGGGGTCTCAAAAACTTGAAGACATGTAGTGGCTATGTGTAATCCCACGTAAATGTTTTTTTTATCAATTGCGCTTTTGCGCTTGAAAAACAATAGATTCATTGAGGAACTAGATTTTGCAATGTGAAAAAAAATGAAACTTTTATAACTATTTTCACAACTATCCATTGAGTAAAACCGGCTTGGCCAGCTGAACCGATATTGTTAACCTCGACATTACTGGTGGGGCCCTGCGGGGCGACGACGGCCAGTAAAGCATATATATGACTTCTAAAAGTTTTAAAATCTTTTAAAAGCACTTTTTCAATGGCATTTTCTGTTTGCAAAATAGTTTGCTATTGTTGATTTAGAGGCAAAGTTTTCCTGGTTTTCGGTCTGCTATGGAGCTTGTTTGATAAGGTCTATAGAGGTTGACCACAATTTAGAGATTAGGCCTACTGATTACGTAAAAAGGTTATGGCTCACCTGTTGTCAGGTGAAGGCCCAACAGCAAATTTGTGAATGAACAAGCCTCAAGTACTATTTTGTGAACTCACGTAGGGTAATTAGTAAAGTCTATTTCTACTGGCTGATTTAACGACACCATGATAACTACAAATGGAATTAACAAGTGGAAACTCCCAAGAATAGACTAGTTTTAAATTCACGACTAAGTTTATTAGTTGTCCCGTTCAATAAAAATATGTGTCATCTAGAATACTGCACTTTGTACACAATGGTAGAAAATGCCTTCTCCTGCTTTGCAAGTGTACAAGGATAAAACGGTAGAAGTTGTGCGGATGGTAAAAAAATCCTGGGGGTCTTCAGCTATCGAACTTCCGTACTTTTAAGCGTAAATGCAAAGAAATAGCTGCTTAAAAATAGCAGGCATGCTGCGTATGTCGAGTGTAGTGTTTTTTATGCAACAATGTTTTTTGTTATTACGTAATTGCCTGCCCTGTTGCACAATAATTTTTAGTGTTTGGTAATACAGGTTGTCTTTATATTTTTATGTTGTACAGTTTATATGTTACACTACTAACATCTACCGTTTTCTGAAGAAGCTCCCCGGTAACTAAGGGGAGCAAAACGTTAAATTTGAAAAATAAATTGTCGAAAGAACGAATCAATCTGGTTGAGAAATAGCTGCTTGACAATTCAATTATATTTTTCTAAGTCATGAATATTTTTCCATATTATCTACATAGATTTAATTAACAAATTCTTGCATTAAAGTCGTTACATTTATTATTCATTACGATTAATTTTTTTAAAAGATTTATTCTATTATTTAAATAAACCTACATTGTATTTCAAATAACAAAATTTAGCGATAGCTTTGATAATGGAGAACGCAGTGCCCTTTAATGCTTTTTAATAGGTTTTTAACCGTGCTTGTATACATTTGTCACAATTTAAATCAGATCACTTCTTTTTAACTACCAAAAAATTAAATGTAGATCATATTTGTCAATCAGTTTTAGGTATTTCCCACTAATTTTGTGGAATTTTTTGTAATTCTGGGATTTGAAAATCTTTACGTTTTTACAAAAATTTATTGGCAGCACTGAGCTGTATGTTTTCAAAAAGCGCATTAAAAAATGGCACAAGACCAAAATGTTCTTTTTCAGAGGATTATTTTTGTATGACGACAGCCATTTTCTCCTTAACAGCTATTGTATAAGTTGAAAGATGTAGACTTCAAAGCAAATCTAGAACATTGTTTTAGTATGTTTAGAATCATTGCTAGCGCCTTGCGAGTCTAGATAACAAACGCACCAAGGAACAACTGATTAGCCCAACATTCTAAATCTTCATTTTCCAAATCCCATTTCGCGTCGTATCCACATTTGGTTCTGCTTGTTTCAGCAAAGGTTCCGTTTGAATAAAACAATGATTTTCCCTGCGAACATGTCATCACGCCTTCAGCGTTGTATTTGAATGAACTTGCTTGAACAATTTTATCGTTTCCGAGATTGTTTTTGCAATCTAAAATTGAACCGAAAATCAATTAATAGAAAGAACAAGATCTGAGATGCCAATAAAAAACCTAAACTTTATCAGGTAAGCTTTTGTATTGCTTTTTGAAAGAGCTTACTGATCCAACTCTTGCTCTCTTTCCGAGTGCAAATTTCGTAAAATGTTTAATTTTTGAAGATAAAATGTTATTTTGATACTGTGGAATGTCTTTAGCCCTTAATTTGGCAATGTCATTGCTTTCAAACACGTCCGATAGACCATTTTCATACTGGCCAATGCGCATTTCATCTCAATAATTGTCTTTTAAGATGGAATCAATGCGATGTATGTTGTCGTGATACGGCAAAACTTCATTACATTTCAGATGTCACAAACAACCTTGATGTTTTCCGTTCATGTGAAGCCACTGATCAGCAAACGCAAAGAAATAATTAATGTTCGTACAGTTAACAGCTTCAAGGCAAAGCCGACAAAAATTTAATTCACTTGTTCCCTTGTTAAACCATAATAAACGACAACAAAGTCAATTTTCTCAAAAACTTGATTTTTTGTAGTTATTAGATTTGCCATATCACGGCAGTATTGCTCCAACTTGTCTTACTGCAACTTTATTGAGACCTTGATGATTCAAAACCAGTTACCTAAGCTATCAGCATTAGATCCACACCACTTCTTGTTGTTTGTTTGTTTGTGGTTACCCCTCCTCTTCCTCGGGATTAGGTACGGCATGAACGGCAAATTCAGGTTCATGCCGTCAACCTAATTGAAATTAGGCTAGGGGAAAGATGGCAGCCCATTTCGAACCAGTTTTGAGTGATTGGTACCTCCACCACCAACAAGGCGGACTGCCACTGGCGGGTATCCAAGAGTCGTCTTTTACGACATGCTGGTTATCAACTTCACAATTGTAACCCGGTGATGTACGGGTGGGCCACCTGTCTGCCCCATAAAGGTGGAGGCGTCCCGTTAAGTGCCTTGCCCAAAGACACAAGCAAGCTTGCCTGCGTGTTCTCCACACCATCCATTTTTAATGCTGAGCGCCAACCAGGGAAGCTGTGAATACCATTTTTTAAAGTCTTTTGGTATGACTCGACTTAGGGAATGAACCCCAGGTCTACCGACTGCGATGCGGACGCTCTCACCACTACACCATCACGCCGGTTACTTCTTGTTCGAACCAAGAAATATATCTACAAATAAACTTCACCTAAAAACTGCAATACCAATTACAACAATTATCAGAACATAGTACAGCAAAAGTAAGCAACCATTAGTATTCATGTATTAATTCACCCACAAACGTTTTCGGCCAGCAGAACCACAAATATTGTAGTTGCTCGCTTTTGCTGCATTATGATAAAGAAAATTAGTCCTCTGCCGAAACTGTAATTATCAGATCCATTAGGTCTTTACGTCTTTCTGCAACTATTCGCCGAATAAAATAACGTGTATACTCCTCCACTCTAGCTACCTATCTCTATTACTTTCTTTCTCCTTTTGTATCTTTCTAAAGCAGGGGTCTTCCAACTTTTTCCATGGAGGGCCACATTGCCGATCTGTTGAAGACCCTTGGGCCAAATTTAACTCAAAGTAGGGAGAAAGTAACGGCCAGTAACGCCGGAGGTCGTGTAATATTTCCCAAAAAAATAGGTGATCTTCAAAAAAAAAGGTCATCACTTCTCTCGCTGTCACAAAATATGCTTTTCGCTATCAAAATGATTAGATCGAAGTGGTTCTATCAAGGAAGCACTGCGCTATACATTTGTTTTTCAATCAATAAAAAAGGGCTCCGCAAGCCTGATAAAAAGCCTTTGCGGGCCGTAGTTTGGCGACCCCTGCTCTAAAGATTTTCGGTCATGTATATATAGTTACTTAGCAGAACATTCCCGATGTTCTACAGTACAGTAGAAGAATGGAAAAACAACAATGCTTAATCACTTTGATGTCATAAGTTTAAACTTGCGAGTTTCGCCACAGCAGGAATGTTACGTCACAATCACCGTCTCATAATTAAAACGTTGTACACAAATTTAAATTCATCACAATGTTGTGAGCAAGTTTGGCAAGATAATCGTTACGTTACATTAAAATAACAGTTTTTAAAGCTTCCACAAATTATTATTCGTGATGCGCAGGCCCAACGACCTTATAATTGATCAAGTTCAATTGCCGTGAAGTTTAAAAAAAATGTTAGCGCGTGTAAAAGTTGTTACTACATCGTGCGGTGAACAGAATTTGTAGCTTGTTTATTAATTGTGCTGGGAAAATATCTACAAAGTGTGATTTAGCATGCAAAGTCATTTTCTCCGGTTACTAAAGGGAGCAAAACTTCAAGTTTTAACAATAAATTGACGAAAGAACAATTTTATCTGTTTATAATAGCTTATTTTAAACCTATTATCAAAGCAAATTGTAAGACTAGTAGCTCCGTCACTAATGAAACAAGCTGTCATTTTCAGGTAAGCAAAGTTGCCTTTTACGATACACTGGTGGAGGATTTTGCTGTTCTAATTTGGTAAGACAACGATGCTGCCCCAATATGTTGTTAACAAAAAGTGATTTTAAAATTTTGTTGACGAATTCTGATTGCTTGTAGATTTATGTCAAAAATATTTTAAGGTTAAGCAGGACTTTAAGACAAAGCCAACTAAGTGCCTGGTTTTGAAACAGCAATAGACATTTATTATTGCAGAAAGCTACTAAAAAACTTGTTACATTAGCTCAGCTTCCATCGAAGATTTGAAGGTTTACGCTAGTCTTTTGCAGAGAACTGCGTCAAAAATTCCCTTTATTACAACGTCATTTTTGAAGCGTTCCGAAATCTCGTCAAGAAAACAAAACCAGCCCTAAGTTCTACCAGGGATATTGTTTTCACTATACTTCAGTGCCTATCAGAAATTTAAGACTACTAATAGAAATAATGGGATTTCGTACTACTATATCATATTGCATTGTCGTGATTGCATATTGAATGTGATTTCTACTTTGAACACTCATTAGGCATATTGTTCATTGTCGTTAACATTTAAGTGAATTCTTAATGGACTTTTTTGAAATTTGAGGATAATAAAAATGGGGCGCAGAAAGTCCCTAAATAAAGTTTAAAATGCCCACAAAGTCACCCTACATGATGAAGGATTATCAGAACGGCAGATATCTATGATAATCAAAGTCAGTAACAGCGCAGTTCGTCAGGCAATCAAGAAAATTC
The DNA here is from genome assembly GCA_963675345.1 of Trididemnum clinides. Classification (NCBI taxonomy): domain Eukaryota; kingdom Metazoa; phylum Chordata; class Ascidiacea; order Aplousobranchia; family Didemnidae; genus Trididemnum; species Trididemnum clinides. Next base: position 4,099,610 of record OY776294.1, read on the forward strand.
AACAGTACGCCTTGTATTAAGACCTGAAGTCACGTGGAAGACCTACGTGTAGAAAGACTAGCATTTGAGACGACCACCAGATGAAACAGATAGTCACAAAGTCACTAATGAATTCTTTCATGAAACTTCGAGATGCGTTGATGATTAGAGGCGTTGGAGCGAGTGATATGACTATTTCAGGAGACTTTCAAAAGAATTAGGCCCAAAATCTTACAAATTTGCAAAAAAACGCCACTGACGCTGGTCATGAAAGCCAAGCGCCAGGTTTTTGGCCAAAAACACCAGCACTGGGCTTACGCCCAATGCGATAATGTCATTTTCTCTGATGAATCCATCTTTCAGCAATTTGTAGTGAGGAAAACACAAGTTTGCAGATGACCAGGGAAGCGTCAAGATGCGAAATATACGAACCAGTTCAAGGATAAAACACCGTTTAAGTCAAATGAATTAAGGCGAGATTTTGAAACATGTTGTTGCTAAACCATTTCTGCCTTGTGGAACGACAAAGAACGGTCTCCGATAACTTAAGCTGTTGTCGAATAAGCTGAAAATGCAGATGAATATCCACAGATGCTCGATCTTTATGCAGAACGGGTTCCTTTGCTATCTATCAAAAGCAGTGGCAAATTTTCTTGGAAAAAGCTAGATCAAGGTCCTGGAATTGGGGGGTAACAGCCTAAATCTCAACCCAATAAAGAATTGGGTTGAGATTGAAATTCACTGTGCAACACAAAAAAAATTCAAAAAAGGCAAGAGCTACTTCTGGCTGTTTTCGGTGTGCTGGGCACGAATCTGTTGCCCGTTCGTTTCCATCATCCTACAATTTTTTGTAATTGTGGTTTTACTTTTTTTGGGGTATTTATTTATTCGCGGTACTTCGGGTGGTACAATGCTGCGTTTGAAGCATTAATTTCGCACTGTTTTGCGTCGATTGTGTGTTTTGTAGTGCTTAACTCTTTTGCTCCCGCGATCATCGATTGATGATCTCGTGTTTTCAGTGTTTCCCTCAAATTTTGTTAAATTGAGTTACAAAGTTAGTTTACCTAAAAATCGATTTGTGACTTTATTTTTCATCCGATTTTCATAAAATTTTCAAAAGATCACGCTTATTTCCTCACGCATCGGATGATGTATAATTTGTGCCCTAATTCTTGGATTTTTATACCCAAAAACGGTTAAAAACACCAACAACCCAGTTGCAGACGACAAAATCGGCCAAATTCTCAGCACGTGCCAACTACACTAAAATCAAATTGAGATTACATCTTTACCACATAACCAAACCCTTTATTATTGACACAGTCTGAAAACTACTCTTTTGGGGCATCATTTGACAAAATTTCAAGTGATAATAATAAATTTTACGTTTTTAAATTTCCAAATTTTTTAGGGGTCTCAAAACCCCCCCAAACAAACTTGAACGGTAAGTAGATAAAAGTAAATTTAGTGCGTAAAAAATATCATATGTTGCTAAATACCGGTCTCATTTGAAAGCTTAGGAAATTTGCTTTCCAGCAATATATAACTTTAAATAGTTTAGACTAAGTGGTATATGATATTTACTGATCAAAAATGAGTACTGTACATCATGTCAGTTCAAAACCCCCACAATTTTTTGACTTACCTTCACTAAATTATAATTTTTACAAAAACTTCCTATAAAAAGATAAAATAAATTGCAAATATTTCACTACTAAAGTCGTCATTTTGTATCAAGTTTCCAAGGAAACAAGAAGCGAAATACAAGTTTAAAAGCTAGCAGAAATTTGTCTTTCGTAAATCAAAGTTTGCTGTATCCCCCTTGTTTCTCAACAAATGGGAAGGGTGTAAACAAGCGGCTGTTTCATTGTCAATGACAGCATATTCTATTTAAACTTGATATTTTCTGAATCTTGAAGAAATTCCCTGTTCAAAAATACATAATGTTACATGGTTTAGGCTAACCTCTAGCAAATAATGACTGATCGTATTTTAGGTACTGAATTTAAGTACCAAAATTTGGTACCGGTCGGTACCGGTCAAAAAAAAGGTCATGAGCCTCAGAAAATTGCAAATTGTAGAAAACCTAGACTTTTAGGTAAGTTTTGATTGATGTACCTTGAAAGCTTATTTCCTTAGCATCATCTTGCGACCATTTCTAAAAAAATTGGTAGAAAATAAAATCTGTAGTGATCTTTCAGTTGAGGGTACCTCTTTAATTTTGAAGACAATTACCCCCCAGTTGGGGGGGTTCATTTGCATAAAATTTGCATATTCAAAAAAAATTTTTTTTTCTATTTGAAATCCTCAAGAAATGTAGATTTCAACGATATATCACACTTAATGTAGAAGTAGACAGCTGAGTAATGATTTACAAACAAACTTGAGGTACATAATTAAGATTAATTATGATTGATTATGACAGTTTTTCGCGCTGCCACCTTACGGACATTTTTTTTCGCTTTTCACGCGGGAGCAAAAGAGTTAAGGGATTTAGATCTTTATGTTCTAATGTTATTAACATTGTTTCCTAAATTAAGTATTGACAGACCATCCACCAAGTGGATCTAGTATAGATCCCGCAAGTGTGACGGTCTAAGCTATGCTTTATTAAAAGCCTCTAGCTTCTTGTCGGTCACCAACTGCACTGAAGACCTGATAGGTCGAAACAGTGTCACTGTCTGCAGTTTTGCTAAGTGCATCGCTAGCCTCTTGCATTACTAAACATTCACAGTGTTTGCAGGAATAAGTGTAAATTCTGCGTCTTTGTTCTCACTTCAAAGGTTGTCAAACTGGCTGTATCAGTCATTTTTCTCTTATCGCTCAATTCCGCAACGCTTATAAGTTATAACCGATATTTGCAAAAGAGTTTGAGCACAATGCCAACACAGCGCCGTTCGTGCAAAAATAAACCAGATTCTTTTTGCTATATATGTGGGGAGTAAACTTTGAGGAAGTACATAAGAACTTTGACCGCTAATGTCAAGTGCTTACACTATGCCTACTTTGGATGGCCTGTTGGTAACCAGGATGAGGTCTGGGCTCCCCATTATTGTTGTTTGGATTGCAACAACATACTTAGCAAATGGTTTGCTGGAAAAAATGTGTCTCTTGAATTTGCTGTGCCAATGATATGAGGAGAACTGAAAGACCACATCACAGATTGTTATTTCTGCCTCACCAAAATAGAAGGGTACAACCAGAAAAATAAAAAGAGCACCGTGTATCCAAACCTAGCATCTGCTATTTGCCTTGTTTCACATTCTGTAGATTTACTGTTACCAATACCTCCAGCTGACCAGCCAGTAGTAAGTGAGAAATTGAATGAAAGTTCTGAGGATTCAGGCACCGACTTTGAATCTTGTGTAAGTGAAAGAAAACCACATTTTATTTCTTAAAAAGATTTGAATGACCTTGAACGTGACTTAAATCTATCTAAAGATAAGAGTGGACTTTTGGGATCACGTCTAAGGCAATGGAATTTACTCACGCTAGGAACACAGATTACCTTCTACAGGCAAAGATGTATAGACTTATCAAAACTGTTTTTTGCTGATCGTAAACTCTGTGTAACAATATTCCTGGGTTGTTTGAAAGTGTTGTAAGCGAACATGACCTAGATCATTGGAGACTCTTTGTAGACAGTTCCAAGGAAAGCATGAAAGCTGTGCTTATCTTCAATGGAAGCACTTTACCATCAGTGCCAGTGGCATATTCAACAACTCTGCAGGAAAATTATCTTACGTTAGAAATTAAACTACAACACCAACAGATGGTTGATTTAAGCTGATTTAAAAGTCGTTGCTATCTTGACAGGGTTACAAGTTGGATACACAAAGTATTGCTGTTTCTTGTGCTTGTGGGACTCTAGAGCGCGCGGCGAACATTACAAAAGGAAACATTGGTCCTGGAGAATAGATATTGAGCCTTGGCAACGTAATGTCACTGCCATACCATTGGTTTCACAAACCAAAATTATTCTGCCTCCACCCCCTCCCCTACATATTAAACTCGGTCTTTTCAAGCAATTTGTGAAAGCTTTAAACAAGGACTAGGGCAGTATTCAGCTTCTTGCGGTCGATGTTTCCCAGTTTGTCAAATGCAAAAATTAAAGAGGGTGTATTCATTGGACCACAGATACGAAAACTGTTGCGTAATGATGAGTTTGATAAAATGTTGAACGAAGATGAAGGCACTGAGTGGAACTGTCTAAAAGACGTATGCCAAAGCTTCTTAGGTTCCCATAGAGCTGACAATTAAGCGTGGAACAATGGAATAAATGGCGTTGTCTCAACCGTTTAAGATCAGATGTAGGCAAGACCAAATCTCTTCTGCTGAAGTGGGGCTACTTACCCCCCGGCACTGATACTACCTGTCAGTGTGGAAAAGAAAATCAAACCATAAACCATTTGTTAACTTGCAAAAAAACTGGTACAACCTGCAACATGGATGATTTATTACAATGTAATAACAATGCCAAAAAAATCGCAACAGCTTGGTGCAACTTAATCTAGCTCAAACGGACTCGAAGAAGAAGAAGAAGAAGACAATTAAGCTGAACTTGTGACCAACTTATTACACAGCTCTGAAGTATTAGGGTGCAAAATGTCTCTAAAAGTGCATTTTTTAGCCTCTCATTTACATTTCTTTCATAAAAATTTAGGAAATGTTTCCGATGAGCATGGCGACAGATTTCATCAAGACATGGTCAGTGGCAATGCTCGCAGACTACTGTTGGTCCATAAAACGGTATGGCTTTGACCTAAAGCATAAAAGGCAAAAGCGATGAAGACAAGGAAGATTGGAAGGTTAATACGTATGTAATGATGAATATTATGTATAGTATAGGGCAGTGATGGCGAACCTATGGCACGCGTGCCAAAGTTGGCACGCGAGATCATAAATACTGGCACGCGACGCATTCCGAAAAAACGGCGCAAAATGTTTTTTATTACAAACTTACGGTCAACTTTAAACCTATCTTTATTCAAAACCAGCTTCGATTAAAGCCCTTGTGGAAAGATATGATATAAATTATAAGGTTATTATCTCACTCGTTTTATTAAATATTTCCACGGCTCAGTTGTTCTTGAAATGATGCCAAGTGAAAAGCAGTTACAATCACATAAAAGAATCCATTATTACGTGTGGACCTGCCAATGACGACACAGTGCCATTTTACCAAGGCAATTATAGTTTTTACTGTACAGTGCTCAGGTCGTGTACCGCTGTAACAGTCCTCTAGCCAAGCGGTTTTTAACTTGAAGCAGAGTCGTATTTAATTATATCTGTTAGATAGCCTAGCATAGTTTAGCTTAACTTATTTAACAGTTAAACAGTCTGAATATAAATTCAAAGTCAACGTATAACTGATCTGAACATTTTGTTCAGCTACAGCTAGTTCCTGAAAATGTAAGAAGTAGACGAAAGCTCGAACAAAATGTTCAGATCAGTTATACGTTGACTTTGAATTTATATTCAGACTGTTTAAAGCCGTCAGTTATGTGCCTAAACTAAACATAGCTTTTTATTTATTTTTAATTATATTGGATATAGTTTGCAAGTTGTACCCTGAAATGATTGCAACAAAGAAGGTGAAGCTTATTGATAGGGGGCGATTATTTCGAGAAGAGTGGACGAAATTATTTGGAGCCATTGAACGCAACGGAAAAGCGTTGTGTACTTTGTGTGGCGATAGTGTTGTTTGTCGTACATCAAGTGTCAAACGGCATTTCGAAACCAACCACAAAAATATTTCTGAAATGAAAGAAACGGAAAAACAGGAGTATCTTGCAAATGAACTAAAAAAATATTATTCTCAGCGTAATAATTTTGTGAACTTCATTTCCAAACCCAATCATTTGATGTAAGCGAGCTTTCAATTTTCGTTATGTATCGCTAAACATGGTAAATCTCTTTCTGATGGGGATTTCATTAAATCAGCCATGTTAGCTGGAAGTGAATCTCTTTTTCACGACTTTTCAAATAGACATGAAATTTTGCAACGCATCTCCGAGCTGCCACTTAGCAGAAATACTGTGAAGGATCGAGTCTTAAGAATGGCACAGGATGTGAGTTTACAACTCACTACCGATTTACAAAAAGCTTCTTGTTACTCTATGTGTTTGGATGAGAGTACAGATATAAGCAATCATGCAAGATTGGCGATAATTTTACGTTATGCTGCTGGTGACGCCATGAGAGAAGAACTGCTGAAACTGGTTTCTTTACCTGAAAGAACTCAAGGAGTAGATATCTACAATGCTGTGATGGAGTGCCTTACGACACAAAGTGTCGCACCTGCGAAGATCGTTTCAATCACTACTGACGGAGCACCGAGTATGGTTGGGCCAACATCTGGTTTCGTAAGGCTGTTTGCAAATGAAATAAAACGTCAAGTTGTTCGGTTCCATTGTATTATACACCAGGAAGCTCTTTGTGCGAAAGACAGTACCAGGAAATTAGAAGATGTTCTCAAAGATGTTACAAAAATAGTAAATTACATCACGGCTCGTGCACTTAATTTTCGTCAGTTTCAAGCACTTCTTGGTGAAGTCAAAGCACAGTATGATACCTTACTGATGTATAATAACGTCCGATGGTTGAGCAGAGGACGTGTTTTAGAAAGATTTGTCGCTTGCTTAAACGAAATTCGACTTTTCATGTATGAGAAAAAGCAAGACTTTCCTCAGCTCACCGACGTTGTTTGGCTTAACAGTCTCATGTTCTTTACAGATCTTACAATGCACTTTAATGCACTGAACACAAAACTACAAGGACGCGGAAAAACAGCGGAAAGGATGTTTTGTGATATAAAAGCATTTGAAAAAAGGCTGGAAGTTTTTGAAGAAGACATAAAAAGTGGGAAACTTAAATATTTTTCAAATCTAAAAACGCATTTAGAAGACTCGAACTCGACAGTATTTTCGGACGGATGTTCAAGCAAACAAGATATATTTAAAGAATTTTTAAGCATAATATCAACAACAAAAGAAAATTTCAGTAAAAGATTTGCACAGTTTCGAAAGATGGAAAAAACTCTGTATTTTCTAACCTTTCCAGATAAAACTAACTTTGAAGATCTTGATCTTTCCTGTTTACAATGGCTGGGCTTGGAAAATCTAGAAATGGAGCTTTTAGAATTTAAAGAAAATTATTTGTGGACCTGTAAATTCTGTGACCTGCGTGAAAAACTGGAGAAAATAGAGTGTAAGGGAATGATGAATGAAAACGGCACTAGTAACTCTGAAAATGAAATTCTGAAAGTATGGAATTCTCTGCCGATCAGTTTCAAATCTATGAAATCGCTTGGAATAGCACTTCTTACGTTCTTTGGGTCATCATATTCTTGTGAGCAGCTGTTTTCGACTATGAACTTTATTAAATCCGAGAGAAGAAATAGACTTACAGATGACATGAGTAGTGCGTGTGTCACACTCAAATTCACAAAGTATGAGCCAGCAATCAACAAGTTATCTGCAACTTTACAACAACAGAAATCGCATTGATTTCGTAAAATGCAGCTGCTAATAAAAAAGTGTTCCACCAGGATTTTTTTGCTTCGTAAAAACTTTATTATTCGAATCGTAAGACCAGCCTCCCGTGTCGTATAGCATTTGGTCTTCCCGTAAAATTTAGTCCCCCCCTTTGCTACGTATGAGTGGTTGTCATAGGAAAGTTGGAGTAATATCAGCCGAAAGTTATTTTCTTGATTTTACAAGTTTAATGCATTTTAAGTGTTGCTTTGTTATATAAATTAAATCGTATAATTTTGCATTAGCTTACATTTTATATTTAGTTGGATTGCAGGTAGGTAAGATCGCTTATTAGGCCTACATAACATTACTCAGCAATTGTATCATGAGGGAAGACCGAATTTTGCGGGGGACCAAATTTTATAGGACACCGGCTTGTACTCGTCTATTTTTATTTCAATGCAATACCACGGACAACAAAGCAGTCAAGCAGGCGACTGATGATGAGTGCAGTTGTAGCTCGAAAGGTTCAGTAATGTTTGTGAACACTGCGGGCGTTTTAGGTTTGTTTTTTTATTCAAGCAATAGCGGCAAAGTAAACAAACATTTAAGATAAGTTCATTGCTGTCGGGCGCTAATTTTTTGCTGTCAAGGATCTCATTACGACATTACCTGGTGATACGCGAGAAAAAGGAATTAAGACTAGTTGAACAGGAATTCGCTCAGGCAGTGGGAACGTGATCAAAGCGGTACCTACAAAATATGCAGGTGCACAGTCTGTATATTTTGTAGGTGCCCGGAACAAAGAGATAGTAGGCCTATTGTCGTGTACTTGGCTACGCGTGATCTATTAATCACAAGTTTTGGCCGCGGTAGTTCGTGTCTAATCTAAACGTTTTTGTTTATTAAAAACTGATGTTTATGAAACTGCTGGCACGCCGGGACAGACAAATTCATTTCGGGCTGTAAATGTGGCACGCGGCCTCGAAAAGGTTCGCCATCACTGGTATAGGGTGTGTATTGTTGTCTATATTTAATGTATGATCACTCAATACATCTTAAATTTCTACGAGGCTTGTCTTTAACTTTCTCTATTGCTATTTTCCTAAAGGAACCATTAACAAATACCTTTAAAACCCCCACAAATAGTTTCTTTGTGTTAATTATCCCTGCATATAGTATAGGATTTTACAGGATTGTCAATCAAGATCAAGTGCAAAAATTTTCCCATGTGGGGAAATTTCCCCATCCCAGCGGGCTTATATTGCACCCCCAGGTCTCTATCCCCCACCCTGTACACTCCCTTCCAGTGTACACTGCCCTGTACATTTACATACCGGGCCTGCCCCTCCAGTGTACACTGCCTTTCTTTTAATGCCCAGCCAGCTGAAATTCGAACCTGCAACCATGGTCTTCTGGGGAAAATTTTGCACTTGTTGTTGTCTTGGGGGAAATTTTGCACTTGTTCCGTCATTCCAAATATTAGAAAGTTTTCGAATCCAAATTTCTCAACATCCTGACGTGCTCAGGGAAAAAGAATAGCAGATTTGGAATCAGTGCCGTCGTGTTAACAAAGTACAAATACAATACTTTTTGAATTTTTTAAAAGCTAAAATTTTGTTGCACACTGGAATTTGTTGACGGAAATAAAAAATGAAGTATCCATTAAATGCTAAATATTTGATAAAAATGATGAACAAGTGTGGGTAAAGGAGTTGTCAAAAGTATACTGCAAGAGTCTGATCTGTAGTAAGCCGAGGCCAAGGCGTTTGAAGGAAGAGATCAAGAGCGGTGAGGGGTATGCAAATTACCGAATTTTGATAAAACATGGACTAATGTATAGGAAAACTACGTCAAATAAATTCTATAATCATGAATTCTACGTGAAAACCTAAATTTTCACAAAATACATTTAGCACAGATAGTGCTACGTGATAGCTAGCAAATTTCAGGCGACCTGCCATTTAAGAGGGATTTACTTTCAGTATCACACTAAGATAAATTGCTTTAAAACAGTCGTCGACATCGTAACAGACTATACAATAATTTATTACGTGGCAATAATTCTCCACCGGTTTCGACCTTATTACATCTCATTAGGCGGGTGTAAAAAACACACAGCAATAAATCATAAACAAATTTCCATTGTATGCAAAATAATGACGCAATATAAAGCAGTACAATACAGCAATACCTATATCGAGGGAACTCATGTAAGGAAACATCATGATATGGACAAAAACATTGATAAAGTCTTATAATGATGATCTCACACCCTATTAGGGTTTGCCGATGTGACTTCATGACATAAAAATTAGATAAAGTCATAATGATGATCTCACCCCCTATTAGGGCTTACCGATGTGACTTTTTTGTTCGTATATGCGCGTTTTCTTACATGAGATCTCTTTGATGTAGGAATTACTGTATAGCACAGTTTTGCATTGCATCGTTATTTTGCACACAATTGAAAATTTGTTTATGATTTAGGCTTAGCATTTTTATTGTTGTGTTTCTTTCGTCCGTCCCATCTCTCTGCTCTGCGTCCCTAACAAGATCCTCGAACGACTGATCTACAATCATATCGAACCAATAATCTATCCCTTGCTTCCAAAAGAACAGGCTGGATTTCCACACGGAAAGTCTACGGTAGATCAGGTCGTTTTGCATACACAAAACATTGGGAAATCTTTTCGGGCACAAAAGAAGGCTGGTGCCGTGTTTGTTGATCTGACAGCTGCTTACGACACTGTCTGGCACCGTGGCCTCATCTGCAAGCTGCTGAGACTTCTGCCGGACAAGCACATGGTCCGGATGATTACGGAACTTGTTCGGAACGGAAGCTTCACCCTGACCACTGGTGACAGCAAGCTAAGCAAGCTCCGACGCCTGAAAAATGGTGTCCAACAGAGATCAGTATTGGCTCCTCTTCTTTTCAACATATACATGTACGATCTACCTTCCATAACCTCTAAGAAGTATACCTACGCTGACGACTTGGCGATACTTTATTCATCTGGAGATTGGGAGGTGCTGGAAAGAACTTTGAGCGAAGACACAACTACACTTTCTGCATATCTCCAGACTTGGCGGCTAAAGCTTAGCCATGCTAACACGGTGACGGCAGCCTTTCATCTCCACAATCGAAAGGCTAAGCGTGAGCCAAAAGTTAAGAACAACGGTAAAATCTTACCATTTTGTTCAGTGCCGACCTATCTCGGTGTGAAACTGGACAGAGCGCTCACGTACAGTCATCACTTTCAGGCATTGTGCAAATAAACTATCCACACGCATTTTGCTGCTTGGGCGACTTGCTAATTCATGATGGGACGCTGTTCCCAAGACATTGCGCACAGCTGCCTTGTCCATGATCTATTCAACTGATAAATACTGTGTACCAGCTTGGTGTCGCATCGCGCATGCTCGCCTCATTGACAGCGTTCTTAATGACGCTTTGCGCATTGTCACTGAATGCCTATGTCCCACTCCAACGGACAACCTTCCGGTTCTCTCAGGCATCCAGCCAATTGAGCTTCGCCGCCAAGGAGCGACACGCTCCTTGGCCAATTGCAGATTTTTTGAACCCTGGTCACATTCAACATGGCCAGCTGACTTAGCAGCAAACTGCTAGCAAAGAGAGACTGAAATCGAGACACCCGTTTGCTCCTGCTGCCCGGAAACTATTGTACAACTTATCTGAGTTGGGCATCCGCACTGCACAATGGAGAAACTTGACATGGAACACAAAGTACTTCAAGAGTATGTCAGCGCTCGGTGTCTACATTCCTAGGGTCAGCACAAAACATACTGGAATGAGTTTGATCAGAACAGCTTGTGTCAAACTTAATTGCCTGCGTACTGGCGTTGAGCGTTTCGGTTTCTCCATGCACAAATATGTTATCACTTCTTCAGCAAACTGCGAGTGTGGCGCTAGTGAACAAACTGCAGACCACATTATTTTACCATGTCCCACATATCGGGCATCTGGAGGAATAATGGGTCTGACAGTTTTGGATGACGAAACAAAATGCTGGCTCAACTCAATCTTTGCCAGCATCTGATCTAGGCAACACATTAGGTTGGGGTGGTAAAAGGATAAATCCTCGGTCCCTATCCTTTTTTGTGACTGTTCTGGATCATAGATACTCTGCCATACGACGAAGAAATGCGCTTTTATTCAATGCATACATGAAAAGCCTTCCAAGTTTGGCATAAATTTTTGAATGTTGAGTGATGTGAAGACGTCCTATGTCTTGCGTGCTATGCCGTACTCTTGGTAAAGAAAATCTCCCCGATGATGTTGGTATGGCAGAACACGTGGTGCTAACTGTGATGGATTCCTACCATAAGACAGGCCAAAACGTTCCTACAGATAACTTTTTCACGTCCGTGAAGAGAGCAAAAAAGCTCCTCAAACACAACATTGTAGCGATAAGAACTCTGCGCAGCAATAAAAAAAATATCAAAATTGAACCGCTATATGACTTGTGCAAGCTACTTCATTCATTCCTCTAGTTTTTTGTTTAGGAGAAATGATGGAGTAATTATTGCCTTTTACAAGGCCAAACAGGAAAGGAATGTTCTCTTACTGTCATCTATGCATATATGGCCACTTAACTTAACTAAAGCAATGTAGGAAAAGATTGCTAAGCACACTACTGGCGTTAAGCCGTGCTGTTGGTGGGGATAACCCAGGGGAGGGCAAACTTTTTAGCCGGAGGACCTCACTGACCTTTCAAGAGTTGGCAGAAGACCAGTGCTACATTTGTGAGGCCTGACCTGATACAAAGGAATATAAAATAAAGACATACTAATTCACAACTGATTTAATTAGAAAATAAAAATATATACAAATAATTTTCTTGATTGTGTCTCAGTCAGCAATCACATACGCAACTGTCATACAACAGGGTCAATACAAACATGTAAACACTTTCAAGTAAAACCAAGTTTTTGGTTTATGTGGCGCATGCAACTGCTCACAATTGAAGTCACTTGTGGATATTCTGCATGGAAGTTTCTGAAAGTTTTGGGTAGCCGTCTAAAATGCTCTGGAGTGTCACATGCGGCCCGCTGACCGTAGTTTGCCCCCTCATCTGGGGTAACTTTTCCGCAGTTTACATGAATGGCTGGTTTGAAATGGTCCGACGTTTTCTCTGGCAAACTTTTGATTGAATATAGCCAATGAAGTGAACTTGATTGGCTGTTTATGCCGTGCCTCCATCCCAAAAAAGAGGGCATAAACAGAGCAAAACAACGGTAACCTGCCGAGCCCCATAACCTATCTGCTATCAGAATCATGGTAAGTGTTTTGACGACAAAAACAGAAAACTTAACAACTTTTTCATTACACCACCCATTTCATGCTAATGCTTGAAATGAAATTGGTGAATATCAACTTTAAAAAACTTTTAGTATTACCCTATTGAAGAATAAAGCCGATGCTTCAATCCCTACGTTGTCAAAGCAGAATTTGAATTAACACAGCAATAGTGACTGAAAACAATATCATTTGTTAAAAAAAATATTGTCTTACCTTTCACAGTAATGTACAGATCATATCGACCCGAAGATAAGCAATCCACAGACACAACAAAATTTTTCTTTATCAATGGTTGTAAAAAGGTGAGGTTGGAGTAAAATTGGTCAACACCAACGTTTTGGCAGGATATATTAAAATCCGGGGGAGTACATAAAAAAGGATCACATCCATCATATTGACCAGCAAAAAAATAATGTCTCGAGTTTATCCAATAGCAATCTTCATTTAATGTAAGGTTTTCTATAAATGCAGTCACAATGAGCCCACTGTAACCAGTCGCTACCTCTTGTGAATTAGGAATGATCCCAAGCGTTACGTGAGAAAAAGAATCTGAAAACATTGATTGTAAAAAATATTTTTGCCAACGTGGTAGCAAAAAACGACCACTTACTTAGTCACTTGCAGCGTATTTTCAGAATGAGTGGCACTTAAAACAACCAGAAACGTTAAAAGTTCAACGGGGCCCGAATACGAAGTTTGGCAGCTAATGTTGCGGACTTTTGTGAGTTTTTTAAATTTGGAAATAAACTACTAAAGATTAATATTTTAGTGTTTCCGCAAGTTTAAAACTTTCTTTGTGAACATCTGTTTGAAATCTAATTTTGTGCATTTGTTTTGAGAAAGATGGGCATTAACAAATTTGCGGGCTTCTTCTTAAACAAATGCGAACTCCCAAAAATTGAGGGCTGGAGTTCGTTGGTATCACCAGCTGGATATCCCCTTTCATCGCTAATGAGAATGTACAATAAAAAGTGTGAAAATGGCAAGCCTACGACAGTAGTTTTCCACGTGTGGGTCGCGATTCAAAGTAGGTGTTACGTCGTATCTTGTTCTACTGAGCCTCGAACCCGGGCCATCCAAGCTATTGTTCCACACATGCCAAGACTTACTATCGTGTAATCACGCACGTCTTCGAACGCCACATTTAGTGTAATCATCGGAACGTTTCTTTGCCTAATTACCTTTTGTGTGACCAATTTCATGTAAAGATATCAGTTTTTCAATTTAATCAATACTTGTACGGCTAGCAGTAACAACAAGGAATCCTGGTTCAAAAGTAAACGGTATGTAAGTCTTGTGCTTTGTGTTGGAGATTGTTTTTTGAATCTTGCTTTATGTTTTAGAAACCGCCTTCGTTCATCCGCTTCATGTAATTGTATTCGTGAAAGAGACAATAAAATCGTCGTGCTGTTGAGGGTGAACCGGCGCGTTTCGTGACAGTTCTATGTAGGTTATTGGGGCTAACCAGGAGCCGCGTAAAGTATCTTACATAAAGTTTCGTTTAAATTGTTGTTACTGCTATTTAATAACTGTTCTGGTGCTATCAAAAAAAATGAGTCTTCAAAATGAAATGGAGATGAGGACTTCCCTAAATCAGCTCTATCTAAAGGCTGAACGACTAATATCATTGAGGTCAACAAACTGCGTTGACGCCCTTGAGTCCGTAGCACTACAGATCGACTCAGACTTTCAAACGATTGCCGACGATCTTACATCGGGCGATCCAGTTGACCACGAGGCAATTGATTCTCTTACTAAAGAAAAAACGGAGTTCGATACTCGTTTAAGTGAATGGTTTAAAGCGAGACAGCCCCTGTTTGAACCAGACAACTTTCAGACTTCTGCACATAACCGTTATACTTCCAGTTTAGTCGGTGCTTCTGAAGCTGGTTCAAGCACCTCGTCTCTATCTTCTTCAAAGCATCGAGAGGCTATAATCAAACTTAAGTTGGCAGAGCTTGAAGCCCAGCAGACTGCGGAAAGGACGAAAGAAGATTCTATCCGTGCTCAGCGTGAAGTAGAACGCAAAGTAAAACGAGCTACCTTGGAACTGCAGCTCTGGGACGAGGAGGTGAATCGACAAACTTCCCTTTGAATTCCGGCGAATTTGGGTAAAGGAATCAGCTCATCAACAAACTTCCCTTTGAATTCCGGCGAATTTGGGTAAAGGAATCTGTTGCTGTAGAAGCTCAATCAGGTCAGATAGCAGATTTTTCTCATTTTGTTTCTTTTGTTGTAAAATTGTCAGAGGAAGTGCATTCACTGTATGAACGGAGAGTGTTTGGTACACTTTCTAGAGCGCGTCCTGAGGCTCATTCTTCTAGTACTTCGCGATCGGTTGATCGTCGGAAGTCTGCACTCTCGTCATACAATGTAAACGTTTCGCGTACACAAAATACTCAACAATCTGACCGCCTTGCTTGTTTCTTCTGTAAGAACCCTTCTCACAGACTTCTTGAATGCCCCGAGTTTAAGGCCACTCCCCTAGCCAAACGTTCCAACTTTGTTAAGGGACTTAAGTTATGCTACAAGTGTTTAAGCCCGAATCATCGCGCACCATCTTGTTCTAAGCAAAATATGTGCTCAGTTACCGGTTGTACTGGAACTTTTCACCACACTCTGCTTCATCCATGGAAGCAAAAATCTAGACCTTCAAGCACTAACACTTCCGGCTCTCTTTGCCCTAGCGTTTCTGATTCTGCATCTTCTCAAGCAGAAAGCTCTTCTAGCACTGTCTGTTCTCTGAGTGGAGTGTATAAATGCAATGGTAAACCATTACAGAATGTATATTTGTGTGTGGTTCCAGTAAACGTTACCTTTAAAACCAAGAGTGTGATTACTTATGCTTTTCTAGACCAAGGGTCTACTCATTCCTTTTGCGGCAAATCCTTCGTGAATGCTCTTGACTTGCGTGGAGATGCTGATGAATTCACGCTTCAAACTCTTACTGGTACCAAAGCTCATAGTGGTATCAATGTCTCTCTTTCAGTTTCTTCGCTGAATGGTGATGAAAACTTTGTTCTTCCTGCTGTGTACTCAGTAAGTGAAGTGCCTAATCTTCCTAACCCTGTTGCTTCAAAAATTGATCTCCACTTAAAGGATCTTAGTTTCCCACATATTTCTGGTGCGACGGTCACTCTTCTTATTGGTGCAGATAACCCTGAAATTTTCTGCACTCGAGACGTTCGTGTGGGTTGTAAGGGTCAACCCATTGCAGTAGAGACTCCTTTAGGATGGTCACTTCTTGGGCCATCACTATCCTTATCTACAACCAACAACTTCTCAACAAACTTTGTTACAGTAACAAGGGACACTGTGCATCTTCAAATTGAAAGTCTTTGGGAGACCGATTTTGGTAATGCAACGTCGGTATTAGACGTGCCTTCTTCTAGAGAAGATAGAATCGTTTTCAACCTGATGAAGCAATCTGTCAAACAAGAAGGCAAACATTACATTCTTCCATTGCCATGGAGAACAAGCGTTATTCTGCCTTGCGACAACCGAGGCGTTGCCGAGAGACATTTAGCAAGTTTGAAAAAACGTTTCTTAAACGACAAAGCATTGCACCAAAAATACACCGACGTTATGGAGCTGTATTTGAAAAAGGGACATGCTCGAAAAATCCCGCTTCATGAAGTCAACACTAATGCCACAAAATGGTACCTGCCGCACCACCCAGTGCTAAACCCCAAGAAACCATCCAAACTTTGAGTGGTCTTTGACTGCGCAGCTAAGTCCAAGGGTGTCTCCCTGAACGATGCTCTTATGCAAGGTCCCGATCTAGTGAACAGTCTCATCGGCGTTCTCATTCGCTTTCGAAAAGAACAAGTGGCAATCACCGCCGACATAGAATCCATGTTTCATCAAGTTCGTGTCGATCCTTTGCATTGCCACGCTCTGCGATTCTTGTGGTGGCCTCAAGGCGATCTTTCAGCACCACCTGAGGTCCACCAGATGATGGTACACTTGTTTGGTGCCACATCTTCACCTAGCTGTGCCGCCTTTAGTCTACGACAAACAGCTCACGACTACGGAAGTGAATTTGATCCTGACATGTCCAATGTAGTGTACCACAACTTTTATGTAGATGATTGTTTGTGTTCTGTCTCGTCTGTAAAAGAAGGCGTAAAAATTGTGACGCAACTTCCGCAACTGCTACAGAAGGGCGGATTTCATTTAACCACATGGTCATCGAATAATTCATCTGTTTTGCAGGCTGTTCCGGGTCCAGAACGTTCTACTCAATTTCTAAACCTTGATCTTGACAACTCTATTGAACTGGTTCTGGGCATAAGATGGAACATAAAAAGGGATGTTTTTGAATTCAGGGAAAACATACCGCCACACTCCTTAACCCCCCGAGGCATTTTGTTGACTCTTAGCTCTTCGTTTGATCCCTCAGGATTTGTGTCCCCTATTATTTTGAACCCCAAGATTTTGCTTCAAAATCTCTGCAAGCAGGGATTGAACTGGGATGATGATATATCAGATACAGAAGCAGTGCATTGGCAAGCATGGCTTCAAACATTAACTCAATTGCAAAAATTTACTGTTAGCAGATGCTACAAACCAGCCGACTTTGGTAGAATTATCTCCTACGAACTCCATCATTTTTCTGATGCTTCTGCGAACGCGTATGGTGCCTGCAGTTATCTTCGTGTCGTGGATGATCACGGTTCCTCTCCTCGCTACCTACTGAAGCACAAACCAAGTCTTGTTAATGGAGTCCTTCGCGTTGGAGGAAGGTTAGACAAAGCACCGGTCGACTTCTCTGTTCGGCATCCCGTAATACTCCCAAGCGACTCGCATTTCACAACGCTTTTGATCTTACACCATCACCAATTGGTAGGTCATTCAGGGATGGGCCACACGTGGGCATCCTTGCGGCAGTCGTACTGGATTGTGAAAGGTAGTGTGACAGTACGACGGGTGAATGGCAACTGTGTCTTTTGCAAAAAAACGAAATGCTTCTGTCGGTCAGCAGTTAATGGCTGATCTCCCTTTAGGCCGTCTTCAAGTTAATGAACCACCCTTTTCACACGTCAAAATCTTAAATCGGAAGACATTGTGCTCATCGTCGATGATTCCCTGCTCCGTTCCAAAAGGACGATAGGCCGCGTAGTAGAGACCTTCGCGGACAAACACGGACTAGTACGAACTGTAAATGTGAAGACGAGTACCACCGTTTTAAAACGACCCATTTCAAAGCTGTGCTTAATACTAAATTCTGATAAAGTGTGATTTGCGTATTGTTGTGTGTATAAATTAATGATACGACTGTAGAATCGAAAAATGTAAATTCTATTTAATTTTTGCCCGGGGGTATGTTACGTCGTATCTTGTTCTACTGAGCCTCGAACCCGGGCCATCCAAGCTATTGTTCCACACATGCCAAGACTTACTATCATGTAATCACGCACGTCTTCGAACGCCACATTTAGTGTAATCATCGGAACGTTTCTTTGCCTAATTACCTTTTGTGTGACCAATTTCATGTAAAGATATCAGTTTTTCAATTTAATCAATACTTGTACGGCTAGCAGTAACAACAAGGAATCCTGGTTCAAAAGTAAACGGTATGTAAGTCTTGTGCTTTGTGTTGGAGATTGTTTTTTGAATCTTGCTTTATGTTTTAGAAACCGCCTTCGTTCATCCGCTTCATGTAATTGTATTCGTGAAAGAGACAATAAAATCGTCGTGCTGTTGAGGGTGAACCGGCGCGTTTCGTGACAGTTCTATGTAGGTTATTGGGGCTAACCAGGAGCCGCGTAAAGTATCTTACAGTAGGGTAGCCTCAAAATTGAGTTGGATTTCTTGCTTGGGTACAATAAGCAAAAATCTTTTAATTTTGAGGGTTATTGCGTTTTTATTGTTCATTTTGAACGAAACTATATCTAACTATTGTTCATAGGGTTATAGCCTGGAGAGTGATGGAGCGAAAATTGTCATGTGTCCTTCATATTTTTTGGAGTTGATTCAAATATTTTGGTTTATTCATTTATGCGTACAAGCTCGTGTTCCGTGCGCAAGACTTTTTCCCAACTGGGTCAGCGCAGCGGGTCGACAGCTTTACTTCACTACATAGAATGTTTGATTCAGCGGTTAGATTGAGCCCTTTCTTAGAGTTTTTTATAAGTTCTGCAAACCGGGTGTCAAAAATTGGCTAATGCAAGTCTTAATACAGGATAATTTGATTTCTGTGCGTTTCTGGTATTAGTGAAAGAAGCTGTTGTTCAAATTTTTGAACTCTACCACAGAAAATTTACCGTTAAGTACACTACCCCAATGATTCTCAACCGGTGGGCCACAGCATGTAAGCTTTTCATGCCGAATAGGGTTGAGAAACACCGGTCCATATAAACAGCCATACAGACCAGCATCTGTAAACTAGAGACGCAATGACCTTTTTTTTCGGAGTCCATCTCCACTTCCGTATGGTGAACTGGCCATCCTCGGCCCTGGAAAGGTAGTGACCTTTTTTTTTTCGAGAGCAACTTCACTGCCATGATATCTTAAGCCTATCCCTGTGACATCGTAATCATCAAATCAAAGTTCTTGTGGAAGAGGGCCGTAAAAATTTGTGACCCCTTGAAGTGGGTTACGCCACGAAAAAGGTTGAGAACCATTACACTACCCTAAGGCACATTAAGCAAGTTTGCCAACTTTTTCTCCCCTATCTTTTTCGTCATAAAAGCCAAGCAGGAAAGCTGTAAACACCATTTTGAAAGTTTTAGGAGTGACGTGACAAAGGAATTAAATCCGTGTCTGATGACTGCCAAGGGGACAATCTAAACATTACAGTCCACTACACTACTGCGGTTGTACAAAATTAAGATCAAAATAACAGATAGTTTTCAACAGAGGCTTTTCAAGTTTTCGATTTCTCCTTTAACTTTAGATTTTATCGGCAGCATAACCCAGTGAGATAAAACGCTGGATCGTAATCATTAGATTGCGACTTTAATTTCCGAATGGTCTTCACGTTGTGCGCTTGGAAAAAGCAGTTAATTGCAATTTTCTCTCCTTGGTTACACCATGTGGTGAGAATGCACTGTACCAGCGGTATCGGATAATCCAAAGCAGTCTGATTGCAGACATATTTATAGCATGACCGCAAGGTTTTCCGATAACCAGAGAATAAAAATTTTTATAAACTTTTCTAAATTTGTAATTCTCTCATTATACAGTTAGGCTACAACGTTTTTGTGTACAAAACTGATTAATATAAGCTGATATAGCTTTGAAAAAAGCTGTTTTTGACACAAGTTTTTTGTGATACTCTCATTAATGGCGGTATCGTGTCAAAAAGGGAAGAACTAGTGGGAGCAAGTTGTTTTACGTGATTAATCTGGACGGTAAACAATCGGGACAAGCGAATGATGGAGCTGGCATTGTAAAGCGCACAAAAAAATGCAATTCCTCTAGGCATTCGTTATTGCGAAATGCTATAGGAAGCGCAGCAACAGGCCAAATAGGAACGTCGCGATTATTATCGAAAGAATTTGAGAATGTAAACAAACTCTTTATGTTTGCATAACACCGCGCGCTGAGTCTTGATGTAGGCAACCTCTAAGAGTTTAAGATGGAAAAAGTTGCGTGTTGTTGTGAGGATTAAAAACCGATTATTGTCATAGTTTAAAGCACATTACCCATTTCCTAAACGATGCTGTCCAGTGGCAGAGCCACAGTCCGGTTTAGTGTCGTTTGCACAATCTTTTTGGCTTAGATCGGCGTGGACGAATAAATTTTTGTCTTAGCCATTGCAGAACATGTTGGTTGATGCGATTCTGCTGTCGTTGAGATGTTCACCCTACAAACCGACTATCACAGTGGCACTTGTATTCATATATGACAGAACTTTTCTAAGTAGTAGGTAGAAAATCGTTGCGAGCTACTGGCAGCATGCGCTTTGAAGTAACGACCAAGCGGGTACTGACCAAACCATAGCAGCTTTGCACGGCTGTTTCAACTTTTTTTCCGAGTTTGTTGAGGGCTTGCTAATCCAAAGGACCCTCAAGTACAAGATACATTTCAGGCTGAATTGCTTAAGGGTGGAAAATTGAGCAATTTCTTTGGCAATCTGAGCGTTAACGACGCTTTTAGAATAGCCATTGTCCCGTAATGTTTTCTTGATCAGTTCTATTTCTCCATTGAGTAAACGTTTGGTGCAATCATCGGGGCTCAATGTACCAATGCAGACATTAGACCTATCTTACGTTTAAGAGAATTAAAGAACTCCCAACGTAAATACTGTCCGGTGAAAGTGGGTTTCCGGTATACACTGGTTTCAAAGCCAATATCTGTCCTTTTGACATAGGCATCAAGAAGTGATAGATATTTGTCTTTCTTTTTTTCTAAAATGAATTTGAGGAATGAATGAAGGGTTGAGTGATGTAAGTGATGTAATTGACTTGATGTAACAGATTGATGTATGGTGCTGTATTATGTTGGTGATCATTTTCGGGAAAATTTTTCTATTTTACCTTGATGCTGGAGGCAGGTCCCTCTTAATAGAAAATCGTTTTGAAAATTGCTAATTAGTAATTAGCAACTCCTTCATTTTATAAAATGATAAGTCTTGACAATGATCCTACACCCCTATTAGGGCTTACCGATGTGACTTGTTGTCCATGTCATGTGTGTGTGTATGTGTGTGTCCCTAAATGTGACTCCCACGATATAGGTATTGCTATATCATATTGTTTTATATTGCATTTTCGTGCATCCAATGGCAAATTTGTTTTTTCAGCACGTTTATTGTTGAGTGTTTTTACACTCGCCTGATGAGACCCAATAAGGTCAAAACCAATCGCGGGTTATTGACCTAATGCAGTGGTTCTCAAACTTTTTTCGATGCGACGTATTTAAAAAAGCTTGCGAGACGTTGCGACGCACCAGACAGCATCCTACGGTTTAGTTTGCCGTACTGCGAAATAAATGTGACCCACAATCTACATAAATAACTGTCCTTATGCTTTCGAGATTTTGAACTGGTCTGTCATCTTCAATCGTAAAATTACGCTCTTCTAAGTTTGTAACTCATCTTTCCTGTTTTCGTCCGACATACAACTGAATGCTTTATTCTTTATATATTTTTCGCCAATTAAGTTAAACTTCTGCAATTTGATTCTTGAATAAACAAGTTAACAGTTACAACAGTGTCTTTAAAACACTATTGTGAAAATGTCAGAAGAAAGTAAGAAAGGAATCTACGATTAGAGTTCTTTTGACGGAATAAAACCTAGACTTAATGGAACAAAACCAAAATATTCCGCGACGCCTTTGGAAAATTGAAACGACTCACCGGGGCGTCGCGACGCACAGCTTGAGAACCACTGACATAATGTAATAGATTGATGTATAGTACCGCATGATGTTAGTGATCATTTTCGGGCAAATTTTTCTATTTTATCTTAGCAAATGTAAATGAATTTGATATGCAGTGTAATAAAAACCGCTCCAACACAGGTTGTAATAGGCCAGCTAACCACCTGCCAAGTTCATGATGGGACGAACGCGTTATAGACAGCATAGTGGGAAGTGGAGTACTTTCTTTGTGTGTTTTTGGCAGGCTATACATTCGAGGTCCTTGCAATTCAGTCGGTTGTATTGTGTGACGTCATGTATCCACTTCGGCATAAGATCGGCTTTGACTAAGTCAAGCAATCGCTTTTGAAGGTGCGATTCAATGTTAACTGCGTTACCATTGCTGGAGTCTGGCTCAAGCTGTTTAAATTTCGATTGATCTTGAAGTATTTCGTTCATTTTATCTGCGCAATTGGTTTGTTTAAAAGGACATCACTGAAGCCTTTTTCAGGTTTAATGATGATGATATCATCATTCTTTCGTAAGCTGTTGATTGCACAAAAGCACTCTTTGTAAAGTTACGAGAACCTATCGTGCTGTTACAGTACAGATGTGCAAGGCCGGCGAGTCGGGCTTTTAAAGCAGTGCCTTGTTCAACAGCAGTGACCTGCGATGTAAAAGCTGTACTCACAGTGACTCAATTTCAGCGAAAATTTCTTCTTTGCACAAATACCTGAGCGGCAACCCAAAGTTGAGACCTTGCGACAGAAGGAAATTTTTGGTGTCAGACAAGTCATAATTTGAAAGATTCAAAAAATATCTTGCAGTATCATTGAGAGCATTGGCGAAACAGTTGCGTCTGAGTAAAACAAGCAAACGACACCAAACCGGACTCCGACTCTGCTATTGTACAGTATCTTTCAGAAAATGAACAATGTGCATTACACTATGACCCTTAGAGGCTTCTTATATCAAGACTCAACGCCCGCTGTTATGCAGACAGAAAGAGTTTGTTTACACTCTCAAATTCTTTCGATAATCGCAACGTTCCTATTTGGCTTGTTGCTGCGCTTCCTCTAGCATTTCGCTATTGCGAAATCTTTTTCTTTTGCGCGCTTTACAATGCTAGCGCTATCATTAGGTTGTCCTGACAACCTATAGTCTAGATTAATCATATAAAACACTTACATTAGCTCTTCCCGTTTGAAGCGATACAGCCACTGATGAGAGCGTTCTAAAACAGCTTTTCTCAAAGCTATGTTAGAATACGGTACCATCCACAAAATTTTGCTTATTATAAGCAACCGTTAGAGTCATTTTGTACTACTGATGACAGAAACTCTATCTAAAAAACTTAAGCAAAAGCAAATTGGAACATTATAATTTTGGTCGAACTTTTCTTTCAAACATTTGAGGAAAAATAGCCCTTATTAAATGTTGTTCTGGCTACGTCCTTGCTGCTGCTTAATACTAATTGCATGAATGAGCAATTAGTAAGACAACGTAAAAACTAGACCTTTTCATTCCAACGTCGCCATAAAAAGTTTTCTCCACGTGCCAGTTACTATTCAAGCTTATTCTTAGGTGGCGAGATTTCACAAAAATTAATTTTAGAAAACTTGTGTTGCATTTAAAAAGGTTAGGAACCACTGACCTGCGACATAGTGTCTGTGGTGAACTAGAATCGTCAAAATAACACTTGGCTTTAACCAATTAAACACTCGTTTTACCTATTCAAAATAGCGTGTACGAATAGCTGTAAAAGAAGATATACGACAGATATGAAGCAAGATTTTCAATGTTGACAATCAATAAACATGCAACAGAATGTTTTCTACATTGTTTAAGATTTTCATTTGTTGGTAAATTTCTTTCATTTTCATTTGTTTGTGAATTATCTTCGTTTAGAAACGGACATTGCAATTTGCTTGCGATAAAAAGCGATTACAACCATAAGGATTGGCAACAATGTTGCATATAGGTGAGCAGCACCTCAGATTTAGAAAAGGATTAGCATTAGGATTAAGGTCACCTATTGCAACATAACTTATAGCTCTATCACTAAGCTATGTGGAAGATATGTCGCACAACACTGCGATGACGTGCTTCCCTACAGGCAACTTCACCTATTTGCATCATCACTTATACCTTACCTATTTGAAGCGTATATCTTACATAGATGCAACATATTTAACACAATGCTACAACGACCGTCTTCCTGACATGCAAGGTAACCTTATCAGTCTAGGGCAAGTTTTTGCAACTTTTGCAACTTTTTTTTACAGCTTCCGACAGCTTCCTAAATACATGAGTTGCTAGTTGCTAGCCAGCAATTTTCAAGGCGATCTCCTATCAAGAGGGATCTACCTCCAGCATCAAAGTACAATAGAATAGTACAATAGATTTAAATGTTTTATTAAAATGTTTTAAGCTGTTTTTAGGAATTTTAGATTGCAACTTTTTTCTTTTTTGCATGGAACTTTTTACTGCAACTTTTATCAAGTATGACGCAAAATGTAAGTGTGATTTAAAAAATATGCCGTAAAACTATTTCAGAAAAGTTCTATTATCTTTGATTTGCATAACAAAGAGCTATGTGACGGATTACCTGCGTCTCAATGTTATCTATCATGCAACAGTTGTCTTACAAGTTAGAAGTTCTACAACCCTAGCTAAGTACGACAGTGGCTAAACTCAATTAGAAGTTGAAGTATGACTTGCTTTCAGCCAAGCCTGCACAAATGAAAATAGGTTGTGTCTAGTATTGAAGGTCAAATTTTGTTGAGATAGCTTCGTTATTGGAGGTCAAGTTTTGTTGAGATAGCTTCGTTAGTTAAACTGTGTGCTTATAAAAGTGCATTAGTTATTTTGCAAGTAAGAAATGATAACCTTGATATGATTAACCCTTAAATGCCCAAGTGTTTCGCCAACCACTATTACCTATGTGGGTCGTTAGCGACCCGGCGTATTGAAATATCTTTGCTCAAGCTTTCAGTTTGCTCATCTTCCTAAAGCATGGTCATGAAACTAATCAACATGTTTCAAGTTCACTATTATTTGCAGCTAAGTATAATGCTTCAAAAAAAAACCGACAAAATTTGCAAAAATCGCAAGTGTAATATTTTCCATTTTGTACAAAAAATGACCTATCAAAAGTTAAGATGAACACTGCATACTACCAACAACAAACGATTATTGAAATAACGTGTAACATCAACATTTAACACAAAAGGAATGAAAAACAATAAAACGATTGCAGTTTGTTTTCCTCTAACACAATAGGCATGATAATGCCAAGGCACAAAAATCATACGGCACAGTAGGAACATAAAACCGTGACCGGCTTGTGATCAATGCAAGACGGCTTACTACATTCTTCGAACGCGTCAGTTGTTTTGCGATCCGGAGAAGATGAAAAGATGTAACACTGTCTCTTTTACGCTTTCCACCCTAATATGCAGCTGATTGAAAAGTGCTAATGTCAATTTTGTACTCACATTTTCGTAATGATAGCTTAGTATCTCTTAGAAGTTGCTTGACTCGCACTCGTCGCTGTAGCCGTGAATGAAGCAAACTCAAGCCTAAACTTTCTAAAAATATTTGGCGTCGATAACTGACTTTTTTCCCTCTGTGGAAGTTTTGCTCGGAAAATCACCATGCTATTGATACCTGCAATATTGAGGCAGTTGAAGGAGTATGCAAGCGGTCTGAGCTTGGTCCTTTTCTGCACATTGTAATTATGACAAAGTTGGTCAACTCGGTCAACAGCTGCTTTGTTAGCATTGTAGTCTAGTGTTATTATAGGCAAACCTGAATCTTCATCAATTTTGTTGTCATTGTGCATAGTTGAAAAGCAAAACCGCGGCTTTGTTTTTCCTGGGTACATTCGATACTTTGCTTGTCACTAAAGCTAAACAGGTTGATCCAATTCTTTCTGCCTTCCGTGTTGCAAATTTAATGGGAAGTTTTTGTTAGTTTTTCTCATCGTTTCCAGCAAAATGATTTGTTTCTGGAGTAAGTCCGCAGCAAGCTGGGAACTGTTAAATCAATTACACTGTCCAACAAAAATTTTGTATCTGATAACCTGAAGAGCGTGTTAGGGTAACTTTCGGGCGCTGAATCCAAATCTGCAATCAGATTTTTTCTATCACGTCTAGTTTCTGAGATATTGAATATATGATGAAATCTGACTCAATGCATTCTTATTACTGTGTTCAACATGTTGTTACACCATCCCTAAAAGTGTGAACAATAGCTGCTACTACAAATAACAATATTTATTGAACTCTATCAAAGCAATGTATATGAAAGTGATGATACAGCTGGTCTTAAGCTGATATTGCTGTAAAACCAACTGAAGGGTAGAAGCATGGGAGTTAATATCTGAACTTAGCCTATATCAAATTTATGCGGTAAGGGAGTCTTATAACGCATTCCACACCTATCAACACCGATTGAATCACTGTACGCTAGCAAGCTTTACTCATTGCTATTGATATCACTGCCTTCAAACTTGTATGAGTAATAAGGTTATATTGTTCAGATGTGTGAAAATGAAGGAAAGTTTGAGAATAAGTGTTTTATTGAATTTATTGATTGAAAACATTTAATAATTTAATAATGTAAAACAACTGAATTCGTGATATAGCTGGAGAGGAGTAAGAGGACTGGCTTAAACTTTTTTTTTATCAAATATAAATATATGATTAGCTTTTTTACCATTTGTGTTACAGCTATATTATAGTGTAGAATCTTGTGTCCATTGACAATGTCAAACAATAGAAGAAAGTGTAAGAATAATCCCAACAGTTTTTGCTATATTTGCGGGAAGTACACTCCATCTACACATCGTCGAAATATTTCTTCGAAAGTGAAGATAGCTTACAAGTGTTATTTCGGCTGTGCAGTTGGTGATCAAGACAAGTTGTGGGCTCCTCATATTTGCTGCAATGCATGCAATACTCAGTTGCTTCGGTGGATAAATAAGAAGCAAATGAAAATGCCTTTCGCTGTACCAATGATTTGGCGTGAGCAGACAGACCATGCAACTGACTGCTATTTTTGCTTAACCAACATCAAAGGATTTTCCCGGAAAAACAAATCAAAAATTGTATATCCAAATTGTAACTCTGCCCTTAAACCAGTTCCTCATGGAAATGATCTGCCTGTTCCTTCACCCCCTTCACTTGAAAAACAAGAATCAGAAGAATCCTCAACTGAGCATGAAACGACAGGCAGTGAAGCATGTGAGAGTGAAGAGGACACGGAAGGATGCATCACTAAAAAACCGACTTTGATTAATCAAAGCATGTTAAATGATCTGGTGCGAGATTTGACATTAACTAAAGACAAAGCTGAGATACTAGGTTCACGTTTAAAGCAGTGGAACTTGCTTGAAAAAGACACTAAAATTTCCAAGTTTCGACTTCGTCATGAAAAGTTATCATCCTTCTTCGATGTTAAAGACAACTTGTGCTATTGCAAAGATGTTTCTGGCTTGATGATCGAATTAGGTTACGAACATGACAGTGATGAATGGAGACTATTCATCGACTCTAGCAAAACTAGTTTAAAAGCAGTTTTGCTACATAACGGGAACGTTAAACCATCTATACCTGTAGCTCACGCTGTAAACATGAAAGAGACATATGAAGCCATGAAAACTTGCTTGGAGGCTATCAATTACTCTAAACATAGCTGGAAGATTTGCGCAGATCTAAAAGTTATATCACTACTTGTTGGGTTGCAGTTAGGTTACACTAAATACATGTGTTTCTTGTGTCTGTGGGATAGCCGAGATGACACTAACCACTTCAGAAAAAAAGCTTGGGAACCACGTGAAAATCCGACAGTTGGAAGGTTTAACGTAAAACACACACCTCTGGTAAATCCCGAAAATGTCCTTCTACCTCCACTACACATTAAACTGGGGCTGATGAAAACCTTTGTCAAAGCAATGAATCATGACGGCGCTGCATTTATGTATTTAAAAGAGAAATTTGGACTTTTCAAAAGCGAAGCCAAACTGAAAGAAGGAGTGTTTATTGGGCCGGAAATTCGAAAACTACTGCTGGATGACCAGTTTACAGAAAAACTTAATTCTACAGAATTGGATGCTTGGAAATCATTTAAACAGGTTGTCGACAATTTTTTGGGCAAATATAAAGCTGAAAATTTTGTAGAAATTGTTGAAAACCTGTTGCAAGCCTACCAACGATTGGGTTGCCGAATGTCATTAAAGCTGCATTTCCTCCATGCTCATCTTGACTTTTTTCCACCGAACTTGGGGGCAGTGAGTGATGAGCATGGAAAACGGTTCCATCAAGACATTGCTGTGATTGAAAGCCGCTATAAAGGAAAGTCTAACGCTAGCATGATGGGTGACTATTGCTGGTTTCTGCAGAGAGAAAATGATTCATCTTATATTCGCAGTGCTAAACGCCCTAAATTGTTATAGATACTCAAGTAGCGTTATTTGTAAGTATGACTGAGGTCAGTTGTTCATTAAATTTTGAGTTTGTGCTAACTGACTTTGTTCTTGTGACTGCTAAGTATTATCATTGATCACTTAGATTAATTGTATGCCATTTTTGGTATATAAAGGTTATCGCAGTGATACCATTACGTAAAATTCAAACGAAAATACACAAAATGACAGTTTTCAGTATCTCAGAAACTAGACGTGATAGAAAAAATCCGGCTTCAGATTCGAAATCAGCGCCCCCAAATTAGCCAAAAACAGTTGAAAAACCCTCAGATACATGCGATAAATTTTTTTTTGTTGTTCAGTGTTATCAGTTGTTACATTGACTCCAGAAAAATGCGGTAACGTCGAGAGGAATTTCACAACATCAGACGACAACCCAACGTTTCTCTGATTTCCTTGACATCCAATATACAGCATGCCATTGAATGTGTAGCCAGCGAGACAGTCACACAACAAAGAGCTTCAGCTTGCACTTGTCTAGCTGGTTGAGCATATACTGGAACGAAACTACCAACGACCTAGAAATGACCTTAGTTGTTCATACACGGTTACATAAGCGCAGACAGCATAATGTTTTCTATAATTCTCAAAAAACTGTTCCCACATTTGCTGAAATGCAGCAAACTTATCATCCGCGTTACGATCTTCACAACTGTCAAAACGTAACTTTTCTTAAAGTTGCTCAAATCGATTACGATCGAAAGAAGCGAAGAACATAGCTCTTCCTGATGGGCCAGATTAGAGACGTAGCAGCCGCCCCCCAAACCCCCCAATTGGGGGGGCCCAGGCCAACTTTGGGGGCCCAAGTTAGTCTGAAATTGCTTTTTGGCTACGTGACTATTTACAGTTCAGCAGACTTGTTTACAACCGATTTAAACTGTAGGAAGAAATTGGCTTGTGACATCATAAGTGAATGCAACGTCATTTTATCTCGCAGAATCTAGAATATTTCGATTGATTTTCTGGTAGAATCTTGAATATTCGATTGACGTAACAATGCCGTTGTTACGCAACAATCATAGAATGGTCTGGAATTCTGTTTGGCTATAAATACCGGGACAATATATATACACTGCAGAGTGCAGATAAAGTATTTTATTGACATTGTATAGAATGAAACGTTCAAAAAGTGGTGCTCAAAAGAGAAAAGAAGCAGCCATTGCTCGAGATGCTGTAGCGAAATTGCCAAAGATGACAGATTTTTTTCAAGATTACTGAGCAGAGTAGACCTGGCACTAGTACCGAGAGGGATGAAGAAAACTATAGTGTACAAGAAAAAGAAGACTATGACGATCAGCATCAAAGTGATTGTGAATTTCCAGAAAATGTAAGTTGTGATTTACCTGCCAATACGCAACCTTCAATATCAAAAATAACTGAATCTCAATTTACCCCTATCCCTGATGACCCATGTAAATGGCCTGAAAGTATTTCTGATGCTCAACGATGTGATATAGTAAAGCGTGGACCACATCAACTAATAATGAATTTTCCATATAATAACACAACTCCAAGGCGACGTTTTTCCTCCAACCATTATAAAGGTGTGTTACCTAATGGTGAAAGTGTTTCACGGTCGTGGCTAGTTTATTCTGGGGAATCAGATCAAGTTTTTTGCTTTTGTTGTAAGCTATTTGGAAAAACACTAAGCCCCTTTTGTAGTGGTATAAATACATGGGAGGGTTTTTCGAAAAAACTGAAAGACCATGAAAACGGCATTTCCCACCAAGAATGCTGCAGTCAATGGATGTTGCTAGCTGAAGGGATAAGAAATTCATCCACTATCGACAAACGCGAGATGAATATTTTTTTCAATGAAAGACGTTTTTGGAGAAATGTTTTAGAGAGACTTATCGACATTGCCTTGTTTCTATCGGAAAGGAATCTTGCTTTTAGAGGATCTGAAGAAGTCTTAGGTCTCCTCACAATGGAAATTTTCTGAATATATTTGAGCTTTTGGCAAGAAGAGATCCGATCCTAAAAGAGCTTCAAGACAGAATCAAGAATAAAAACACTAAAGATCACTATTTGAGTCCTACCATACAAAATGAACTAATTGAATTGCTAGCGACAGAAGTTGAAAAAGAAAATTTACAGCAATTGAAATTGGCAAAATATTTTTCTATAATTTTGGACTGCACTCCAGATATGTCACATCATGAACAAATGTCTGTCATTCTCCGTTATGTACTATGTAATGAAGAAGCTGCTGTTGTTAAAGAAACATTTTTTGGCTACTTGAGAATAAGTGACAGTACTGGGAAAGGCTTGTTGGACGCTTTCTTAGAAAAAGCGACCGAACTGCAACTCGAATTGTCTGATTGTCGAGGTCAGTCATATGATAATGGTGCTAACATGAAAGGAAAACATACTGGGGTCCAAGCAAGAATGCTAGACATCAATCCCAAAGCTGTTTACGTGCCCTGTGCAAACCATACCCTTAACTTAGTTGTTGTTGACAGTGCTAATTGATCGACGGAAGCATTGACATTTTTTGGAGTACTTACAAGGTTGTATGTGCTGTTTTCTTCCTCTGCTCAGCGTTGGTAAATTTTGAAGAAACATGTGGAGCTGTCCATAAAGTCACAATCTGATACTCGTTGGGAAAGCAGAATTAAATGCATCAAACCTCTTCGATACAATTTAAAAGAGGT
Source organism: Trididemnum clinides (assembly GCA_963675345.1). Taxonomy (NCBI): domain Eukaryota; kingdom Metazoa; phylum Chordata; class Ascidiacea; order Aplousobranchia; family Didemnidae; genus Trididemnum; species Trididemnum clinides. The sequence continues at coordinate 4,130,834 of OY776294.1, forward strand.
GTTGCTGGCACTGAAAGACTTGGAAGCCATTTCCATAGAAAGAAAAGATGGAAGAGCTGCCTCAGAAACAAAATCGTTGATAGCTCATTTATCAAAATGGAGTTTTCTTTTGTCGGTGTTTATTTGGTATGATATCCTATTCCAAGTCAATAAAGCAAGCAAGATTCTTCAATCGTATGGAGTCTCCCTTCATACAATGGAAACGGAAATCCAGGCAACTGAAAAGTTTTTGCAAAACTATCGCACAACGGGTTATGACAGTGCCGCAACATCTGCTGTTGAAATAGCACAGGAATTGGATATTGATCCTTCTTTTCCTCCGTCAAGAAGTGGAAAGAAAAGAAGATTGTTTGATTACCAAGGTGAAGAGGAACAACGAGCTACTCCTGAACTGAAATTTAAAAGCAACTTTTTCTATCCATTAGTAGACCAGGCTATTATGTCAATAAAGGAGCGCTTTAATTTGTTACGTGAGGTTTCTTCCGCCTTTTCGTTTTTGTACACACGAGACAAACTTTTGCTTGTGCAACAAGAAAATGCTCTTCTTACTTGCTGTAAAGAGTTCCAAAAAAAGTTCGGTGACATTGATTCTGATGAAATGAGCGCTGAGCTACAGCGGTTTGTTTTAATTTTACAAAAAAAACGCAATCTCAATACGGCTCAAGACTTTCTGAACTATCTTCTAAAGACTCATTTATTTGAATTGTATCCGAATGTGTACATCGCACTTCGAATCTTACTAACTTGCCCCGTGACTGTTGCCAGCGCTGAAAGAAGCTTCAGCAAATTGAAACTGATCAAAACTTTTAATAGAACGTCTATGACAGACAGTAGACTATCTTCATTAGCCATGTTGTCAATCGAAAATGACTGCGCCCGATCTCTTGATTATGACAATGTCATAACAGCATTTGCGAACAAAAAGGTTCGCTCCAGACTATTTAAATGATACTGTGTTTTTATAACTTTTTCATGTTTTTCAGTGTCATTGCTTTCGTTTCGCAGTGTCTGCATAAATGTCCTACTGAACTCTGGCATCGGTGCCGAATTTTTTATGACTTGCACCTTCGGTATCGGCATGCTTTATTCTGACATTAGCCTGTTTACTTATGTACAAATTGTGGTGTATTTTCTTAATGCAGCTTTTCAATTTTACACCTCTAAAGTGATATGACCTGTGCGCAGGGGCTCTTGCGCTTACTTTGGGGGGGGGGCCCGAAGTTGGAGTGCTACGGGACTGCTTACAAAGATACACACCAATGAGGTACAGAACATCGACAATGTCTATCATTTCACACAAGTCAAATGGCATCCATTCGTCTGGATTTTTGCTTTTTTTTCTGAGGTCCCTTCTTGCATGCTCGTTAGTGTGTTTGACAACCTGCTCAAGCATATTAGTCAATAAAGTAAGCAAAAGGATCAACTTTATTTTGGATGGTTTTTGCAGCACCAATTGGTCTTCGTTGGTGTGTCCAAGACTACGTGCACGTGTTCTTGATGGTGGGGGACACGTGGTAAACCACACAAGGCCATTTTTTCCTGCAAACAAGCTTCTGGCCGTAAGATCATCACTGTCATGCTCAGAGGAGTCTTCGCTATCACTTTCCTCCCCACTACCGACAGTCAATTCATCGTATGCACTTGTGGTCTGGTTTCTGACAATAGAAGAAGCGTCATTACATCTCTCAGGTGATGATTGGCCATCCACAGAATCTTTGCTTTCAATGATTTTTTCATCGTTAGATTTGTCTTCTAAATCAGACCAACTCGTACCACTTTCCCAGCGGCTGATGCTGCATCCAGTAGCCTTCTTGCAAACGTTGTTCAGATTCTTTTGGGATCTTTACCGATTTGCAATCAACTCTTCGATGTTTCTTTCTTTCTTCTGAAACTTCTAATCTTATGTCATAAACATTTTTATTTTGCATTACACAGTATGAAAAATGCGATGATTAACTATTTCTTATATTGTTTGATTTAATTTGATGTCTGTGGCACTTTGCAATTAACTACTAACTACATAAGTTGTAATTCAAAAAAAAAGTTACACTATTACCTAACATTGGTCTCTAGAGACCCTACAGATTTTTTCTTTTAAATCCTTAATAACTATTTTATCAGTGTAATATTTTTGAAATTATAAATGTGAAATAGAAGAAGAATAAATGCTTTGGGAATACTTGAAGTCTCACAGAACGTAGCCAACCATTTCAAGAGATATGAGAAAAAAACAGAAGGCTCGGGTCGCTAGCGACCCACATAGGCGTTTAAGGGTTAAGATGGCAGTCTACGAAATAGGGCAGTCGGTAAAATCGACCTTAAGCTACCTGTACCTTTAAGTAAAGTTGCTCTGCGAGCTATTGATAACATATACTGTGAATAAGTTTTTGATTTTTAGATATAATATATATTATTTAAAAGAACTAGTGTTTTATCAATATTATTAAATAGAATTTGTAAAAATTTATTCAAGAATGCCAAAGAAAGCGAAATCGTCACTTTCCAAGGTGAGAGCCTACGAAGTACGCTACCCTACGGAATTCATGGCCACTGCTCGAGGAAAATTGTTCTGTACACTATGCTCTACAATTGTGTCGCATGACAGGAAATTTTCAGTAGACAAACATCGTCAGAGTACAAAACATCACAAGGCCCTGTCATCAACATCTCAGCAACGATAGCAGCCGCTAAGCATAGCAACAGCAAGTTTCGACTGGAATGATTATGTTGGAAAAGAGACAGCTGCTTTCCTTTTAGCAGGTATTCCCCTGTACAAACTTAGCAATTCTGACACGCAGGCCCTTTTTAAATATCTTGGTCAAAAAGCTCCATCCGAGTCAGCATGCCGAAAACCAATTGATGATATGGGGAAATATGAAGTTAATCGAATTTGCAATATTCTTTCAGATAAGGTCATTTTTATGGTCATTGATGAAGCTGATATTCCAGGTTCCAAATATGTAAACACCCTAGTTGGAGATATAGAACAGCCAGAAACAACTTACCTGTTGCATTGCAAGATTCTTGATGCTTCACCAAATCAACAAACTGTTGTGCATGCCATAGATCAGTGGTCCCCAACCCCCGGTCCGCGGACCGGTACCGGTCCGTGGGTCAGTTGGTGCCGGTCCGCACAAGGACATTACGCAATCCAGATCATAACCTTGGTTTATTACATCACAAGCCCTTGTTATGCTGAAGTTTTTGAATTGTTATTTTGACCTTGAACCTGGACATTTACGCAGAGCACAGCTTTATGTTTTTTAACAGTACAGTTTTAGTATCTCAGTTGTTTGTTAATTCTGGTACGTGTTCTGCTTTGCAGCTCCAGGCTAATTCAGCTTTCTTTTTTAGTGAAGTTATTCTCATTTAAGCTATTTTTTTAGTTAAGCTATATCTCATTAAATCTTTACAGTCAGTTACTTGTGTGTTAAAATTTATCAAAAATGGGTACCAAACAGACGTCGTTAGAAAGCTTCATTGTGAATGGGAAAAGGCCCATTGAAGAGACAGAAGAGCCTTCAACATCAAAGAAACAGAAAACTTTTAACAGACAATACCATAAGTCCTACTTGAAATATGGATTTATCGCGAGAGGTGATACCTATGTACCAACACCGCTCTGCACACTTTGCGGTGACCGGCTCTCAAATGGGCCAATGAAATCGTCAAAACTGCTTCGCCACTTGAACAGCAAGCACGTTACATCAAAAGACAAGCCCCTGGAGTATTTTGAAAGAAAAAAACGGGAACACGAAGGACAGGAAAAGTTTCTGAGGGTCACTACATCAATAAATGAGAATGCATTGAGAGCATCATTTTTGGTGGCTAACCGCATTGCTAAGGCGAAAAAGCCATTCACCATTGGTAAAGAATTAATCTTGCCCTCCACTAAAGACATTTGCCGTGAGCTTCTAGGAGAGGCTGCTGTTAAAAAGATAATGCATGTACCTTTGTCAGCAAGCACTGTGACAAGGCGCATTGAAGAAATAGCCGAAGACATTGAAGCACAATTGTTGAAGAGGATTAATACATCGCCGCGGTACGCACTCCAGGTTGACGAATCTACAGATATCGACAACAACGCAATACCACTTGTTTATGCATGATATCTTTATCAGGAAGATATGCATGAGGATTTGTTATGTGCGCTATCCTTACCAACCAACACCACAGGAGCAGAACTATTCAAGTCATTAAATGGTTATATATCAGGAAAATTAAAATGGTTTTTTTGTGTCGGCATATGCACAGACGGAGCTGCTGCCATGACCGGACGATTGTCTGGTTTAATTTCTCGATTAAAGAGGTTGCTCCTGAGAATGAATTTACTCATTGCATCATTCACAGGGAAATGCTGGCAAGTCGAAAAATGTGTCCGGAATTAAACAGCGTATTGACTGATGTCGTTAAAGTTATTAACTACATCAAAGCACACGCCCTTAACTTGCGTCTATTTGAGCAACTTTGTGAGGAGATGGATGCAGAGCGCAAACGCCTACTCTTGCACACAGAAATAAGATGGTTATCCCGAGGAAAATCGCTAACCTAAGTGTTTGAACTACGAGAGCCATTGCAAAGATTTCCTTCAGGAAAGAAGTCACTTCTGGCAGCACATTTCAGTGACAAGGTATGGGTTGCAATACTTGCTTATCTGTGTGATATATTCAGCCTGCTCAATGAACTAAATCTCTCCCTTCAAGGAAAAATGACAACTGTTTTCAAGTTGGCTGACAAAGTAGCTGCATTTAAAGCGAAACTGGAGTTGTGGGGACGGCGCCTAAACAATGGTATTTTGGATATGTTTCAAACATTAGCGGAGATGTTGGGCAAAACTGAGCCTGAGCCTTCATTTTCGAAGTTGGTGCGCGATCATCTGTCTTTGCTTTTGAAAGATTTTGAGCGCTACTGTCCAAGTACAAAAGACCCACGAACTGGTAAAGAATGGATGCGCAACCCATTTGTCAGCAAACCAGGTGAATCTAGCATGTCTGTGCAAGACGAAGATCAACTGCTGGAGATTGCAAATGACGACAGCCTTAAAGCTACGTTCGACACAACAACTCTGCCAGTGTTCTGGATTAAGGTCATGGCGGAATACCCGGATATCGCTACCACAACGCTTAAGAGCCTATTACCATTTCCGACATCCTATATGTGTGAAACGGGGCTTTCTGCAATGGCAGCAACCAAAACAAAACAACGGAATAACCTGGACGTAAGCAAGACACTTCAAGTGTCATTATCTCCTATTATCCCCAGATGGAACCGTCTCGTTGCAGAGAAACAAGCTCAGGGTTCTCATTGATTTAAACATGGATTGAAAATTTTGCAAATTTAATTCACTTAATATTCGTTTTATGGTTCAAATAATTTTATTTTAAATGCATTTTCAAATACAAGTAAATTAAAAACAATCTGCGTTTCCCCCTCCCTTTTGGTGGGCCGCGGTAGAATTATCAAACCTAGACCGGTCTGCGGAGACAAAAAGGTTGGAGACCACTGCCATAGATGATGCAATTCGCACCCTCCAAACAGACAGGAACAATTTTGTTTTATTGCTCACAGATGCTGCCAGGTACATGACAGCAGCAGGTCGTGTGGTTAAACAAACATATCCGAAACTTTTTCACATTACCGGCGTGGTTCATGATTTGCATAATGCAGCTGAACGAATCCGTGCTAACTATGCGAATGTTGACAAACTAATTGCTGCAGTAAAACCTTCAGTGGTGAAAAATAAAGATCGAAGAGCAAAGTTTTCAGCAATCAACAGTCCCCCGCAACCCGTAGTCACCAGATGGGGAAGTTGATTGAAGGCAGCAGAATACTATGCAAAAAACTTTCCGCAAGTTTGTGAGATTGTTAATGCTTTCGAAGGTACAGGACGGTTAGTGGTGAAAGCAAAGGAAGCAGTTGCGGCTGAAAGCCTTCCTAAAAGCCGAAGAGAAATTTATCAATGTTTTACTAAACTCGTTGATGAAATACAAAGAGCAGAGAGCACAAAATATACTGTTGCTCAAGCCTATCAAAGAGGTTACGCATTTGAGTTTAACAGCGATCCAGCTGGAATAAACTTGTATTTGGCTCACCGATTCAAACTGAATAGTGATCTGAAAGCAATTGTGAAAATGACCCCGCCAAACATCAGTCCAGAACTGTATGCCAAATTGTTAAATTGCCAAGCAACTTCATGCACTGTGGAGCGAAGTTTTAGCATGCTAGGCAAACTGTTGGCAAAAGATCGCCATTTCTCCCCAAATAATGTTTGCAAATATTTGGCATTATATGTAAATAAATCGCTTGATTCAATCACTGTCGTTTAAAATGCTTGTGCATAAGTGCAACTTTTTGCAACTTTCGTTAACAATAAATGCAATTCTTTTAAGTTTTTAGTGCAACAAAAACTTGCCCTACTTATCACTTACCATTTTGCTAAATTACTCATTTCAATAAGCCATTTCTTACCTGTATACAACATTACTTCTCTATGTGCAACAAACGTTATCAATGCCACTCATTACGACGGGGATCATTGTAGCTTAAACGTTTTCGCTTTTGCTTTCAATCACCAAATAATGCAAAAAATAAATGATGTTTATAGAAATGTCAAAATTGCTATTTTTGGACTAGTTAATTACTTTACTCCAAAAAAATTCGAACTCCAAACTACTCTTCAAATACCGTTAACTCAAATATCCATCAACTCTTCAAATACCGTAACAAAATAAACAACCTTCAATTTGTAATAAAAAGCTTACCTTGCGTAGAAAAGATTAAGAGAAAACAACTGTGAAAGATCAACCTCATAACCGTCCTCATTCAGTCAATATATAACTGTGCAAATTTGCTTCGTCATATAACAAAAAAGATTCCCTATTGCTATAAAATTGATGCAATTAAAAAGAGCAAAACAATTGCATAATATATCGTTTCCTGTGAAGATTTCACTACTTGCTGATAACATATAGAGCTTGAGCTTGTATTTCTAGACAAGAAAATCAAACCTACTACTACCGAGTAGCTTACCAAGCGTGCAATCTAACCGCACTCGATAAACTCTTTGTAGAATGGTCTACCGACTACAAAGGGGAAGATCTAATCGCTTCACCAGTGTTTCTCAAGCTGTATGTTGCGGTGCAATGATGTGCCGAGAAGAATTTTCAGGTGTGTCGCCAAATTAAAAAAATTCTCGTAACTAAAGATAGGCAGGCAGATACGAACACGAATTGAAGTGCATATTAGCACATGCGTTCGCTCCTTCACAAAAGTGTGATGGTAGAAATCGTGTTTGCCTTAACGATTCAAAAAAAGTTGGCTAACTTTTACATAATTTGTTTCACAATGTGTTTCCAGATTCAATAATCTTCAACTAAGTTGGCTCGCACGCCTAAACAGAAAACCTATTGTGTTGGTCTGACAATAACAAGCCTTCTTCGAATTGCTCACTTATTAAGATCTATCTTATTCTTTCTAGCAGAGATGTATAAATTACATGCTTTTAGGTCGATTCCCATTAAGATTACACACCACGCAATTGAATTTGATTACAATCACGATTTTTTCATTCTTTCCCCTAGCCTAAATTCAATTAGGTTGACGGCATGAACCTGAATTGCCATAACATTTTTTAAGAAACTTTTTGTGCTCCTAATAACGGGCTACAAAAAACTGATATTTTCTTACTTTGGCGCGAGCTAGTGTATGATAACCAGTGCACTGCACAATCGCGTCGTTAATAGTTTCATAGAATCAACCAGTGTTGGGTAGACTCGGTCTGAAAAAAAGACTTCATTTGACTTGAGCCATTTGCACGAAATGCTCAATTTGATTCGGTACTCGACCCCAGTGACTCGAGACTTGAATACTGTGACTCGAAACTCGAGGCAAAACTCTATTGATCTGCTGATAATAAAATTACTTACATGAAAAAATCTCTGCATGTTCTCCCCCTCAGGAAAACGCTAAATATTATTTTCAGTCATTATGCTTGTAACAGTAACAAACAATGTTCTACAGTGACAGAATTGGTTTAAATATACACTTAGCAAACTGCAGACAGTGACACTGTTTCGACCTATTAGGTCTCTTCAGTGCAGTTGGTGACCAATAAGAAGTCAAAGGCGTTTAATAAAGCATAGCTTAGACCGTCACACTTGTGGGACCTAATACCGGGTCCACTGTAGTGGATGGTCTGTCAACTTCTGCGAAGCCGTATCACTCGTGAATGAGTGGCGGTTGTCGCAGGTGCACCAAGTCTAACAACTGCTAGAACAATAGTGCTGTCACAGCGGAGTGGTCACAAGGTCACAAACAATAGTGCTGTCACAATTACAATGGACCCACGGCCTGCTATAGACACGGCCCTATATGTCACCTTTTGATAGCTAAAATTACCAGGCTGACTTTTCTCTACAGCGAAAAGGCGAGTTGGTTGAGTTAACGAGAGACATTGGCAAAATGTATGTGCGAGCGACGTAACAAGGTTGCACTTTCGTGCACACACTGTTTAAAATCGATTGTAACGCTCGTGCATAGCAAAGCACGCGCTGAGTTAGAAAGTAATCGAGTTGTTTTGGCAGAACAAATAAGACAAAAATATCACTACAATTGAGAATACACAGAGACGTAGCAGCCGCCCCCCAAACCCCCAATTGGGGGGGGCCCAGGCCAACTTTGAGGGCCCAAGTTAGTCTGAAATTGCTTTTTGGCTACGTGACTATTTTCAGTTCAGCAGACTTGTTTACAACCGATTTAAACTGTAGGAAGAAATTGGCTTGTGACATCATAAGTGAATGCAACGTCATTTTATCTCGCAGAATCTAGAATATTTCGATTGATTTTCTGGTAGAATCTTGAATATTCGATTGACGTAACAATGCCGTTGTTACGCAACAATCATAGAATGGTCTGGAATTCTGTTTGGCTATAAATACCGGGACAATATATATACACTGCAGAGTGCAGATAAAGTATTTTATTGACATTGTATAGAATGAAACGTTCAAAAAGTGGTGCTCAAAAGAGAAAAGAAGCAGCCACTGCTCGAGATGCTGTAGCGAAATTGCCCAAGATGACAGATTTTTTCAAGATTACTGAGCAGAGTAGACCTGGCACTAGTACCGAGAGGGATGAAGAAAACTATAGTGTACAAGAAAAAGAAGACTATGACGATCAGCATCAAAGTGATTGTGAATTTCCAGAAAATTTAAGTTGTGATTTACCTGCCAATACGCAACCTTCAATATCAAAAATAACTGAATCTCAATTTACCCCTATCCCTGATGACCCATGTAAATGGCCTGAAAGTATTTCTGATGCTCAACGATGTGATATAGTAAAGCGTGGACCACATCAACTAATAATGAATTTTCCATATAATAACACAACTCCAAGGCGACGTTTTTCCTCCAACCATTATAAACGTGTGTTACCTAATGGTGAAAGTGTTTCACGGTCGTGGCTAGTTTATTCTGGGGAATCAGATCAAGTTTTTTGCTTTTGTTGTAAGCTATTTGGAAAAACACTAAGCCCCTTTTGTAGTGGTATAAATACATGGGAGGGTTTTTCGAAAAAACTGAAAGACCATGAAAACGGCATTTCCCACCAAGAATGCTGCAGTCAATGGATGTTGCTAGCTGAAGGGATAAGAAATTCATCCACTATCGACAAACGCGAGATGAATATTTTTTTCAATGAAAGACGTTTTTGGAGAAATGTTTTAGAGACTTATCGACATTGCCTTGTTTCTATCGGAAAGGAATCTTGCTTTTAGAGGATCTGAAGAAGTCTTAGGATCTCCTCACAATGGAAATTTTCTGGGTATATTTGAGCTTTTGGCAAGAAGAGATCCGATCCTAAAAGAGCTTCAAGACAGAATCAAGAATAAAAACACTAAAGATCACTATTTGAGTCCTACCATACAAAATGAACTAATTGAATTGCTAGCGACAGAAGTTGAAAAAGAAAATTTACAGCAATTGAAATTGGCAAAATATTTTTCTATAATTTTGGACTGCACTCCAGATATGTCACATCATGAACAAATGTCTGTCATTCTCCGTTATGTACTATGTAATGAAGAAGCTGCTGTTGTTAAAGAAACATTTTTTGGCTACTTGAGAATAAGTGACAGTACTGGGAAAGGCTTGTTAGACGCTTTCTTAGAAAAAGCGACCGAACTGCAACTCGAATTGTCTGATTGTCGAGGTCAGTCATATGATAATGGTGCTAACATGAAAGGAAAACATACTGGGGTCCAAGCAAGAATGCTAGACATCAATCCCAAAGCTGTTTACGTGCCCTGTGCAAACCATACCCTTAACTTAGTTGTTGTTGACAGTGCTAATTGATCGACGGAAGCATTGACATTTTTTGGAGTACTTACAAGGTTGTATGTGCTGTTTTCTTCCTCTGCTCAGCGTTGGTAAATTTTGAAGAAACATGTGGAGCTGTCCATAAAGTCACAATCTGATACTCGTTGGGAAAGCAGAATTAAATGCATCAAACCTCTTCGATACAATTTAAAAGAGGTGTTGCTGGCACTGAAAGACTTGGAAGCCATTTCCATAGAAAGAAAAGATGGAAGAGCTGCCTCAGAAACAAAATCGTTGATAGCTCATTTATCAAAATGGAGTTTTCTTTTGTCGGTGTTTATTTGGTATGATATCCTATTCCAAGTCAATAAAGCAAGCAAGATTCTTCAATCGTATGGAGTCTCCCTTCATACAATGGAAACGGAAATCCAGGCAACTGAAAAGTTTTTGCAAAACTATCGCACAACGGTTTATGACAGTGCCGCAACATCTGCTGTTGAAATAGCACAGGAATTGGATATTGATCCTTCTTTTCCTCCGTCAAGAAGTGGAAAGAAAAGAAGATTGTTTGATTACCAAGGTGAAGAGGAACAACGAGCTACTCCTGAACTGAAATTTAAAAGCAACTTTTTCTATCCATTAGTAGACCAGGCTATCATGTCAATAAAGGAGCACTTTAATTTGTTACGTGAGGTTTCTTCCGCCTTTTCGTTTTTGTACGCACGAGACAAACTTTTGCTTGTGCAACAAGAAAATGCTCTTCTTACTTGCTGTAAAGAGTTCCAAAAAAAGTTCGGTGACATTGATTCTGATGAAATGAGCGCTGAGCTACAGCGGTTTGTTTTAATTTTACAAAAAAAACGCAATCTCAATACGGCTCAAGACTTTCTGAACTATCTTCTAAAGACTCATTTATTTGAATTGTATCCGAATGTGTACATCGCACTTCGAATCTTACTAACTTGCCCCGTGACTGTTGCCAGCGCTGAAAGAAGCTTCAGCAAATTGAAACTGATCAAAACTTTTAATAGAACGTCTATGACAGACAGTAGACTATCTTCATTAGCCATGTTGTCAATCGAAAATGACTGCGCCCGATCTCTTGGTTATGACAATGTCATAACAGCATTTGCGAACAAAAAGGTTCGCTCCAGACTATTTAAATGATACTGTGTTTTTATAACTTTTTCATGTTTTTCAGTGTCATTGCTTTCGTTTCGCAGTGTCTGCATAAATGTCCTACTGAACTCTGGCATCGGTGCCGAATTTTTTATGACTTGCACCTTCGGTATCGGCATGCTTTATTCTGACATTAGCCTGTTTACTTATGTACAAATTGTGGTGTATTTTCTTAATGCAGCTTTTCAATTTTACACCTCTAAAGTGATATGACCTGTGCGCAGGGGCTCTTGCGCTTACTTTGGGGGGGGGCCCGAAGTTGGAGTGCTACGGGACTGCTTACAAAGATACACACCAATGAGGTACAGAACATCGACAATGTCTATCATTTCACACAAGTCAAATGGCATCCATTCGTCTGGATTTTTGCTTTTTTTTCTGAGGTCCCTTCTTGCATGCTCGTTAGTGTGTTTGACAACCTGCTCAAGCATATTAGTCAATAAAGTAAGCAAAAGGATCAACTTTATTTTGGATGGTTTTTGCAGCACCAATTGGTCTTCGTTGGTGTGTCCAAGACTACGTGCACGTGTTCTTGATGGTGGGGGACACGTGGTAAACCACACAAGGCCATTTTTTCCTGCAAACAAGCTTCTGGCCGTAAGATCATCACTGTCATGCTCAGAGGAGTCTTCGCTATCACTTTCCTCCCCACTACCGACAGTCAATTCATCGTATGCACTTGTGGTCTGGTTTCTGACAATAGAAGAAGCGTCATTACATCTCTCAGGTGATGATTGGCCATCCACAGAATCTTTGCTTTCAATGATTTTTTCATCGTTAGATTTGTCTTCTAAATCAGACCAACTCGTACCACTTTCCCAGCGGCTGATGCTGCATCCAGTAGCCTTCTTGCAAACGTTGTTCAGATTCTTTTGGGATCTTTACCGATTTGCAATCAACTCTTCGATGTTTCTTTCTTTCTTCTGAAACTTCTAATCTTATGTCATAAACATTTTTATTTTGCATTACACAGTATGAAAAATGCGATGATTAACTATTTCTTATATTGTTTGATTTAATTTGATGTCTGTGGCACTTTGCAATTAACTACTAACTACATAAGTTGTAATTCAAAAAAAAAGTTACACTATTACCTAACATTGGTCTCTAGAGACCCTACAGATTTTTTCTTTTAAATCCTTAATAACTATTTTATCAGTGTAATATTTTTGAAATTATAAATGTGAAATAGAAGAAGAATAAATGCTTTGGGAATACTTGAAGTCTCACAGAACGTAGCCAACCATTTCAAGAGATATGAGAAAAAAACAGAAGGCTCGGGTCGCTAGCGACCCACATAGGCGTTTAAGGGTTAAGATGGCAGTCTACGAAATAGGGCAGTCGGTAAAATCGACCTTAAGCTACCTGTACCTTTAAGTAAAGTTGCTCTGCGAGCTATTGATAACATATACTGTGAATAAGTTTTTGATTTTTAGATATAATATATATTATTTAAAAGAACTAGTGTTTTATCAATATTATTAAATAGAATTTGTAAAAATTTATTCAAGAATGCCAAAGAAAGCGAAATCGTCACTTTCCAAGGTGAGAGCCTACGAAGTACGCTACCCTACGGAATTCATGGCCACTGCTCGAGGAAAATTGTTCTGTACACTATGCTCTACAATTGTGTCGCATGACAGGAAATTTTCAGTAGACAAACATCGTCAGAGTACAAAACATCACAAGGCCCTGTCATCAACATCTCAGCAACGATAGCAGCCGCTAAGCATAGCAACAGCAAGTTTCGACTGGAATGATTATGTTGGAAAAGAGACAGCTGCTTTCCTTTTAGCAGGTATTCCCCTGTACAAACTTAGCAATTCTGACACGCAGGCCCTTTTTAAATATCTTGGTCAAAAAGCTCCATCCGAGTCAGCATGCCGAAAACCAATTGATGATATGGGGAAATATGAAGTTAATCGAATTTGCAATATTCTTTCAGATAAGGTCATTTTTATGGTCATTGATGAAGCTGATATTCCAGGTTCCAAATATGTAAACACCCTAGTTGGAGATATAGAACAGCCAGAAACAACTTACCTGTTGCATTGCAAGATTCTTGATGCTTCACCAAATCAACAAACTGTTGTGCATGCCATAGATCAGTGGTCCCCAACCCCCGGTCCGCGGACCGGTACCGGTCCGTGGGTCAGTTGGTGCCGGTCCGCACAAGGACATTACGCAATCCAGATCATAACCTTGGTTTATTACATCACAAGCCCTTGTTATGCTGAAGTTTTTGAATTGTTATTTTGACCTTGAACCTGGACATTTACGCAGAGCACAGCTTTATGTTTTTTAACAGTACAGTTTTAGTATCTCAGTTGTTTGTTAATTCTGGTACGTGTTCTGCTTTGCAGCTCCAGGCTAATTCAGCTTTCTTTTTTAGTGAAGTTATTCTCATTTAAGCTATTTTTTTAGTTAAGCTATATCTCATTAAATCTTTACAGTCAGTTACTTGTGTGTTAAAATTTATCAAAAATGGGTACCAAACAGACGTCGTTAGAAAGCTTCATTGTGAATGGGAAAAGGCCCATTGAAGAGACAGAAGAGCCTTCAACATCAAAGAAACAGAAAACTTTTAACAGACAATACCATAAGTCCTACTTGAAATATGGATTTATCGCGAGAGGTGATACCTATGTACCAACACCGCTCTGCACACTTTGCGGTGACCGGCTCTCAAATGGGCCAATGAAATCGTCAAAACTGCTTCGCCACTTGAACAGCAAGCACGTTACATCAAAAGACAAGCCCCTGGAGTATTTTGAAAGAAAAAAACGGGAACACGAAGGACAGGAAAAGTTTCTGAGGGTCACTACATCAATAAATGAGAATGCATTGAGAGCATCATTTTTGGTGGCTAACCGCATTGCTAAGGCGAAAAAGCCATTCACCATTGGTAAAGAATTAATCTTGCCCTCCACTAAAGACATTTGCCGTGAGCTTCTAGGAGAGGCTGCTGTTAAAAAGATAATGCATGTACCTTTGTCAGCAAGCACTGTGACAAGGCGCATTGAAGAAATAGCCGAAGACATTGAAGCACAATTGTTGAAGAGGATTAATACATCGCCGCGGTACGCACTCCAGGTTGACGAATCTACAGATATCGACAACAACGCAATACCACTTGTTTATGCATGATATCTTTATCAGGAAGATATGCATGAGGATTTGTTATGTGCGCTATCCTTACCAACCAACACCACAGGAGCAGAACTATTCAAGTCATTAAATGGTTATATATCAGGAAAATTAAAATGGTTTTTTTGTGTCGGCATATGCACAGACGGAGCTGCTGCCATGACCGGACGATTGTCTGGTTTAATTTCTCGATTAAAGAGGTTGCTCCTGAGAATGAATTTACTCATTGCATCATTCACAGGGAAATGCTGGCAAGTCGAAAAATGTGTCCGGAATTAAACAGCGTATTGACTGATGTCGTTAAAGTTATTAACTACATCAAAGCACACGCCCTTAACTTGCGTCTATTTGAGCAACTTTGTGAGGAGATGGATGCAGAGCGCAAACGCCTACTCTTGCACACAGAAATAAGATGGTTATCCCGAGGAAAATCGCTAACCTAAGTGTTTGAACTACGAGAGCCATTGCAAAGATTTCCTTCAGGAAAGAAGTCACTTCTGGCAGCACATTTCAGTGACAAGGTATGGGTTGCAATACTTGCTTATCTGTGTGATATATTCAGCCTGCTCAATGAACTAAATCTCTCCCTTCAAGGAAAAATGACAACTGTTTTCAAGTTGGCTGACAAAGTAGCTGCATTTAAAGCGAAACTGGAGTTGTGGGGACGGCGCCTAAACAATGGTATTTTGGATATGTTTCAAACATTAGCGGAGATGTTGGGCAAAACTGAGCCTGAGCCTTCATTTTCGAAGTTGGTGCGCGATCATCTGTCTTTGCTTTTGAAAGATTTTGAGCGCTACTGTCCAAGTACAAAAGACCCACGAACTGGTAAAGAATGGATGCGCAACCCATTTGTCAGCAAACCAGGTGAATCTAGCATGTCTGTGCAAGACGAAGATCAACTGCTGGAGATTGCAAATGACGACAGCCTTAAAGCTACGTTCGACACAACAACTCTGCCAGTGTTCTGGATTAAGGTCATGGCGGAATACCCGGATATCGCTACCACAACGCTTAAGAGCCTATTACCATTTCCGACATCCTATATGTGTGAAACGGGGCTTTCTGCAATGGCAGCAACCAAAACAAAACAACGGAATAACCTGGACGTAAGCAAGACACTTCAAGTGTCATTATCTCCTATTATCCCCAGATGGAACCGTCTCGTTGCAGAGAAACAAGCTCAGGGTTCTCATTGATTTAAACATGGATTGAAAATTTTGCAAATTTAATTCACTTAATATTCGTTTTATGGTTCAAATAATTTTATTTTAAATGCATTTTCAAATACAAGTAAATTAAAAACAATCTGCGTTTCCCCCTCCCTTTTGGTGGGCCGCGGTAGAATTATCAAACCTAGACCGGTCTGCGGAGACAAAAAGGTTGGAGACCACTGCCATAGATGATGCAATTCGCACCCTCCAAACAGACAGGAACAATTTTGTTTTATTGCTCACAGATGCTGCCAGGTACATGACAGCAGCAGGTCGTGTGGTTAAACAAACATATCCGAAACTTTTTCACATTACCGGCGTGGTTCATGATTTGCATAATGCAGCTGAACGAATCCGTGCTAACTATGCGAATGTTGACAAACTAATTGCTGCAGTAAAACCTTCAGTGGTGAAAAATAAAGATCGAAGAGCAAAGTTTTCAGCAATCAACAGTCCCCCGCAACCCGTAGTCACCAGATGGGGAAGTTGATTGAAGGCAGCAGAATACTATGCAAAAAACTTTCCGCAAGTTTGTGAGATTGTTAATGCTTTCGAAGGTACAGGACGGTTAGTGGTGAAAGCAAAGGAAGCAGTTGCGGCTGAAAGCCTTCCTAAAAGCCGAAGAGAAATTTATCAATGTTTTACTAAACTCGTTGATGAAATACAAAGAGCAGAGAGCACAAAATATACTGTTGCTCAAGCCTATCAAAGAGGTTACGCATTTGAGTTTAACAGCGATCCAGCTGGAATAAACTTGTATTTGGCTCACCGATTCAAACTGAATAGTGATCTGAAAGCAATTGTGAAAATGACCCCGCCAAACATCAGTCCAGAACTGTATGCCAAATTGTTAAATTGCCAAGCAACTTCATGCACTGTGGAGCGAAGTTTTAGCATGCTAGGCAAACTGTTGGCAAAAGATCGCCATTTCTCCCCAAATAATGTTTGCAAATATTTGGCATTATATGTAAATAAATCGCTTGATTCAATCACTGTCGTTTAAAATGCTTGTGCATAAGTGCAACTTTTTGCAACTTTCGTTAACAATAAATGCAATTCTTTTAAGTTTTTAGTGCAACAAAAACTTGCCCTACTTATCACTTACCATTTTGCTAAATTACTCATTTCAATAAGCCATTTCTTACCTGTATACAACATTACTTCTCTATGTGCAACAAACGTTATCAATGCCACTCATTACGACGGGGATCATTGTAGCTTAAACGTTTTCGCTTTTGCTTTCAATCACCAAATAATGCAAAAAATAAATGATGTTTATAGAAATGTCAAAATTGCTATTTTTGGACTAGTTAATTACTTTACTCCAAAAAAATTCGAACTCCAAACTACTCTTCAAATACCGTTAACTCAAATATCCATCAACTCTTCAAATACCGTAACAAAATAAACAACCTTCAATTTGTAATAAAAAGCTTACCTTGCGTAGAAAAGATTAAGAGAAAACAACTGTGAAAGATCAACCTCATAACCGTCCTCATTCAGTCAATATATAACTGTGCAAATTTGCTTCGTCATATAACAAAAAAGATTCCCTATTGCTATAAAATTGATGCAATTAAAAAGAGCAAAACAATTGCATAATATATCGTTTCCTGTGAAGATTTCACTACTTGCTGATAACATATAGAGCTTGAGCTTGTATTTCTAGACAAGAAAATCAAACCTACTACTACCGAGTAGCTTACCAAGCGTGCAATCTAACCGCACTCGATAAACTCTTTGTAGAATGGTCTACCGACTACAAAGGGGAAGATCTAATCGCTTCACCAGTGTTTCTCAAGCTGTATGTTGCGGTGCAATGATGTGCCGAGAAGAATTTTCAGGTGTGTCGCCAAATTAAAAAAATTCTCGTAACTAAAGATAGGCAGGCAGATACGAACACGAATTGAAGTGCATATTAGCACATGCGTTCGCTCCTTCACAAAAGTGTGATGGTAGAAATCGTGTTTGCCTTAACGATTCAAAAAAAGTTGGCTAACTTTTACATAATTTGTTTCACAATGTGTTTCCAGATTCAATAATCTTCAACTAAGTTGGCTCGCACGCCTAAACAGAAAACCTATTGTGTTGGTCTGACAATAACAAGCCTTCTTCGAATTGCTCACTTATTAAGATCTATCTTATTCTTTCTAGCAGAGATGTATAAATTACATGCTTTTAGGTCGATTCCCATTAAGATTACACACCACGCAATTGAATTTGATTACAATCACGATTTTTTCATTCTTTCCCCTAGCCTAAATTCAATTAGGTTGACGGCATGAACCTGAATTGCCATAACATTTTTTAAGAAACTTTTTGTGCTCCTAATAACGGGCTACAAAAAACTGATATTTTCTTACTTTGGCGCGAGCTAGTGTATGATAACCAGTGCACTGCACAATCGCGTCGTTAATAGTTTCATAGAATCAACCAGTGTTGGGTAGACTCGGTCTGAAAAAAAGACTTCATTTGACTTGAGCCATTTGCACGAAATGCTCAATTTGATTCGGTACTCGACCCCAGTGACTCGAGACTTGAATACTGTGACTCGAAACTCGAGGCAAAACTCTATTGATCTGCTGATAATAAAATTACTTACATGAAAAAATCTCTGCATGTTCTCCCCCTCAGGAAAACGCTAAATATTATTTTCAGTCATTATGCTTGTAACAGTAACAAACAATGTTCTACAGTGACAGAATTGGTTTAAATATACACTTAGCAAACTGCAGACAGTGACACTGTTTCGACCTATTAGGTCTCTTCAGTGCAGTTGGTGACCAATAAGAAGTCAAAGGCGTTTAATAAAGCATAGCTTAGACCGTCACACTTGTGGGACCTAATACCGGGTCCACTGTAGTGGATGGTCTGTCAACTTCTGCGAAGCCGTATCACTCGTGAATGAGTGGCGGTTGTCGCAGGTGCACCAAGTCTAACAACTGCTAGAACAATAGTGCTGTCACAGCGGAGTGGTCACAAGGTCACAAACAATAGTGCTGTCACAATTACAATGGACCCACGGCCTGCTATAGACACGGCCCTATATGTCACCTTTTGATAGCTAAAATTACCAGGCTGACTTTTCTCTACAGCGAAAAGGCGAGTTGGTTGAGTTAACGAGAGACATTGGCAAAATGTATGTGCGAGCGACGTAACAAGGTTGCACTTTCGTGCACACACTGTTTAAAATCGATTGTAACGCTCGTGCATAGCAAAGCACGCGCTGAGTTAGAAAGTAATCGAGTTGTTTTGGCAGAACAAATAAGACAAAAATATCACTACAATTGAGAATACACAGAGACGTAGCAGCCGCCCCCCAAACCCCCAATTGGGGGGGGCCCAGGCCAACTTTGAGGGCCCAAGTTAGTCTGAAATTGCTTTTTGGCTACGTGACTATTTTCAGTTCAGCAGACTTGTTTACAACCGATTTAAACTGTAGGAAGAAATTGGCTTGTGACATCATAAGTGAATGCAACGTCATTTTATCTCGCAGAATCTAGAATATTTCGATTGATTTTCTGGTAGAATCTTGAATATTCGATTGACGTAACAATGCCGTTGTTACGCAACAATCATAGAATGGTCTGGAATTCTGTTTGGCTATAAATACCGGGACAATATATATACACTGCAGAGTGCAGATAAAGTATTTTATTGACATTGTATAGAATGAAACGTTCAAAAAGTGGTGCTCAAAAGAGAAAAGAAGCAGCCACTGCTCGAGATGCTGTAGCGAAATTGCCCAAGATGACAGATTTTTTCAAGATTACTGAGCAGAGTAGACCTGGCACTAGTACCGAGAGGGATGAAGAAAACTATAGTGTACAAGAAAAAGAAGACTATGACGATCAGCATCAAAGTGATTGTGAATTTCCAGAAAATTTAAGTTGTGATTTACCTGCCAATACGCAACCTTCAATATCAAAAATAACTGAATCTCAATTTACCCCTATCCCTGATGACCCATGTAAATGGCCTGAAAGTATTTCTGATGCTCAACGATGTGATATAGTAAAGCGTGGACCACATCAACTAATAATGAATTTTCCATATAATAACACAACTCCAAGGCGACGTTTTTCCTCCAACCATTATAAACGTGTGTTACCTAATGGTGAAAGTGTTTCACGGTCGTGGCCAGTTTATTCTGGGGAATCAGATCAAGTTTTTTGCTTTTGTTGTAAGCTATTTGGAAAAACACTAAGCCCCTTTTGTAGTGGTATAAATACATGGGAGGGTTTTTCGAAAAAACTGAAAGACCATGAAAACGGCATTTCCCACCAAGAATGCTGCAGTCAATGGATGTTGCTAGCTGAAGGGATAAGAAATTCATCCACTATCGACAAACGCGAGATGAATATTTTTTTCAATGAAAGACGTTTTTGGAGAAATGTTTTAGAGACTTATCGACATTGCCTTGTTTCTATCGGAAAGGAATCTTGCTTTTAGAGGATCTGAAGAAGTCTTAGGATCTCCTCACAATGGAAATTTTCTGGGTATATTTGAGCTTTTGGCAAGAAGAGATCCGATCCTAAAAGAGCTTCAAGACAGAATCAAGAATAAAAACACTAAAGATCACTATTTGAGTCCTACCATACAAAATGAACTAATTGAATTGCTAGCGACAGAAGTTGAAAAAGAAAATTTACAGCAATTGAAATTGGC
Organism: Trididemnum clinides; assembly: GCA_963675345.1. Lineage (NCBI taxonomy): Eukaryota > Metazoa > Chordata > Ascidiacea > Aplousobranchia > Didemnidae > Trididemnum > Trididemnum clinides. The sequence goes on from OY776294.1 coordinate 4,151,358, forward strand.
AAAATATTTTTCTATAATTTTGGACTGCACTCCAGATATGTCACATCATGAACAAATGTCTGTCATTCTCCGTTATGTACTATGTAATGAAGAAGCTGCTGTTGTTAAAGAAACATTTTTTGGCTACTTGAGAATAAGTGACAGTACTGGGAAAGGCTTGTTAGACGCTTTCTTAGAAAAAGCGACCGAACTGCAACTCGAATTGTCTGATTGTCGAGGTCAGTCATATGATAATGGTGCTAACATGAAAGGAAAACATACTGGGGTCCAAGCAAGAATGCTAGACATCAATCCCAAAGCTGTTTACGTGCCCTGTGCAAACCATACCCTTAACTTAGTTGTTGTTGACAGTGCTAATTCATCGACGGAAGCATTGACATTTTTTGGAGTACTTACAAGGTTGTATGTGCTGTTTTCTTCCTCTGCTCAGCGTTGGTAAATTTTGAAGAAACATGTGGAGCTGTCCATAAAGTCACAATCTGATACTCGTTGGGAAAGCAGAATTAAATGCATCAAACCTCTTCGATACAATTTAAAAGAGGTGTTGCTGGCACTGAAAGACTTGGAAGCCATTTCCATAGAAAGAAAAGATGGAAGAGCTGCCTCAGAAACAAAATCGTTGATAGCTCATTTATCAAAATGGAGTTTTCTTTTGTCGGTGTTTATTTGGTATGATATCCTATTCCAAGTCAATAAAGCAAGCAAGATTCTTCAATCGTATGGAGTCTCCCTTCATACAATGGAAACGGAAATCCAGGCAACTGAAAAGTTTTTGCAAAACTATCGCACAACGGTTTATGACAGTGCCGCAACATCTGCTGTTGAAATAGCACAGGAATTGGATATTGATCCTTCTTTTCCTCCGTCAAGAAGTGGAAAGAAAAGAAGATTGTTTGATTACCAAGGTGAAGAGGAACAACGAGCTACTCCTGAACTGAAATTTAAAAGCAACTTTTTCTATCCATTAGTAGACCAGGCTATCATGTCAATAAAGGAGCGCTTTAATTTGTTACGTGAGGTTTCTTCCGCCTTTTCGTTTTTGTACGCACGAGACAAACTTTTGCTTGTGCAACAAGAAAATGCTCTTCTTACTTGCTGTAAAGAGTTCCAAAAAAAGTTCGGTGACATTGATTCTGATGAAATGAGCGCTGAGCTACAGCGGTTTGTTTTAATTTTACAAAAAAAACGCAATCTCAATACGGCTCAAGACTTTCTGAACTATCTTCTAAAGACTCATTTATTTGAATTGTATCCGAATGTGTACATCGCACTTCGAATCTTACTAACTTGCCCCGTGACTGTTGCCAGCGCTGAAAGAAGCTTCAGCAAATTGAAACTGATCAAAACTTTTAATAGAACGTCTATGACAGACAGTAGACTATCTTCATTAGCCATGTTGTCAATCGAAAATGACTGCGCCCGATCTCTTGGTTATGACAATGTCATAACAGCATTTGCGAACAAAAAGGTTCGCTCCAGACTATTTAAATGATACTGTTGTTTTATAACTTTTTCATGTTTTTCAGTGTCATTGCTTTCGTTTCGCAGTGTCTGCATAAATGTCCTACTGAACTCTGGCATCGGTGCCGAATTTTTTATGACTTGCACCTTCGGTATCGGCATGCTTTATTCTGACATTAGCCTGTTTACTTATGTACAAATTGTGGTGTATTTTCTTAATGCAGCTTTTCAATTTTACACCTCTAAAGTGATATGACCTGTGCGCAGGGGCTCTTGCGCTTACTTTGGGGGGGGCCCGAAGTTGGAGTGCTACGGGACTGAGAATACAAGGTGATAAATAGTGTTTTAAATCAAGGTAAGATATGTACAGGTAATAGAAGTGCAGACAAGATGGTTAATAATATTTGTAAGATAGTCTATCTTTAAATTATGGAACTAAGTAATTACTGAAGAATCGCCCAAAAGAGTGTTTTAAAGAGTAAATGAGTTGAGTTGTTGAGCTTATTTCATATATCGTGTTGCTGGTTTTGAGCAGGACATTTTATATTCACTATTTGTATGGTTTATTGTTAATTTTTGGTCGTAAGAAAACGTTTTTTCAATTGTTACGAGATCAGTATTTGTGTTCTGACGCGTTTTGGGTGACTTAAGTATACACTGTTGGCATAGTGCAAGCAAGCAGAAGATTTTGTTGTAATGTGTTTTTCCCATAGGCAAAAGCGAGCCATGCCACCACAAAGGGCACTTTCATTTACTTGATGACATTGCCATTATTTATAATAAATGATGCCTGAAAGCATTGGGCCTTTACCTGTAGGCTCTATGTTATTACACCTAAGGCCCCTATTAATTTTCAGGTACAAGATATACTTTTAAATTTGTTTAAATTGCTTTTTATGAAACACCATGATAATACCAGCAACATAACTAAGATCGATGGTAAATTAGTGCGTGGTCTTCGGTTGCAATTCTGGTTATAGCACATTAAATGAAAAAGTGTCCGCTTTTGAATTTTGCTTCAAAGATCCTGAGTTATTAGAGAAGTGGATAAAGTTTGTTAACCGCGGTGATTGGAAGCCGACTCGGTAATATGCATTGAACATTTTAAAGAAGAATTCATTACTCGGGGAAAACGAAACACCTTGAAAAAAGACATAAAACCTTTCCAACAATCTACACTATAAAGGCTTTAAAGCGCCCATCATCTTTGCAAATTTCAGCTGTCCGTCGTAAAGCTCCAAAAGTCTGTATATTTCAAAAAGAAGAAATAGAAGACTTTAAAAACCAAGATATTTATTTGTAATTTTGAAGATTTAAGTGAGCACAATGCTCCTAGAGGCTATCAGTGTGAAAAAACTGAAAATTTTATTATCTTTTACCACATAGTTTCAAATCAAACCACCGGCTTTCCACAAATTGAAGAAGCGATTAAAATAGACAGAAATCTAAATGTTCAATTTCAATTTTGTGGCTGTAGTGTTCCTTGACCACAATGGTTTAGAAAAAGCAAAACTGCTCAGCTGAACAGTTTCAGTGTGCTAGACAATTTTTCATCTTATCTTAGAAGCTTTAAAGACAAACAAAATCAGTTGCTAGTGGAAATGAGCAACCAGTCCCGTAGCACTCCAACTTCGGACCCCCCCCCAAAGTAAGCGCAAGAGCCCCTGCGCACAGGTCATATCACTTTAGAGGTGTAAAATTGAAAAGCTGCATTAAGAAAATACACCACAATTTGTACATAAGTAAACAGGCTAATGTCAGAATAAAGCATGCCGATACCGAAGGTGCAAGTCATAAAAAATTCGGCACCGATGCCAGAGTTCAGTAGGACATTTATGCAGACACTGCGAAACGAAAGCAATGACACTGAAAAACATGAAAAAGTTATAAAACAACAGTATCATTTAAATAGTCTGGAGCGAACCTTTTTGTTCGCAAATGCTGTTATGACATTGTCATAACCAAGAGATCGGGCGCAGTCATTTTCGATTGACAACATGGCTAATGAAGATAGTCTACTGTCTGTCATAGACGTTCTATTAAAAGTTTTGATCAGTTTCAATTTGCTGAAGCTTCTTTCAGCGCTGGCAACAGTCACGGGGCAAGTTAGTAAGATTCGAAGTGCGATGTACACATTCGGATACAATTCAAATAAATGAGTCTTTAGAAGATAGTTCAGAAAGTCTTGAGCCGTATTGAGATTGCGTTTTTTTTGTAAAATTAAAACAAACCGCTGTAGCTCAGCGCTCATTTCATCAGAATCAATGTCACCGAACTTTTTTTGGAACTCTTTACAGCAAGTAAGAAGAGCATTTTCTTGTTGCACAAGCAAAAGTTTGTCTCGTGCGCACAAAAACGAAAAGGCGGAAGAAACCTCACGTAACAAATTAAAGCGCTCCTTTATTGACATGATAGCCTGGTCTACTAATGGATAGAAAAAGTTGCTTTTAAATTTCAGTTCAGGAGTAGCTCGTTGTTCCTCTTCACCTTGGTAATCAAACAATCTTCTTTTCTTTCCACTTCTTGACGGAGGAAAAGAAGGATCAATATCCAATTCCTGTGCTATTTCAACAGCAGATGTTGCGGCACTGTCATAAACCGTTGTGCGATAGTTTTGCAAAAACTTTTCAGTTGCCTGGATTTCCGTTTCCATTGTATGAAGGGAGACTCCATACGATTGAAGAATCTTGCTTGCTTTATTGACTTGGAATAGGATATCATACCAAATAAACACCGACAAAAGAAAACTCCATTTTGATAAATGAGCTATCAACGATTTTGTTTCTGAGGCAGCTCTTCCATCTTTTCTTTCTGTGGAAATGGCTTCCAAGTCTTTCAGTGCCAGCAACACCTCTTTTAAATTGTATCGAAGAGGTTTGATGCATTTAATTCTGCTTTCCCAACGAGTATCAGATTGTGACTTTATGGACAGCTCCACATGTTTCTTCAAAATTTACCAACGCTGAGCAGAGGAAGAAAACAGCACATACAACCTTGTAAGTACTCCAAAAAATGTCAATGCTTCCGTCGATGAATTAGCACTGTCAACAACAACTAAGTTAAGGGTATGGTTTGCACAGGGCACGTAAACAGCTTTGGGATTGATGTCTAGCATTCTTGCTTGGACCCCAGTATGTTTTCCTTTCATGTTAGCACCATTATCATATGACTGACCTCGACAATCAGACAATTCGAGTTGCAGTTCGGTCGCTTTTTCTAAGAAAGCGTCTAACAAGCCTTTCCCAGTACTGTCACTTATTCTCAAGTAGCCAAAAAATGTTTCTTTAACAACAGCAGCTTCTTCATTACATAGTACATAACGGAGAATGACAGACATTTGTTCATGATGTGACATATCTGGAGTGCAGTCCAAAATTATAGAAAAATATTTTGCCAATTTCAATTGCTGTAAATTTTCTTTTTCAACTTCTGTCGCTAGCAATTCAATTAGTTCATTTTGTATGGTAGGACTCAAATAGTGATCTTTAGTGTTTTTATTCTTGATTCTGTCTTGAAGCTCTTTTAGGATCGGATCTCTTCTTGCCAAAAGCTCAAATATACTCAGAAAATTTCCATTGTGAGGAGATCCTAAGACTTCTTCAGATCCTCTAAAAGCAAGATTCCTTTCCGATAGAAACAAGGCAATGTCGATAAGTCTCTCTAAAACATTTCTCCAAAAACGTCTTTCATTGAAAAAAATATTCATCTCGCGTTTGTCGATAGTGGATGAATTTCTTATCCCTTCAGCTAGCAACATCCATTGACTGCAGCATTCTTGGTGGGAAATGCCGTTTTCATGGTCTTTCAGTTTTTTCGAAAAACCCTCCCATGTATTTATACCACTACAAAAGGGGCTTAGTGTTTTTCCAAATAGCTTACAACAAAAGCAAAAAACTTGATCTGATTCCCCAGAATAAACTGGCCACGACCGTGAAACACTTTCACCATTAGGTAACACACGTTTATAATGGTTGGAGGAAAAACGTCGCCTTGGAGTTGTGTTATTATATGGAAAATTCATTATTAGTTGATGTGGTCCACGCTTTACTATATCACATCGTTGAGCATCAGAAATACTTTCAGGCCATTTACATGGGTCATCAGGGATAGGGGTAAATTGAGATTCAGTTATTTTTGATATTGAAGGTTGCGTATTGGCAGGTAAATCACAACTTAAATTTTCTGGAAATTCACAATCATTTTGATGCTGATCGTCATAGTCTTCTTTTTCTTGTACACTATAGTTTTCTTCATCCCTCTCGGTACTAGTGCCAGGTCTACTCTGCTCAGTAATCTTGAAAAAATCTGTCATCTTGGGCAATTTCGCTACAGCATCTCGAGCAGTGGCTGCTTCTTTTCTCTTTTGAGCACCACTTTTTGAACGTTTCATTCTATACAATGTCAATAAAATACTTTATCTGCACTCTGCAGTGTATATATATATTGTCCCGGTATTTATAGCCAAACAGAATTCCAGACCATTCTATGATTGTTGCGTAACAACGGCATTGTTACGTCAATCGAATATTCAAGATTCTACCAGAAAATCAATTGAAATATTCTAGATTCTGCGAGATAAAATGACGTTGCATTCACTTATGATGTCACAAGCCAATTTCTTCCTACAGTTTAAATCGGTTGTAAACAAGTCTGCTGAACTGTAAATAGTCACGTAGCCAAAAAGCAATTTCAGACTAACTTGGGCCCCCAAAGTTGGCCTGGGCCCCCCCCAATTGGGGGTTTGGGGGGCGGCTGCTACGTCTCTGCTGAGCAACGAACAACATCACAGAGCCAAAGGTCGTTTGTCCTATTTATCACAGCTTATTCGTTTAGCCATGCTGGTTCGATATACATCATTTCAAGCATATAAATTACTCCACGAACATTTTTTTCTACCCTTTTTGGCAATGTTAAGTAAACTCAAAAAAGGAAACATAGACGCTCTGAAAGTATGCAGTTATTTAAGGGAAAGTGGCAAAATTTCTTAAGACATAACTGTTATGGCTGACGAGATGTATCTTCGTAAATGTGCGCAGTACAGCAAAGGAAAGTTCATTGATTGTGATGAAGAAGGAAATTTTTACAAAGGCATAATTGTATTCATGATCCAAGGGTTAAAGGACTCTATGCTGGTTGTGGTTAGGGGTTGTCCTATAACTGCACTAAATGTTCCGCCAATGAAATGGCGAGTTGCATTTCTGCCTTATCCAATTTAGGTTTTAAAGTTCGAGCGATAGTGACGAACAATCATTTTGCAAACGTTAATGCTTTTGAAGCTTTGCGAACTAGGTTTTCAGCAAAAAGCGATTTGTACATCAAGCATTCTGAAGATGAGACAGTTACTTACCTCTTTTTTGATAATGTCCACTTAATTAAAAATATTCGAAACAACATGTTAAATGCAAAGAAATTGGTTTTTCTTCATTCTCATTCAACATTAATGAAGAAGTAATTGAATCAAGCCCAGGATACATCGCTTGGTCGGATCTGAGGTTAATATATGATAAAGACTGTAAACTATCAGCTAATTTGCGAAAAGCCCACAAACTCACATTTAAGTCATTGCATCCATTCAATAACCAGCAAAATGTTAGCTTTGCTCGGAAGGTATTTGACCAGTCAACAATACCCGCCTGCAAATGTTATTGTCCTCAACGAAAGGATAAGCAAAGCTTTTTAATGATCATTAATAAGTGGTGGATTATTGTTAATTACAAAACAAGATTTTCTGCTAATCCGCTAACCAGTGCAATTGTAAAAGATAATGGAAAAGTGGAGTTTTAACATTGGCTTGCTGACTGGTTTTCCAGCTGGAGCTATGCTTGCTTGTCACAGCAAATGTTTCAAGCTACGATGTCACAGTGGACTATGCTTGTCACAGCAAATGTTTCAAGCTACGGTTCCGACCCAGCAAGCACAAGCACACTTAGTGACGGACCTGCTTCAAGAAGGTTACGAGTTTATTATTTAGCTAAATTTTAAAGTAACCCACTTGAGCAAAGATTTTCGCAATATCGCTAAATGAGCGGCAGAAATTTTCTGGAAAGTTTAAGAGAGGTATTGAACAGCAAAAACACTCTTTTATGAAAATTACTGTTAAAAGAAAGAGATGGCATATTAGAAGAAATTTTGGAAAATACCCACAATCCCTCTAAAATCAAGAAATTTCCTAAATCTTTTTTAAAGATATCTGATGATGCTGTCACGGACAACATCACTATATGTAAAGATAGTGAAGAAGTTGAAGTAACAATTTTTGGTTCATAGTAAAAAAACAGTTAAATGTACTAAAGTGTGAATTATGCATATCATTTACGGAGGAAAATTCCTCTACCACTCCATACTATAACCACCGTTTTAAGGAAATTTGACTATTTCATTCTCCTCGTTGGCTGATTTTGGATGTTCTGCTTTTGCTTTGTTGAATTATTTTTATGACTTTATCACTCGACAGGACAATGTAAACAGACGCGATGCTGGTTCCTGCGTATTGTTAAAATGCCTTCACAATTTTTCCTGCGAGGCTGATCAGGAAGTAGCTTTAAAACTGGCTATTAGAATGATTGTAAACATTTATTATAACAGCAACAAAAACGTAAAAATGATTCTATTGAAAAAGATGCCATTACTGGCTTCAAAAAAAGGCAAAGTTTTAAATAGTTTTTGTGCTTTGCGAATGTTAATTGTAAAACAAAGTGAAGATGCTAATGCAGTATTTTTAAACTTTTGATTTCTTTATTGCTTTTGTATATAAGTGATTGTTAACATATTGTCATGTGAATACCCTTGCTTGCTTGTTTAATGTTTATGAAATTTGTATTTTTTTAAGATTGCATGTAACCTGGGAAACAGTTGTGCAGACAAGTTTTAGGGTTACATCTTTTTTTAACGTGGCCGCTATTCTTTTAGTGAAACCTCTCGGGAATAGAACCCAAGTGTACCAATTATCAGTCAAAATTCCTAACATCCACATGATTTTAGTGTTTTTTACTTTGATGACAAGCTGCTGATTCAATTCTCTGTTGTCTCGTTTATTTGCTTGCTCTTACTTTTCACGTTTGTAGGCCTGGTAATTTTAGCCATCAAAAGGTGACATAAACGGCCGTATTTGTAGTAGGCCGTGTTGGACCCAGTATTAGGTCCCACAAGTGTGACGGTTTAAGCTATGTTTTATCAAACGCCTCTGGCTTCTTATTGGTCAACAACTGCACTGAAGAGACCTGATAGGTTGAAACAGTGTCGCTGTCTGCAGTTTGCTAAGTGCATCGCTTGCCTTTTACATTGGTTTAATATCTTAGGCCTTAGAAAACATTGTTTGCTTCATGTCATTCGTAATTCTTTTTGATAAGTCACTGAATATTAACTGATAGAAACTTCGTTCAACTTTGCCCGAGTGATTGTTAGCAGTGGCATATATTGGGTGAGCCAAAAGAGTCAGTTGCCTCAGGTCCTCCCTTTTTAGATGTGTTGAGGAGCCCCTTTTAAAAATGCCGCTCGTGGTTCGATTTTGTAGCATTTTGAAAAGAGCCCTTTGCTTCAACAAATCTGGAAGATTAGAGGCACTGATATATATCTGTCGTGAGTGATTACTAAGAGAAAGAGACTATTTAGCCTTTGGCGGCATTTCAACCTTGGAAATTATTTGCCATTGCACGTTAGTATGTCTTTGAATAAGCACGTTTGCACATAGTGATGTTGTGGCATTGTGGATAGTGCTGCTGCTATCAAACGCAATGGTTTGAGGTCCAAGTCTTCGCTGGCAGGGTGTTTTTACAGAGGCAGTGCAAACTGATGAGAGGGTGCTCATTACGTGAACATAACGGGGAGTGTTAAGCGAGGGATAAATTTTTGTCAAATCACCAGTTTAATAAGTCATACAGACCCATAACAAACGACAAAAAGTCACGTTTTTAATACGTCATTGAAAATGATCAATCACCAACGTTCAACAGCAAAATAGATTCCACGGGTAAAATGCATTTGAAGCCAAAATAGCCACCGCCTTCCTAAAATTTATCTCTTTTATTGTTGTTGGGCCATATGCTTTACAATTGTAGTGACAATGTGGGTTTAACATAATTTTTAGATAAAATTTCATTTTGCCTATGTGATTGATACAACTGATATTTTTAGTTGTTTTTGGAAATCAGATTTTTGTTTGTGATATTTTATTTATGAAGTTAGTCCAGTTTTTAGTTTTATCCAAATGTGAAAGAATAAATTCATTTTTCTCATCATCAGTTTATTGCCGCTAGTAAGATACTGGTGGAAGTATAGCTAAGTTTGCTTTGAGAAAATATAATTTGTCTATTTCGTTTGTAGTATATATATGTTCAAATGGCTCCTCCGGCTTCACCCATCAAGCTCTTGTGTGAGCAGTAGCAAAAAGTTAATAACTTTTATGCACTTTCACAACTCCTGTACGCAAAATTGTCATCAACATATTTTCTTAATCATGGCCGGTAATGCTCACAAAGAATCTTGCCACAAATTAGCGTTCATACTAGTGAGGGAGAAGGGGTTGAAACACAGTCAAAACTGATGATAGCGGCGAAATGGTGGTTGCTTTCACAATTACAGAAATAAACTACTTTGTGGTAAGCCTATTTTGCGATGAGTTGTTACCTCGTTCGCATTTACATTTGTGGTATTAAGTTCTTTGGCTGCGCTATTGGTCTTGTTTCCGGCATAGCGAAGAAAGCGGCTATGGCTTCCACAAAATTATTCACAATATTTTAATAGAAGCTCATTAGGCCGAGCTATTTTCAAACAAATGTTCTCTCTAAATTCAATTTTACAAATTGTTATGATTATGGTTTTACATTGATTTTTTTCTTGAACTTGGGATTTTATTACAATGCTGTATAGTATACACATAAATACCTCAACAGGCAGCATATATGTCTCAAGCCATGAGTTTCTCAATACCCTGCTGGCTACGCATTATCATTCATATTGTTTTTTTCTTGCTTTGGTATGCTCATAGAAGTTAAAAGAGCCCTTCCTTTTCTCAAACTTTTAGGTTTGATCCCGGTAGCTCTATTATGCTATTATCAACCAAAATAGAAAAACTGCTTTTACTAAATATGGTACGATTTTATATCCCGGCAGGGTATACCATCACCCGTGCTAATTTAAAACGTATCAATTAATATAAAACGTATCAAGCAGCTGGACTAGCTTAACCGTACAAATATTTGTGCGAGAAAAAACGAAATGTTTTAGTAAATATAAGCCATAGTTCCTGTACATGTAATGGTTATCACGTTGGTCTATTAATCAAGGCTGGAAGTATTCAATAAAAAGAATGATTCACAAATTATCATTTGTAAGTTTTTACAGTTTAAGGAGAAGGGAGAGTGAAATATAGTCGATATTGATGGTGTCTCCCAAATGGTGGTCGTTTTGACAATTATAGAAATGAGGTGTTCAGTGGTAGGCTTATTTGACGATTTGGTGGCACCGGTTTTGTGTTTTCATTTGTGACAGTAAATTATTTGGCTGCGCTGTTTGCTTTAATTCGGCCATAGCATGAAAAGGAAAAATGCCTTTCCCCTAAGTCATATAATTTAATCCAATAGGCGCCTATTAAGCTTTTTTCAAACAAAAACATTTCCTCGAAATCCAGTGTTACAAATTAACGCTATTATTGTTTGATTTTTATCTTTTCCTAAACTTGGTATATTATTACATTTATCTTTGCCCCTAATCCATACCTCCCTACTTTTAAGTGAAAATAACCGTTTTGTAACGATATCCTTGCAATTTCAAATATCAGTAATAGCTTTACCAATTATGTTTGCTATAAAAATGATAGTGGATAATTTTGCCGCCTGCTGCTGTTTTCACCATATAATGGCAAGCATTGTGATGTCATTTATAATTATGGCCTAACAGTGCGTTGTAGGCCATAAGCCGGCTTTCCCGGCGTCGCCCGGCAGAGCCTACATCATTAGTGTGGAGGTTAACAATATTGATTCAGCTGACCAATCCGGCTTCACCCAGTGGATAGTTGTGAAAACAGCTATAAAATGTTTTGGTTTTTTCACATAGCCAAATTTCGTTTCGAAATAAAACTATCGTTTTTAAAACGCAGTTGATAAAAAACATTTGCGTGGGATTGCACATAGCCACTACATGTCCCCAAGTTTCTGGAAGCCCTGGCAATTGTTTTCACCATAGGTCTTCTTAAACTTATCAAACACTTATCCCTTAAATTGAAAGTATATCAAAATCGTGGAAGAGCGCTAAAGTAATTGATATGTATTTTTGGGATTACGTTATTAAATATTAGCTTACTACTTACAACTTTTTCATTGTTGTTTTGGTATTTGTATGAGCTAACGGCACAGACTGGGAGCATGTTGGGAGGTTCTGGCATAAACCCAGGCAGGCAAAATAAAACCAACCCGAAATCAAACACTCATCGTTAAGTTGCGAAAATAGCAGCACCCTCATCAGTTTAAAAATATCGGTTCAGTTGGCTTCACCAAGTTGGTATTTGTGAGAAAGTTAATGTGTTGTTGACGCAGCCAATTGTCATTCCAAAATCAAAAGTACCGGTACTGTTTTTTTGAAGGAAATTGATTAAGCCTAAAAAACCATTACGGGGATTGCGCATAACTGCCATTGTTTTCCAAAAGTTTCTGGAGCTCCTGGCTGCATCTTACTTGGCTTGTGTTCTACGTAGGAACTGAACTTGCTCACAATTGGAACAGCCAGCGATTCCAAACAGCATTTTTGTTCATTTTATGAAGTGTAGGGAAGTAAAATTTCAAAGTTCTGGGTAGGAGAGGCGCCAAAGTAATTTACATACGTATGTTCAAGAATACCCTGTTGAATATTAGGACCAGTTTTAACGACTTTCTTATAGCTGAATGCCTATTTCCGCAACCTAAAGCCTCTGGCTGCGCGCATGCTGCTTGGTCTTGGCATATGGACAACCAGCAAAAAAATAAAGTAACCCAAAATGATGCACATACAGTTAAGTTATTACAATAGTAGCCATTAGTAATGATGAGGTTAAGAATATCAAATTAGACGGCTGGGTCGGCTTCACCCAAATGCAAACAAAATTACTTCAACATTTGGATCATATGTAGCTTGAAACTAATATTTTGTTGCAAAAGATAAAATAAGACCATCTTTACTTCCACGTTTTGTAAGGGGATCACCATTTTGTTTGTTTGTAGTAGGCGGCTACATTTTTAAATGTTTAAAAACATCATTTTTCGATAATTCTTTTAGAAAATGTACAAGCTAATGCCAAAAAAGCATGTTTTTGAGAAAGAATAGTGAAAATGTACCAAAAAACTAATTTTTTCTAGACATTAAAATTTTGTGAAGTGCAGGCACCAAAATTATAAATAATTTTACCGTTAGGCTACAACAGCAACTTTTAAATCTTCCTTTTTTTGTTGAATCATTTTGTAAATTTAGATAGATAATGCCAAAGAACTATGCTTGCTTGGAGAAAGCCATCAAAATGTACCCAAAATCAAAAGTTTTTAAAATTTGCAGACTTCTTCGTTTCAGTAAGAAAATTGTTCAACTAACAATGAAACATGACATATGACAACCAATTTTAATGAGCCATTATAAAGGAATCCTTAGTCTTAACTAATTAGAATAACCTTTACTGTAGAGCAAATTTCTTTAACTTTCAAACGTCACTGATAGCTAGTACCTTATCGTATGGTCTACACATCAAACTAATCTGTTTTTACTTAGCTTACCACATTTTTGGAAACATAAAAAGTTACAACACAAGTCTTTAAAGTTCAGCTTTTTTGATATAAATCTAATAGTAAATGTACATGTCATATGTCATCAGAATCACCTTAAAATAGCCTACCGTTTAATTTTTATTTAAAGACGTTTGAAAATCGGTTGAGATATGAGGTTACAAATTAGTTTTTAGTAAGCTGATTTCTAAAAAGTGTCACAATTTTTGAAAAAAATCAGGAAATGATGAGCTCTGGCAGCAAAAACTGTGTTAGTCGTGCAAGTCAGCATTATGGCATCATACAGCAAGTTGAGGCGTGCAGATAAAAAGCAAGAAAAGAACGCTACAAACGCTTAAATTGCTTAAATAAAGAATTTGCTGTTGCATTGCTAATTCAGCATTAATTGTTGGGATTTTTTGTAGAAAGCCCCGCCACTTGCAATAAGCGTCTGTTAAGTGTACTCTGGAGGGTTTTTCAGTAAGGCAACCAATTCCTGATAATTGCACCCCCAGTGCACACTTCACTGTACATTCACATACTGGGCCTCCCCCTCCAGTGTACACTTAATAGGCGCTTATTGCAGGTGACGGGGGCTTTCTACCCAAGGTCCAATTGTTGTAGGTTTCTTTTATCGCAAGCAGCTTGCTTTCGATAAATAAAAGATCTTCCGAAAAAGAACAGATTGCGTTTGCGTTTCTACGATGAGTATTTTTTGAGTAAATTAAGAAAACGAATTATACAATTAATTGGCAATGATGACGTCATGCGATATTTTAAAGAAGTACAATTTGTTGAAGTTGCTAAGTCAGGTAGTCTGCTTTGGTTTAAGCAAAAAATCGTGTCCAGAAGTGCAGTTTTTAAAAAATTATCTTTGATTATGACGATATCGTGAGGTCACCAACCCTCTTATGACACTCACCATGAGGTGGTAATTAATCGTTTCAAGTTTGATTATTGTTCCTCTACTTACTAGTAATTTCAGAGAAGTTAAAACAAACACACAGAATTGCCATTAAATATTAGAACTGCTTCGTTCGACTTTTCCGTTACTGTAGGCTAATTAATATGAGCTAACGCCGCTGACTACGCCCATGTTACTTGGCCCTGGCATAATCCTCTCCATGCAAAGAGCAAACTAAGGCGAAATGAAGCACTTACTGTTAAGTTATAGCAATAGTAGGAGCCCCCCATTAATGATGTCGAGGTTAAGAATATCAAATCAGCTGGTTGCACCGGCCTCACCCAACTGCAAAATAAATTGTTTTAACATTTACATCATATGTAGCTCGACACTAACCTTTTGTTGCAAACGATAAGACATGACCATCTTTACCCCTACCTCTTCATCTTTTGTGATCACCAAGTGTTTTGCTTGGAGTTGGCTATGTATTAAGATTTGTAGAGATTTTATTTTTCGATAAATCGTTTGGAATATTTTGATAAATAATGCTAAAGATCCATGCTATCGAAAAAGAATCGACAAAATGTACTGAAGTGCTTACTTTTGTAGAAACTGCAATTTTTTGAAATGCAGGCACCAAAATTTTGTGTGTTTTTAATCAGTAAACTACATTTCATAAACGTTTAGAGACTTCAGTTTTTGATTAATGTTTTTCAAAACGTAGGCAGATAATGCAAAAGAACCATGCTTGTGAGAAAAGTAGTCAAAGTGTACCCAAGAACTAACTTTGTCTAACAATTGCAAGTTTGTTAGGTGTTTAGGTGTCTAATCGGGAAAAGCCGAAAGAAAAAGAAGTTAGGTGTAGTAGCATAATTGTTTAACTAAAAATGAAATATGATGCATGGCAACCAATTTTTGATTAGCCACTATAAATTAAACATTTGCCCTAATCAATAGGAGTCACATATTGCTGGAAAGCAAGTTTCTTAAGCTTTCAAAGGACAGTAATTGTTAGTACCTTACTATGAGTTTTATGCATTAAGCTTTCCACTCTTTGGGAGGGTAAAACTTTACACCACAGATCTTAAAATTCAGGTTTTTTCAGTATAAAAACAAATATTATAGACTATCGAAATCGCCTTCAAATGCCCTTTAATTTATTCAAAAAAGTTTGAAAATTAGTTGAGAAATTAGGTCACAAATCAGTTTTGTAGTAAACTGATTTTGAAGAAAGGGTGCAATTTGTGAAAATATCTTTATATTATGACTGCCGTTGCGAAAAACTTGTGTTAATTGTACCAGACATATTATGACATCATAGAGCCAGTTTTAAGCGTGCAAGCGAAAAAGAGAACAATGCTTAGAAGGCATAAAGTGCTTAACCCTTTCCGGTCCTATGTCGCCTCTGAGGCGACATTGGTTTTTTCCCTTATAGGTCCTATGTCGCCTCTCAGGCGACAAGGTTTATTTTAAAAGTCTCTGAACTTCTTAGCTACTCCTGACATCTGTTTGCTTTTCAAGCGTTATGAGCTTTACTAATCCGCCAAAAAGAAGGTGTTCGACACCATAGAGACCTCTGTATTAGTAATTATAATACCGTGGTCATGGGTTACATGATTTCCCAGAATCTCTTGACAAAAAAAACAACTCTTGCTTTTCCTAGAATAACTTTATAAGAAAACAAACACTGTTGCTTGTAGTGGTTTTACTGTCAATTATTTCTTGTTCATCATGGCTAAAAGGATTGTGCGGTCTGTTCAAATCGTAAAGTAAAAGGTGGAAGAAAAGAAACCGTGTTTGTGTGCGTCACTTGCACCAGGAAGCCAGCCCTATGTGTTGGGGATTGCTTCGAGAAGTACCACACCCAAAAGGACTACCAGATGTAAATCAAGTAAATAAAACCTTTTTTTTTCAAGCATCGATTTTTTATGCATGCCAAAACGCTTTTTAAAATTAAATTATTAAAAAAAAAAGTTGGACCTGGCTAAAACCTAAGGTTCCCAAAAATAGGACCGGAAAGGGTTAAATAATAAATTGCTAGTAGCATTGTCAAATAAGCTTTAGTTGTGGTAAAGTTGTTTTTATCGAAAGTACCTTATTAATATTTCCTAAAACAGCGTTCAATTGCAGTTTTACGATCAGTACTTTTTGAGAAAGAAAAAAACAGATTGTGCGATGAAGCGTTGATTGTGACGTCATTTTAGCCCCCAAACAAATAAAAGTTTATGTAATGTGGTAAGTCGGAAGGTGGCTTTCGTTTGAGCAAAAAGCGGTTGTCCTCTGTCAAGTAATGCAAATCAAAGAAAATAAAATTTTATTATGACGACATAAATTCTCTTATGATACTTTCCACGAGGTGGTGATCAATCATGCCAAGTTTGATGCTTGTACCTCTAGCAGTTTCAGACGATTCAAAACAGACAGACAGGCAGAATTGTGCTTTGTAAATTAAATTACACTATAGATATGCAGATGCAAAAAGTATTTGCAAGTTTTAAAAACATTAAGTTGTAGTTGTTTAGCAGCTTTGTACCTGCTTTGTTCTGGTGAAGCCAATGATTCAACGATAAATTTGCTACAGTTTTGTATATTTAGCTTTCTAGAGAAAATTATAAATGAGAATTAGTTAAGTCATTATTTATTGTCTGTCTTTGCCATTAACTTTAGTGTCGATGGTAAAACAATAAAACATTTTAATGGCTGTAACGCTTGGTAGTGACTCATCCAAATACAGTAGAAAGCTTATTAAAATTATATTATCAAAAAGTTTGTTTATACGGATTAATCTGCAAATTATCAATTCGATTAAGATAGTAGCACTTGATATGCTATTCGCATTATCTCATTCCTAACAATTTTAAGTCTCTCAATTAAATGAAGAAAACTGTATGAAAGAGAAGCATCAAACCCAAGGAGAAAGGAAGAAACCAAAAAAACTAATAAAAGATACAAAAGACTGATAAACAGATTTGTTGCAATAAACAACCCCAATTGTACAGAACCAAGAAATGAAAAGTGCAGCTACAAGTAACTAAGTTGTGTGCATTGATAAAAAAGAAAATGCTACCACTATACAATCAAGTTCCAGTGAGTTCAAAGACAATAATGCAGAGAATAATGTTATTGGTAAATTGATTGCTGACTGCGCTTAGCAAAAAGTAATCAATTTTTTGTCAACCCACCACAAGCAAATAAGCAGCGCCAACAACTAAAATGGCAGATAATTTCTACTTCAATAAATTGCGATTAATTTCAATGTTTTTATCAAGCGTAACGTTAAGTACAAAACGGCTTATTTTTTTAGAAAGTTCAAGTGTAGTCTAGCAGTATGCTATGCAGATTGTCTGCTTTTATCTCACAGTTGGCTATCTCATTATGAAAAATGTTGTTTTTGATGCGATTATTAACTTGTTTCTTTGTTAAGTTTGCTGCCGTGACGAGTTATACTCCATATGATTACTACCCAAAAGGCCTATTTCAAATGTTCTGATGACAAAAAGATAACTTATGTTGCTGCATACTAATTGAATATTCTGCACAAAGTTGTTTTGCAGTGTAATTCATGGTAATTACGTCACACCCAGTATTTAAGGCTCCTGTGTTGCTGCGTATTATTTGTGTATTCCTTACAATGATGCTGATAATGTGATGCATTTGATGGCAAATTACTCCAAGTTTTTTTTACCGGGCGATTGAATGAGACAATGTGGTAATTAGTCACTACAAAAAAGCCTTTCAATGTTGCTAAAATATTTTTTTGATTATGATTATATGTAAATGTAATTGCCTCGATTTCTTACAATGATCTGTACCCTCAATGTAACAGCTTTTGTAGTTTGATCGCACCTATTTTTTGCTGCATCACTTCTTTAGGGCCCCTTATTACAGCTTTGCTTCAGACCCCCGATTTTGAATATCCACCACTAATTGTTAGAGAGCTAAGCAATATGAGATACGAGGTGATGGTGATAATAATGCAGAATGAAATAAAATCAATTACTTATATGATCATTTTAGATTAAAAAATTTAATTAATGAGCTCTGTGAAAAGCTTATTGCGCAGCTGCAGCATCACCGTTGTACGAGTAAAAATACAAGCCGATAAGAATTTCTTATGTGTAGCAGTGACAAAAGCTAACAAATTTCAAACAAAAATTATCTTAAAAGTGGTTTTGCCAAACACTAAAGTCCCATATATTTGGTGTGATTTTGCAAAATATTTTCGGCAGAGCATGTTCCTGAACCATGAAGATAATCGTGCCTTCGGCAAATTTTCGCACCCTCGTCAAAAATCTTCTGCGTGCACCTCTGCTGGCAACTCTGGTATTGCGTCAAAATCTCGCAAATTATGTTTATTGTTTTGTATTGCAAGCTTGCAAGGTTTTTGTTGTATGAGATTTTGCATCTATTTCTTGCACGTTGTAGGCTTATAAGTGCATTCCTAACTTTATTGAAATTCGATTTTTAACTACAAAACCGTAAGCTCGACTTCCTAGCTAGCTGCAGTTAGTAAAGCAGTAGACTTATTGTTATTGGTACCGATATGTTATGAAAAGTGGGCTTTAAACTGTCGAGATCAGAGCTTGGATTGGCCTAGCTTGGGAGCGCAAAATTATAATTTACCAAACAATGTTTGTAATTACTGAAAATATTACAAAGAAAATATACAGTGGCAATAAAGTGTTGGAAAGACTCGAGTCGACTCGAGTTGTCGTAAAAAAAGACTCGCCTTAACTCGAGTCGTTTGTACGACATGACTCGACTCGACTCGATACTCGACATCAATGACTTGTGACTGGGCTCAAGACTCGAACTCAAGCGACTTGTTAGATATTTTCCCCACTTAAGATTTTGTTAATGTAACAATCGTATAGTTTTTAATGAAAACTCTGTTTAGCTTTCTCAAAAACATGACAAATAAATGTTTCATGTTGTTTTGCTGGTAAATAGAGGGGATACCTATAATTAGACTGTAATAATTGATTAATTGTGATGTGTTTTGACTTAGAAATTGGCTATCTGTTCATTAAACTAATTTGTTAACCACTGCGTGGCACTGGTTATCATTAATGTAAAATCTACGCTGCTTGCTGTAGTCAAAGTCACTTTTCTGCTCTAGACCGTATTTACAGTATATGCTTTTAGTAATACAACTACTTGTTTGTTTGCTGGCTTGTGGAAACATGCAGTGCAGTGAGTTACGAATCTCAATCTCAGTGGAGTGCTAGGGCACCAGTCTTGCCTACCGTATTCTAGACGACTCGTTTCCAACATTGAAATCAACAACCAATTTTCCTGCAATAGGCGAGCGAAATTAAACCATAGTCACGAAACAATAGTTTGCCTACTACTGTACATTTAATGCTTTCATCTACGCCCTCTGGTTACGGTGGGTCATGTTTTTGGCTTTTAGTAGAAATTTGGTGCATCAGAATTGCGCGATATCTAGGCTACCGCTTTTGCCGGAGGTAATCCGCACTCGATTTTCAGACATGAAATTATGGTAAAAAAAACTTCAAACTTACTGTACCCGTGGATAATCCGCGCCAGTAATCAAGAATCCATGCCTGAGTTATAAAAATGGGGATTATCTTCGGAAAAATACGGTACTTGCGTTTATACGGGTGGCATTTGCAATGTATTAAAAGTAGCATTTTGGTAGTCGGCCACTGAAATCAGCTAATTCGAAATCGTTGAGTTGCATAATGTTTGATATATGTGTAAAAGCTAAAAAAAAGTTATAGCTTTACCTTGCAACTACATTGCGTAGCCTACATATACTTGTTTTACAGTCCACGTAAACTTGGTTATAGGCTAAGTTGCGAATGCAAATAAATTTTGGTTAAAACTGCATAAAGTGGAAGCGACATGGCCGAACGTAGCCATAAGCACAGGAATGCATCTAGTTAGGCTTCAAGGCATACTACAAAAAAGAGTTTGTGCGATTAAACACAATATTGATCCATATGCGTTCTTTTTTAGCTTGATATGTTAGACTTTATTTCCTTGTTCCTCATTTGCTGGCTTTTGCGTCCTTTTTTCGCTCGCTTTAAGCGTGTCTACCACTATCCGCTCGCTTTAAAACCTAATTATTGCTAAAGCAACCCATAAATTGCTCGTAAAATTTATGAGATTAATCCAAATTAGGGTATGATAATTCGAAATAAAAAAGACGAATGAAAAGAATTTTTCTAACATCTATGATTAACACTAGCTTTACGGGAAATTTTCTACACCTAGTTTTACGGAGGGGTCGTTTTCGACCCCGATTTTGTTTTGCTAATTGCGTTTTTCTCGCACTAGTTTTGAACTGCTACTAGGCTGTATTGCAATGATTACGCATAATAAAATAATTTTACTTTTAAAAAATACGTTTTGTACAAAATATAAAAGCATTTAATTAGACAGTTTTACGCAAGCTAAGCATTTTACGTCAGTCACTCTGAAATTGTCCACCTCCGTAAAATTTTTGGTAGCTTTTTTCCAGACGCGAAAACTCAACTAGTAAGCTATTTTTTCAAAGTTTCAAAACCTGGAATTTAATCTAGAATAAATTTTAGGAAAAGTCAAAGCAGTTTATTGATATTTGGCCATGCATTTAGAAGATATAAAGCAAATAAACAACAACCAGGGTCGAAAACGACCCCTCCGTAAAACTAAGGGTAGCTTTTTTCCAGACGCGAAAACTCAACTAGTAAGCTATTTTTTCAACGTTTCAAAACCTGGAAGATAATCTAGAATAAATTTTAGGAAAAGTCAAAGCAGTTCATTGATTTTCGGTCACGCATTTAGAAGATAAAGAGCAAATAAACAACAACCAGGGTCGAAAACGACCCCTCCGTAAAGCTAGTGTTAAGATGATGCAATAATTCACTACGTAACACAATTTTTGTTTGGCTACTTTTTTCAGTACTCCTTTATGTATTTTTGAGCGCTGAGTATAAAAATTCGGTTAGTTTTTTTTTGTATCATTGTTACTTTTTGAGATATTTATACTTTTTGTTTCATCCGACCTAGCTGTAGCTAGCAGATTGTGTTCAATCTTGCAGTAGATTCTAACTGCATATTAAGGTTTTGTTCAATACATATTAAACGCAATAGCCAATTTGAAAATGTTTCATAAAGAAGAAGGTGTTAAGATAAACATAACACAGTTTTTTCAAATAATAAAAGTCATTCAAAAATGCACTGTTGAGCGAGCTTTTCTTTTATGACCACTCTTATCTTGCCTTATCAAAGACCAAATGTAGTCTCCCATCATTGCACTGTCCCAGCGGCCTTTATATCGTTTTCCATTGGCTCAATATCCTGGTAAAATCTCTCACCATGCTCCTCACTGAAGTCACCAAGATTTTCTTGAAAGAAATCCAGATGTGAGCACAAAAAGTGAAGTTTTACAGACCTGCAACAACCCATGTTTTGGTAACTTTTGATAAGCTTTTTCACTACTCTTTGTAATTTGGATCCTTTTTATTTCCCAAAAATCCATTAACCACACCTCGAAATGCTTGCCACGCTTCCTTTTCTGTTTCATTCATTTTTTCTTCCAAGGCTTTAGACTTTAACATTGTGTTTATCTGGGAACCAACGAATATTCTGCCTTTTAATTTGGCCTCTGATAGCCTTGGAAACATTGAACGGATTTCTTGAAAAACTTCTCCTTCAAAAAATCCAAAGCTTTAACAAACTGTTTTACTAGACCAAGTTTGATATGAAGTGGTGGCAATAAAACCTTTTCCCGGCTTATACGAGGCTCCCTGATGATGTTATACATTCCTGGTGTTAGTTCTTCCCGTGTCGCCCAATGAATTTTCTGGCAGTACTCACCATCAGCTCTACTATTCCATAAGCACAAAAAGCAAGAGTATTTTGTGTATCCACCTTGCAGACCCAGCAAAGATCCTAGCATTTTGAAGTCACCACAAACATACCACTTAAACTGAGCACAATTGATTTTAATGAGTAGTTGCTTGACATTTTCATAGTCTTCTTTCATCTGCAGTGAATAAGCAAGGGGAATTGCTGGATATATATTGCCATTGTGAAGTAACACCGCTTTAAGACTTTTGGTACAACTGTCAATGAAAAGCCGCCATTGCCTAGGATTATGATCTATTCCAACAACACAAAACAGGCCTTCTACATCTTAGCGATAGCAAAGATCTTGAATAACATCAAAATAGACAGAAAACTCCAAGTGCCTCTTCCTGTAGGCAGTACTCTTGCAGTCGTCGCCAAGCAGATTCCACTCATTCAGTCTGGATGTTAATAACTCTGCTCCAAATTTTGTAAGAACCAGATCACGTATTAAATCATCCATTTCTTGTTTAGTCGGAAAATGAGGTTCTGCACTTGTTGTTGGTGCATATTCTGCATCAATGTCTGAATTTTCACTTGCTGTTGCTGAGTCTTCACTTAAGTACGTTCCTACCTAAAATGATAAAGAACAAGTACATAGCAAGAAATTGGATGCAGTCTCAGAGCATATAAATTACTGTTAGTTACATTTACCCACAGAAAATTACTCACATTTGATGGTGGGTTTGGAACCGGTAAGGCGTCACTGTGAGGAACAGGTGACGAGGTAACAGATGAGGGTACACTTGGATACGTCATTGCTCTTCTTCCTCTAACCTTGCGATACTTCGAAATGTTTATCATGCAAAAATAGCAATTATCATGATGATTTTGGCGCTCTCTCCAAACTCTGGAAACTACAAATGACATAACTCTTCCAGAACCCCTCAATCATCCTTTAAGATTAGATCGACAGCTGCCACAGATTACATGTGGTGCCCAGGACTTGTCCTGATCGCCAACGTCCATCCCAAAATATAGTCTATACGCTGTCCAATACTTTGTTACTTTCACAATTTTATACGAAGAATGTTGGCCGTTGATGTAGTGTCCACATACATAACAAAAGCAATCTGATGAAGTTTTGCACTGTCTACTAGCCATTTTTATTACACTATTTAAACGATAAACTCATTTAAGATTAACACAAGACTTAACTCTATAAAATATAATCATAGAGGGCTACTGAGTAGGCTGTTGACATACATGGCTGGCTGTTAGGTTCCTGACTACAACGTGGAACTTCTCTGCAAACACTGAACATGGCTTTTTATTCAGGTTATTCTGAATTTTATAGGCTGAAATAAAACAAAACTGAGGACTGATAAGTAATGAAAGCACTTTTGTCAATGAGATTTTGCACTCCCATATGCCCATTCATTCCCTCAAGTAAATAAAACACCGATTTACAACATGATAATGCTGACAGAGACAGATCACAGCAAGCATAACTGCATAAGAAATTTACAGTTCACGAAAAATCATAAAAAACGGAAAACGTTGTACTGTATCTTTAAAACGATCCATGATAGAAAAACTGATAGTATTTTTGGAATCAGCGCTTGAAAATCATACAGACACACTTAAAAAAATTAACCAAACAAACTTTTTTTAAAATTTTGTTACGTAGTGATTCTTTGTCTAAAACTTCGCCTTGTGCGAAGTGTATGTTGTTACAACTGCTTACTACGCGTCTTTGAGCATGACCATGAAGTCTGTATGTTTTTGCTTTGCGTTTGAAGCAGTGCTTCGACAATAAATTTTTCGATTTCCTCCACCTAAAGAAAATATTTTCTTTTATTTTTTTAGTTCAAAAACAAATTTCTTTCTTAATTTCTTCACACACCTTACTCTAAAAAACAATTGAGAAATAGTTTTATTTTTGCATTTCTAAAAACCTTGCATGGCACCAAATATAGAAAAATTAACGAATTAATTAAATTGCATACTTTAACAAACCAGCACTTATGAAAACAATATCTTCTGGAATAAAAAGCAAAATGAACGTGCACATTAGCATTAAACATTGGAATCTAATACATAAAACGCAATTGTCTGTGTGTCTGTCTGCCAAAGTCTTCTGAAACTGATGGGCGTACAAACTTCAAACTTGTCATGACTGATCAACTTCTTGAGGTGAGTGTCATGATAGAGTTCGTGACGTCACAACGACGTTATAATCAAAAATACCTTTGAAAAAATTGCATTTTTGGATCAAAAAAAGGGATTTTGGCTTAAACGAAAGCCAGTACCCGACTTACAAACTTTAACTAAATTTACTTCTTTAGGATGTCACATGACGTCATAATTACCAATTAATGCTAAAATTTGTTTTCTTAATGTACTCAAAAAATACTCATCGTAGAAACCCGATTTAAAGTGCTTAAATCAATAAAAGAAACTCTACAACAATTAAAGCTTAATGACAACGCAACAGCAGATTTGTTATTTAATCATTTTAAGCCTTCAAAGCACCCTTCTTGCTTTTTTTCTGCACTCTTCAACTCGCTCTATGATGTTACGATGCTGCCTGGCACAATTAATACAACCGTTCGCTACCAGAGATCATCATTTGATAATTTTTTCAAAAATTGCAACATTTTTACAAAATCAGCTTAACTAAAAACTGATTTGTGATCTCATTTTTCATTCAATTTTCCACCTTTTTTAATAAATTAAAGGATTTTTCAAGATAATTTTGATAATATATGACAAGTACATTTTCTATCGGCATTTGTTCTAAAAAAGCTGGGCTTAAAGTCCCGCAATGCAACTTTTATTTTTCCAAAAAGGTGGTAAGCTGACTAAAAACAGGTCAGTCTAATGTATAAACGTCATAATGAGGTACTAAATATTTGTGTTCTTTGAAGGCGGAAGAAGTTTGCTTTCCTGGGACATGTAACTCTAATCACTTAAGGCCAAGGTTTAGTATATAATGGCTGATCAACAATTGATTGCCACACAGAATATTCCGCTTTTAGTTGAACAATTTTTCTACTAGACCCAAGAAACTTCCAATTTTTAAAAAAGTTAGCTCCTTGGTACATTTTCACTACTTATTCTCAGCAAGCATGATTCTTTAGCATTATCTATATAAATTTGCAAAAAAATTCATCAATATCCAAGTTGCTATTATTGCTACTAGCAATACACCGTTGAACATAATAATACAATATATTTAGAAAATTCAAACGTTTTCGGCGCTACATATTGCCCTCATCAGGATCTATACACAAATATTTACAGCATTAAAACTTTCGTTGAACGAAAACACTGTAAATATTTGTGTATAGATCCTGATGAGGGCGATATGTAGCGCCGAAAACGTTTGAATTTTCTAAATATATTGTATCATTATGTTCAACGGTGTATTGCTAGTAGCAATAATAGCAACTTGGATACTGAAAGTCACCTCTCTACCGAAATTGTATAATTCATCAATAAATGAAGATTTTTAAACTTTTCTGATGTGGACTACTTGTTAAAATTTGAAGATTCATCTGATATTGAAGTCTCTAAACTTTCTAAGCAGTCGCCTACTCCAAGCAAACAAATTGATGATCCCCTACAAAAGCATGTAGGCAAAGATGTTTTGCTTCATCTTTTGCAATAAAATATTAATATCGAGTTACATATCATCTAAATGTTAAAGCCATTTTCTTCACGATTGGGTGAAGCCGTCGCAGCCGGCTGATTTAATATTCTTAACCTCGACATTATTGATGGGGGTTCTGCTGTTGCAATAACTTAACTATGAGTGCTTCATTTTGAGTTAGTTTGCTTTTTGCATTGATGCGTTTATGCCAGGACCAAGCAACATGCGCGCAGCAAGAGGCGTTAGCTCGTGCAAATTCGCCTACACTTACGAAAAAATGGTAAGTAGCAGTTTTAATTTTTAACAACTTAATCCTGAAAATACATATCAATCATCTTCTCGCCCTCAAACAACTTTAGTATGCTTTGACCCACTTGCGGAATTACTGATGGGGGGGCTTGCTGAACCACACCGGCGAAGCCAACTAACTAGTCATGTATAAAATAAGCAATCTTAAGAAAGCAAAAAACTCGCATACGCTGCATGGCACATACCTTTGAAATACACGGGTACCTAAGTTAAAGTTTTCTGCCCTTAATAGAGATAGGCTCATAGTTAAAATGAGACTCAAAATTTTCTGCCCGTTGATTGACAGTGCCAAAGTTGCATTGTCGATACACTTTGTGGTTGACCTCCACTTGGTTTCACTAAAACATATCAACAATTCCAAGCTATCAAAACTAATTAACCTGACTTATGCTTCCCTGTTAGGTCGGCTTTCATAAACCAGTTTAAATTAGTGGTAAGGCAGCAAAACTTCTTTTCTGCGAAATAAAGAGTAACGTAAAATAGGGGAAGAGTTTTTTTTTGTACCAGAATTCCTGTATTTTAAGAAACCAAGCGGGATTTTTAATTTTTTAAGTATCTTTTTTGAATTATCATATTTCTTCTTAAGTTCCTAATTTTGATCACTTCCTACCAAGTTACCTCTTTGATAAATTTTAGAAAATTTTCTTCAAAGTAGAAGCCCTGGTTAAAAGGGACCTTTTACCGAACGCGCTATTCCATTACTTTGTTCTGCGAGCGTAGAGTTCTTCCCATTGATGTAGTTAGTTACACGTGACGTAGTGCTAGCTGTCATTTTGCCTGCGGTAGCCTTTCGTTATACGCGAGCAACTCGTTGCAAATCATTTAATTACGTTCTTAATTTCTATGTCTAATATGAATCAGCAGACGTTTTTGACAGTTGTTCTATTTTTGTTGGGCATTTCTCGCTACTGGGACAACGACTGAGACTTGATCGCAGGGCTGCAGCTTTGCCGTGTTACCCTGACCTAAATGCGGAGGTCCCAGATAGTGCAAGTTCGGTTAAATGACTTCAATTTATAACTGTTTACCACAATTTATCTAGCCGAAGAAATCTTTTGCAAAAGCACAATTATGTGGTGCACATTGCAAGCATTGAACTTGGAATCTTTTAATAAGTAAGTTGAAGCTCTATTACTCGCACCACACTGCTGACCTCAGTAACTTGAGCAAAACTCAAATATCTCATAAAGCACATTTTTCTAAAACTCTTTAAGTGTACTATCTTCAGCAAGAATGCTGGAAAGCTTTTCAAAGGCTACTGTTCCTCATGTTCAAGCGGATTCAACAATTTTTCAAAATAAACAGTACTTGTGCGAAAACAGAAGTGGTGCATTTGAGACATAATCGACATTTGATAATGCGCAGTTGACACATACTCGGTACTGTATGATACACGTTTGACACATTTCCGGCTTTGGATGATGCACATTTGACACATATGTGGCAGGAAATGCTGGAGTTTGTAAACACGCCAGCTGCTCGATGACGAGTAGTTTGCTGCTGGCGAGCTCTTCAACGTTCAGTTGATTGTAGGCTGGCGGTCAAATTGCCACTAGTTGTCTTCCTCGACTGTCTTCGAAAGTCAGCGCGAAAATTTTCCTGTGGGGTGCACATTTGCTTCGCATATAGTCAGTTTGAACGTAAGCAGTTTACAGGTTTACAGTGACGCCATGTGAAGGCAGCTTCTGGTCATCGAGTCGGCGGCACGCACTACACGGGACACTGGGTCAGGACATGCAGATGCTAGAGGCTCATATCAAAAAATGAGAATTGAAACTAAGTGAGGTAAATATGGTTTCCACAGCCATTGGTTCCCAAAACTTGGAGGTGAAACGTGAGCTCCGCATCTGTGCAAACGGATTCTTTGCGCGCTGAACCCACTTATCTCGTCGTAACTCTGGACAGCATTCTCACCTTGGGACCGACAACCCTTGTGACTGAGAGAAACGTACCAGCCATGGTTCACCTCTCCAGCTGGTGGGCTGGTACAAGTAGCTGCACTTGCCATAGTCTACTCCGCGGAGAGTACTGCGCACCTGTGTGATGTTGGAGTGCTTAAACAACATCAATGTTCCGATAAACAAAGTCTTGCGCGTTGTGACGGAAAGCCTGGGTCTAACACCTGCAGGGCAAAAGTCACATTATTGAATACACACGATTATTGAATCCAGCGGTCTTCAAGTAAAACAAAAATGAATAAATGAATATAAACCTTTGGTTATACAGTTATAACTGTTCGACAAAACGGCAACTAAACGAAGTTAACTTACACAGAGATTCATGGTACCACGTAGGCTACAAACCAACTACTGCTTTGTAGCCTACTTGGCATCATAAAAGGCAATATGCTTGAACATATACTCTTTATCTGCTGCAGTTACAGCTGTGCATACTGCATAGTCTATTTAGCATTAGCCTTAACTGGTACTGATAGCTGGCTATAGATTGATAAATCAAATTCCGTCACTAAGCCCTGCCCTAAAGCGAATCTTGCATTCGTCAGTGTGAAAAACGGTTAGCGTGGCCTGAGGTCGATAGGTGGCGTAACATAAAAGTTTAAAGCGTCTTTTTCGCAGGTATCTGCCAAACTATATTGTTTATTGGCTATGATTAAACTCTTGTTCTTTGTTCTGCAGCTACTATTACAAATCGTCACCAATCAAATAGGATTTCTATTCGAGTTTTAAAGGGTCATCGTCTTAAGCTACATCGCAGAAATGTTTCAACGCCGACCATCTACTTGATTTTTTCCAACTGACTTCTTTGTGAATTTGAAATCCTAAGATGTTGAAGGCAATTTCGAGCAAAGAGTTTATTGCGTAGGTTATACCAGTGCATGGAGATGTTTCAGCTAACCGGCGCGATGGTGTAGTGATTAGAGCGTCCGCTTCGCAGTCGGTAGACTAGGGGTTCATTCCCCTTGTTGAGTCATACCAATAGACTTTAAAAAATGGTATCCACAGCTTCCCTGCTTGGCGCTCTGCATTTATGGGAAGTTGTAGAGAACAAGCCGGGAAGTTCGTTTGTTGTGTCTTTGGGCAAGGCACTTAACGGGACGCCTCCGCCTTTATGTGGAAGACAGGTGGCCCAGACACCTCGGAAATGGCAACTCCCAAGCGAGTGTGGACTTCCCGTCCAAAATATAGCGATACAATTCGCTTTGTCGTGAATGGAGGATAAATATGAACAATACTTAAGGAGAATGTAAAACCTTGGTCTGATACGGTGTAGGTGGTTCCGACATTTGAAACATTTTAACTTTTTCTGCATTAGTCACATTTAAATCTTGCATATTCAAAAGGTCAAATCCACAAAATATTCCCGCCAGTTCGAGGGACATTGTTGTATTCTAGGGACAACATTTTTCTTCTGCTTGGTTGTGTTCTCGTATTGCAATTGCACTGTGTCAGCAGCAGGCCTATCACAAATCAATAAAATAGGACTTGTTGTTCAAAAATGCGTAATTTTATCCAGATGTTCCAACTTGATCAAGGCTGCTCAAACCGCGGCCCTGGAGGTTGTTTGAAGTGGCCCGCGATATAGTAAGTTCGTAAAGAGACTTTAAAATTTACTTAACATTTTGTTATGTGCTCAAGCATATTGGCCTTAAAAAAATGCCAAAATTTTAGCAGTTGTTTTGGGTATAGGCTTATTAGTCAAAAGCTTGTGTCCCAAACGTTTTGAAAATAATCCAATTTTTCAAATTCAGTATAAATATACACCAGTTGGCAACATATCGGACACTAGTGATTTATTATTATCACCACCTGTTAATGCATGATGTCTATCAAAATCAAAAGGTTTGTTACGTCACCAACTTTAAACCTTTTAAGTCGTCGATCTCGGACTTCATTTGCGTTAATGTGAATGGGGTAAAAGGATCTTTTTTAGAAAGCCCCGCGAAAAAAAACACCCCCACCACCGCTCTTATCCAGTTAGAATTTTTATTCATTGATGGAATTCAGCACTGAATACAGCGATGTCAGCTAATATTTTATTCTAACCCAAACCCTAAAATCTGCAGTACTTAAAACGTGGCGGGAGTGTTTTTCTCAAATCTCACATTTAAGCATTAGTGGCGGGGGCTTTCTACAAAAGATTGGGGTGAAATACATTTTCAAGTTCAATACGAATATTAGCAGCATTTAATAAGCAGTTTAGCAAAATGAGCATACCTATAAGCCGGAAGCGCAAATACCATGACAAAAATAGACTTTTTAATAGACAATGGGCTATGCAGTTTTATGCTTGTTCTGTCAGGAAACCATAGATATCTTGAAAAAATACAACCTTAAACGCCATTGTCAAGCTGACATGAGGCCAAGTATAACAACATCAGAGGCCAAGAACGAGAAGATAAAGTTAAACAATTGACGAAGTTGGTGCACGGGCAGCAAACGGCTGTCACACAACGTGGAGGGACTGATGACGAAGTTGGTGCACGGGCAGCAAACGGCTACCACACAACATGGAGGGACTGATGATTGTGTTAAAGCAAGTTTCATTGCTGCTCAAGTCACCGCTAACAATATGAAATCTTTTGGCAATGGAGATTTTATTAAAGATTGCATTCTACATGCAGCGCAATGCGTTTTTCCTAAAACTGTAAATGATGTCAAAAGGATCAGTCTTTTAAGAAACGCTGTCATCAGAAGGGTAGAAGGGCTTTTTTGCAACATTGAAAGCGGTTTGATAGAAAAATTGCGCACTTGTGTGTTTTACTCATTGGCCTTGGACGAAAGCGCCGATCAAGCTGACACCACTCAACTATTTTTGTTCGGGGAGCTGATCATAATTACGATATATTTGAAGAACTTTTCAGCATAGCTTCATTGAAAGATCGTACTACCGGTAAAGATATCTTCGAAGCACTTAAGAAAGCGGTGGAATTCAGCAATTTGCATTTCGAAAATCTTGCGAGCGTTGCCACAGACGGAGGTCCTTGCGTGATTGGTCAGCATATTGATTTAATAGTCTTTTTGAAAAAGCAAGATGAAATCGATTGAAATGCATTTATCAGTTACCACTGCATTCATTGTTCACCAAGAAAATTTTTGAGCAAAAACTTTACGATTTGATGCCCTTATCAGAGTGATTAATGATGTTGTAAAAGTTATTCGAGCAAAGGCGTTGAATCATTGTCACATTCAAATTTTCTAACGGCCGAATGGGAAGCGGATTATGCCGATGTGATTTATTATTGCGATGTACGTTGGTTGGTCATGCTAAGGTACTCAAAAGAATTGCTGAATAAAAAGACGCAATCCAAGAATTCATGCCTACGAAAAATAAATAAAGTTTCGAATTTGATGATCTTCAATTGATGGCAGATGTTGCATTTCTCGCGGATATATTTTTTTTTCAAATCTAGCCACTGTCAACCTCAAACTGCAACAAAAAGGACAGTTAATCCATGTTCTTTTTTGCTATGCGAAAGCATTTCAAGCTAAACTAAAACTTTTCAAACAACAGCTTGGCAACGAAGATCTGAATCATTTTCCAGTAATGGCTCACATGAATTGCAAAAAATACTCACCAAATTTTGTGAAGTAGCATTTCTGAATTGTAAAATACATTTAATGAGCGCTTTCGTAATTTCCGTCCACAAGAGCAAAATAATGTTTTTGTTACATAGCTTTTTTCTGTTGAAGCTGAAAATGCAGCTACAGACCAACAAATGGAACTGATCGACTTACAACGCGACGAATCTATTAAAAAGAAGTTTGATAAAATTCCGGTAGAAGAATTCTAGCGCAAATATAAGCCTTCTGAAAAGTTTCCAAGTTGAAAAAGAATGCAATACGGATAATTTTTAATTTGGCATCACGTATGTTTGCAAACAAATGTCTTCTAAAACCGGCGCGATGGTGTGGTGATTAGAGCATCTGCTTCGCAGTCGGTCGACCTGGGTTTCATTCCCTAAGTCGAGTCGCACCAAAAGACTTTCAAAAACGGCATTCACAGCTTCCTTGCTTGGCACTCAGCATAAAAAACAAATTGTGTGGAAAACAAGCCTGCAAGCTTGCTTGTTGTGTCTTTGGGCAAGGCACTCAACGAGATGGCTCCATCTTCATGTGACAGACAGGTGGCATACCCGTGCTTCACCGGGTTACAGTTGTGAAACTGCTCAACCAGCATATCGTAAGAGGCGACTCTTGGGTACCCACCAATGGCAGTCCGCCTTGTTGGTGGTGAGGCTACCAGTCATTACGACTGGTTCGAAATGAGCTGCCACCTTTCCCCTAGCTTAATTCAATTAGGTTGACGGCGTGAACCTGGATTGCCGTTCGTAACGTACTTTCATCCCGAGGAAGGGGAGGGGTAACCACATCAACAACAACAACAAATATCTTCTCAAATAAAACATTTAAAAACGAAGAATGGATCTATCTCTGATGGTCATCTCGAGCATTTCTTGCGCTTGGTTTGGCGCTTGGCCAATTTCCAGTGACACTAGTAGTACAAACCAAAGTTACCAATTGGCCTCGCTCTTTTGATGTGATGAAATCACTTTGTTTTGTTTACGTTTCGCAAATTATTGCATTGGGAGGATGAGGTGTTGTTATTTTGCACTCATAAACATTGTAGATAGTTTCGGCAGGAAAGTCGTACCTTCAAAATATTGCGTGATCACATCTGGTTTAATATTATAATATCAAAACGTCACTTTTTTTGTAATATTGCGCCTACTCACACAAATTTAAAAACGCAGTTAAGCTTAAAATAAACCTTATTTATCCACGACGCTTGGCAGATTATCAAAAGATTGCTGAACATTTGCTTGAAGGCTGTAGCTCGAGATAGAGATATGCTTTCAGGTCTACATCACGAAAAACGATATCGTTCTTGGAAGGTTTAAAACCATGTAAGACTTCAAGTGTATAAAGTCGCCAGCGGACCTACGTCTACCGAGATGTAAAATTACTTATTTAGTTTTGGTTAATTTAGATTTGCTTTAATTCTGAAGTTATAATCGTGGGATTACGATGTAAGTGACCAACCAGGTGAAGCAAACGACCAACCACATTGCAAATATCTAATTGCAGGTTATAAGAATAGGTATGCATTCAATTCCTAATCGACAAGGCTGCATTTAAGTACTGTAAATGCAAGACTATCAACTAAATTTTAAAATATAGCAATGAATTATTCTCAAAATAAGTATTTCAGTGTTTTATTTTTCTGACACAAGAGCAAAGTACGATAACTTATTTCCAGCTCACCTACTTTCTAGTTTTTTATCCAACTGCTGGATTTCTTTACTTTGCTTTGAGCTGCGAATTCGTAAGAAAGCTCTCTGCGCTTGCTTTCTAATAATTAGTGAAACTGAAAACTAACTGTTTAATATGTTTAGCCAGATCCTTTTTCACAGATCTTGCAAAAAATTGTAGTTAGTATAATTATAATTGCTCGATAACTGCTGATATGTTTTTTCCTTGACTGCGCTTAGAAATACAGGGTGTCTCAAAAGTAAGTATACACTTTAAAATTTGAATAACAATCTAATGGCTTATTCAAATTTGTCAAAAGTTTACAAAAATATTCTATGAACTACTAGAAACAGATTACCGTCCTAATATCTCGTTGAATTTATTTATTGACAGAATGTTAGACCTCAACGTGGGAGCCACCAATTTCGGGAGATTTCAGCCACCTTTTGATGCATTCTTGCTTGACACTTTGCAATAAATCTTGTGTAACTAGTTCACATGATGCTCTAATGTTTTGTTCCAACTCTAAAAGGTTTTGAGACCGTGTGGAGTAAACTTTGCTCTTAAGGAAACCCCAAAGAAAAAAGTCGCATGGGGTTAAGTCAGGTGAACGAGCGGCCCATTCTAGAGGACCTCTGCACCCGATCCACCTACCGAGAAAAAACTGATTTAAGTAATCTTGTTCATTTTATCGACGTAGTCGCTTTTGTTTAAAAGGACAACGCCGGAGCCTTTGTCGGGTTTGGTGACAATGATATCATCATTCTTTCGTAACCGGTTGATTGCACGAAAGCACTCTTTGTGCATTGTGAAGTCACGTGAGTCTATCGTGCTGTCACTGTACAAATGAGCAAGGTCGGCGAGTCGGGCTTTCAAAGGTCGGCGAGTCGGGCTTACTCGCGAGTCGGGCTTACTTCAAGGTCGGCGAGTCGGGCTTACTCGCCGACCTTGCTCATTTGTACAGTGACAGCACGATAGACTCACGTGACTTCACAATGCACAAAGGGTGCTTTCGTGCAATCAACCGGTTACGAAAGAATGATGATATCATTGTCACCAAACCCGACAAAGGCTCCGGCGTTGTCCTTTTAAACAAAAGCGACTACGTCGATAAAATGAACAAGATACTTGATGATCAATCGAAATTTAGAAGACTTGGTCCGGTCTCCAGCAATGACAACACAGCCATCATTGAATCGCGCCTTCAGAAGCGGTTGCTTGACTTAGTCAAAGCCGATCACATGCCGAAGTGGATATATGACGCAATACGACCAACTGGATCGCAAAGACCTCGAATGTATGGTTTGCCGAAAACACACAAAGAAGGCACTCCACTTCGTCCAATACTGTCTATGACAGGTTCGTCCCATCATGAACTTGGCAAGTGGTTGGCTAGCCTATTACAACCTGTGTTGGAGCGGTTTTCGTCACACTGCAGATCAGATTCGTTTACGTTTGCTAAGACCATGCAAAATCTTGACATCAACCCTAATGTCTTCATGTGTTCTTTTGATGTATCCAGCTTGTTCACCAACGTTCCCCTTGAGGAAACCATCAAAATCTGTTCGGAAGCCCTCTACGACCAGTCTAATTCCCGACCAGTCATTCCAAAGGACGTGTTTGTTGAATTGATGAAGAGCGCTACATCCTCAGTTGAGTTCAGCTTCAATAACACCATGTATAAGCAAACAGACGGAGTAGCTATGGGATCACCACTTGGTCCGGCTTTGGCCAACATCTTCGTTGGATATTATGAAGAAAAGTTATTTTCTCAAACGCAACAACCTTCAACATACTTCAGATATGTTGACGACACGTTTGCCATTTTCGATCACGAAGCTGAAGCAGATGAATTTCTGACCAAACTTAACTGCCTTCATCCATCCCTCAAGTTCACCTTTGAAAAAGAGAAAGGGAAATGTCTACCGTTTCTTGACGTCTACGTCGAAAGAACAGATGTTGGCTTGGAGACCAGTGTATACCGTAAACCCACTTTCACTGGCCAGTATTTGCGTTGGGAGTCCTTTAGTCCTCTCAAACGCAAAATAAGTCTAATATCTACATTGGTGCATCGAGCTCTAATGATTTGCACCAAGCATAGACTCAATTAAGAAATAGAACGGATTAAGAAGATATTACTGGACAATGGCTATCCTAAAAACATCATCAACA
The DNA here is from genome assembly GCA_963675345.1 of Trididemnum clinides. Lineage (NCBI taxonomy): Eukaryota > Metazoa > Chordata > Ascidiacea > Aplousobranchia > Didemnidae > Trididemnum > Trididemnum clinides. The sequence goes on from OY776294.1 coordinate 4,186,590, forward strand.
CTCAGATCACCAAGAAAATTGCTCAGTTCTCCACCCTTAAGCGATTTGGCCCTGAAAAGTGTCCTGTGTACTTGAGGGTCCCTTGGATAGGTAAGCCATCTACAAACTTAGAAAAAGAAGTCAAAACCGCCGTGGAAAGCTGCTATGGTTCCGTCAGCACCCGCCTGGTCTTTACGTCTAAGCGCATGCTGCCTGTGGCCCGCAAGGATGTTCTACCTGCCATTCAGAAAAGCTTTGTCATTTATGAATACAAGTGCCACTGTGATAGTCGGTACGTAGGGCGAACATCTCAACGACTACAGGATCGCATCAAGCAACATGTTCCGCAATGGTTAAGACAGCAATTGACTCGTCCACGCCGATCTCAACCACACAGATCGTGCAAACGAACCGACACCAAACCGGATTGTGACTCCGCCATTGGTCAGCATCTTTTAGATAATGACCGATGCGCATTAAACTATGATGATAAGCGGTTTTCAATCCTTGCCGCAGCGCGCAGCTCTTTCCATCTCAATCTTTTAGAGGCTACTTATATCAAGACCCGACGCCCGGTGTTATGCAGACAGAAAGAGTTTGTTTACACTTTCAAACTCTTTCGATAATCGTAGCATTTGGCCTCCTGCCGCGCCTTCTTTAACTTTCGCACTTGCGAAATCTTTCTTTCGCGCGCTTTGCAATACAAACGCAATCATTGGCCTGTCTTGATTACGTAACATCCAAATTATTCACATAAAAGACTCATTCACTCTAGATCTTCCCTTTTGACGCGATACCGCCACTGATGAGAGCGTCACGAAAAGCTTATGGCTAAAACAGCTTTTTTCAAAGCTATATTAAAATTTTGTACCACCAACAAGATCTTTGAAAATTACTTTCCCTAAATTGTAAAATACTCGGCGTTTGAATGATTTTGTATATTTGAGGCTGGAGCCTGACAATTAGGTTGCTACTCTTAAGATGAAACATAAAATTTTACCTCAAGAGTAAGGATTTCTCTGAAGACATATAAATCACGTGTAGCGAAGTGAAACACAGTGCAAAGTTATGACGTGAGCTCCTGCAGTGAGCCACTTGACCAATAAACCAAAGCAATAATTTAGCTGACAGCCTTTCTTAAAAACTTTATGTAACTACAAATCACTGGTCCCGATACAATTACTTTTTCGACATGTCAGTTTCGTTGCAGCCGCATTTTTTTTAAAAAATACTGTTTTGAATATTTACGTGTCTTTTATGATTTTTTTAGTAGTAAAGAAAATATTTTTGTAAAGTATAATTGAAGTTCATTAATCAGTTATCATAGCAGTTGATTATCGATTAAACTATTCACGTTCTTTTACAAGTGTACTTCAAATTTCTAGGTGGAGAGGTCCACACTTATTGCATGTTTGGTGCCCACTCACAATTTTTAACTGATTTGCATACCTCCCCTTTTAGAAAGAATGGATGAATATTTCTGATTGATTCGCTGTTTGCAAGAAAGAGTAATTTTTATTTTAAAGTAGGCGGGGTGGGATTTGGGGCAAAGTTGAATGTAATAAAACTGCAAGTTTAAGAACAATTCAAAATAATACAAATAATCTATCAAGAGCGAAAATTGGACTTGCAGAGAACATTTTGCTTTAAAATAGCTTAATAAGCATATTCGAATAAAAGGCATGACTTTGGGAGAAAGCATGGCCTCTTTTCAAACTATGCCGAAACCAGAGTAAGCCTAAACATCGCTGCCAGAAAACCCGGGTAAGCAGCGCTTCCAGAAAACTTAATATCGCAAGTACAAATACGAAAAAGCCTGCAGCAGGTCATGAAATAGGTCTACTACTAAACAATGCTTCAGCCACCAGTCCCCTTACTTTTACCCCTAGTCGACAAACATATCTATCTTTCACACTGATAAATAACTTTTACTTGTTAGGGCTGTTAGTGTAGTTATTGTTGCAAAATTGTTTCGACACAATAGCACATCAAAAGACTCTTTAATTGCAAAGATGATTTTAATGATGAAAAAAATTAGTGGTTTCTGTGCACGGTCAAAATGACCATTGGCGGTAATTTAAGATAAATCCATTCCCATCCCATCTTGTGCTCATTGCGATGCAAAGAAAATTGACATGCTAAAAGTTATTCAAGATTTAGGGAAAGTCAAGAAGTTTCAGGGCTATTGCACGTACCTAATCAGAGATATAAACGATTAAAAGTCAAAAACGGTCAAAATGACCGCTCCGGTAATTCTAGTGTGAACTCGGCGAAGCAGACCGATTTGTCCTGCCGATATAAAATTGCAACAAATTTCGAAAAAGATTTTATATTTTGTTTGGTAATAGCTTTATAACGCTACCGAAATTAAAGCTAAAAATTTGCTGAAAGGCAATCCTCTTTTAACTCCCCTGGGTGCGCTTATGCAAGGAACAGGGCACATAAGGCTTATCCATCATGAACTTGAAAAAGTTTAACAACAAATCAAAAGGAAACAGCACCCCTGTCTGAAATCGGGATGCATGCAAGACATTGGTACTATTTGCTTCAAATTAAATAACCTTATATGCTTATCGAGATCAAAGCTAAAAACTACAGTTGAAGCAGAAAGTTTAAGAACAAGCATTTAAAAAGTATGTCTGCAAAAGGTTCGGCTAGATTTTCCTTCCTTCAACCTGCAACAACTATAAAGAAATAATTGTTGGATATCCACATGGCAGTTCGTATCTCCTCGACACTCATGCATGATGGTGCGTAGCCAGGATTGTGAGGTCGCAAACTTACGAAAAGGAGACCACCAAGACGTGAAATAGGCCTACTACTTAACACCCAGATTTTTAAAACAATCGTTTGTTTGCTGCCCCAAGCCTCCAGTTTAACTCAAATGGTCAACCCGTTGGCTACTTCTTCGAAAGCCTAGACTAGAGAAATCAGGATCACGAAAATAAACCGATGTCTATTTCGCTCATATTGTTTTTGGCGCAATCACTTATTAAAGTACACTTTGTTTTAAAACGAAAATTGGATGTGCAGAAAAAACACTAACTTTTCATTTCTATCATCATAATTGCACCTTGGGTAAATCTGGGACAGCCGGTTGAACCGACATCCTTAACTCTACAGGTACTGATGGAGGCTGAGAAGGAACCGGCTTGTTTAGCTCTATGCACACCATCGTGGGCATGTTAATTTTTCGATAGTTAATGATTGGGATTACTAATATTTACCGTGAAGCAGTGCAAAAAAACTGAAAACGATTTCGTTGGAGTTCTAATTCACAATATCTTGAGTATCCTGTAACGCTTCTGCATTTACACCTGATGAAGCGCAGAAGCGATACAGTTAGATTTTTTCGAATAGTTTTTTATTTAATGAAGCGCAGATGTAAAAGCGTTGTAGTTATACAAAAGACTTCCTGTTAAGGTAAACTTACCTGTTTATGGCTACTTATTTCATGTCACAAAGAAATGCAGTACTTGTTCATGTGCTTAAAACTTACGCATAAACATTTGATATTTTACTGTGGTTGTAAACTAATAATCAATTTTATGACGTAACAAAAGTTTGATTGCTTCTGAAGATAGCATTTGTATTGTGCATTAACAAATGTATCTATAGCTCAGCGATACACAACCTGCCGCCGTGCACAGGCATATTATATTGAAATATAAGTTATTGCGACGATGCTTTTACACAAACTTTTTATTTACGCATGTGCAGATATACGGATTTCAAAGCTGGTCTAGAACAATGGTTCTTAACCGGTGGGCCACAGCATGTATGTCGGGTGGGCCACAGAAGTCTGTGTACTTTGAAAATGGGTTTGCATGCCGAATAAGGTGAGAAATACTGGTCCATATGAACAGCCACACGAACCAGCACTTTTGGAGATCAACTTCACTGCCATGATATCTTGCGCTTATCCCAGTGGCATTGTAATTGTCACGAATAAGTAAATTTGCGTTATAAGAATAGTTTTTATATATGTATAGTTATTATAATCTGTTGTTTTATTTTGCAGTTATCATTTTTTCTAAATTGTCTGAAGCCCTAAACTTGCTAAACTGTTTTCAAAGAAAGACTTTTTTTCTTTCGGATTTGTAAATAGATTTGTAACTCACAAGTCTTTTTGACGTCACAATGGCTGTCTATGTGACTTAGTTTTCCAGCACATTCTAGTGATTCTTGGTTCTTCTCGAAGATTTCTTCTTTTTTTATTATTACCGATTACATAATTTATTAACGGTGTTTTTTGTGTCATGTGATGTTCTAGCAATTTCTAGATTATTTTTTGTCGTATATATATATATAAGGCGGCGAGATTTTCTTCATTCAGAGAGTGTAGTTCAGAGAAAGATAGCAGAGTGTAATGAAAAGGCGTTGTTCTGTGGTGATTGTTGTGACAGGAATCAAGCGATTATTTTGGTGGCTTAGTTTTAATTAGTCTCTGATATTTAATTATTGAAGTGCTTTAGTTCTGTGATTTGGCAAGCAAAGGAACTCGAAGTTATAAAGTGATTTGTGAATATATATTTCTGTTCTTGATTGAAAAGTGCGTGGGTTAAAGTATCTTAGTGGAAGCCAATATTTTTCCTAGCATTAAGTTGCAACCAAACTTAATTATTCGATCGATACCGCAAGTCGCATCAATTTTAAGAAGTTAATTAAGATTGAGATAGATTCAAAACTCCATTGAAAAGCAACATCTGGGGACTCGTCCGGGAAATTTTATCGGTTGGTAATTAAAAATGGCTGTAAATGAACTTAATATGGAGAAGTTGGAGGATTTGAAGAGATAACTAGAATCGTTGGGCTTGGATAAGAAGCAGAGGAACAAGCTTATAATGGAAGAATGGCGCCGAATGAGAGAAGCTGAAGAGTGAAGGTTAGCAGCCTAGGCTGAAGAACGGAGAATAGCGGCTGAAGAGCGAAGACTAGCTGCCCAGGCCGAGGAACAGAGAAGAGCCGCCGAAGCTGAATAGCAGAGACTAGCGGCTGAAGCTGAAGAGCGAAAATTAGCAGCCCAGGCCGAGGAACGGAGGTTAGCAGTCCATGCTGAAGAACGGAGATTAGGCACCCAGACTGAAGAACGGAGGTTAGCAGCCCAAGCTGTAGAACGGAGAATAGGGGATGAGGAAAGGAAATCTGAGCTCGAAGTTGAAAAGCTGAGATTGGAATTGGAAACGAGGAGGCTCTCCCAATCACAGAATGGTAAGCAATTGAATCAAGGATTGGTTGAAAATATTGTGAGGACGCCACCGTTACCATCTTTCGTGGACGGAAAAGATAATTTGGAAGAATATATCTTTTGAGATTTGAAAGGTACGCTAATGTGGCTAAATGGAATAGAAGTACTTGGGCAACCCAGTTAAGCTCGCTGTTTACAGGCAAGGCGGTAGAAGTGTATAATAGACTATCGCCAGAAGAAGCCATGGATTAGAAGCGTCTTAAAGTTGCTTTACTGGAAAGATATGATTTTACTGAGCGTGGATACCGTGAGAAATTTCGAGAAGCTAGACTGGAAGGACATAAAAGTTTAAGTCAATTCATATTAAGGTTAAAAAATTACTTCACCAAGTGGATAGAGTTGGCCGAAGTGGAGCAAACCTTTATGGGCCAGGTAGACTTGATTGTACGCGAGCAGTTCACTCGCTCCTGCCCTAAAGATCTATCGATATGGCTGAAGCAGAGCAACCCTAAATCTCTAGATGAACTGTCACGGTTGGCTGATCAGTATTTGGCAGCGCGCAATCAGAAGCTGTCGAGTAAGAAAGTGATAAAACGTGATAACGCAAGAGTTGGTGTGAATGACAATCATAGTGGATTCCCTCCTGCGAGTACCCCAAAGTGCTTCTTATGTAATCGCGTTGGTCACCTGGCGATTGACTGTCGTGTTAAGCCAGAAGGAGGACATAATGAGTATAACAGACCAGCTAGACACGCAGTTACATGCTACCAATGTGGCTAAATTGGGCATGAGAAGAGGTTCTGCCGGAATAACCCCCACCCTCAGCATGTTCCTCGGGATGGAGGCAACACTCCTAGGCCTACGTCACAACCCTACCGAGTTGGATGCGCTGCGCAAGTTGGAAGATTATTGGATGATGCCAAAGCAAAGGATGAAGAATATTTGGAGTTTAAATCTGGAGAGAAAATCAAAGTCGTGCGTAATTGTGCCTGCCTGAGTAATGAAAATAAGAAGTTTATACCTCTTGCGATCGGAAAAGTGGGTGAGAATGTAGTTGAGGTGCTTCGTGATACAGGCTGCAATGGCGTTATTGTCAGGAGAGAGTTGGCGAAGAAAGATGATTTTACTGGTAGCATGGGTTACGTGATGGCTATCGATCGGACATTGAAAAAGACACCCATTGCTGAGATTAAAGTGGACACACCTTACTGTACGGGAGAAACCCAAGCCATATGTTTGTGAGACCCTTTGTTCGACCTAGTTATTGGAAACATTCCTGGGGCACGGAATCCGGATGATCCTGTTTCTGATGTGGGGCATGTGCTGCTGCGGTCGCGAGGGCTCAAGCTCGGAAGAATGCCACCATCAAACCTTTAGCTGCAAAAGACGTGACGGCTCAGACTTCCGTCACGAAGGATGAATTGGCAAAATTGCAACAGGAAGACACAACTCTGGAAAAATACGTGGACCTGAAGGATGCTGTTAGGAAAGGAAACTACGATATAAAGTATGAAAAGCGTAAAGGTATCCTATACAGGATTCGAAGCCGAGTTGATGGATTAGGGGAGTGCTCAAAGCAAATTATGATACCAAAAACATTAAGAAAGAAGGTTATGGAGATTGCCCACGACTCTATTTTTGGAGGACATCTTGGGATCAAGAAGACCAAAGACCGCATTTAAACAAATTTCTACTGGCCTGGCATGCAAGGTGATGCTACTAGTTTCTGCAGATCATGTGATGTATGTCAGAAGACGACCACTAAAGTATCCGTTCCCTGTGTGCCACTGGGAGATATGCCTTTGATTGATATGCCGTTTAGGAGAGTTGCCATGGATTTGGTTGTACCAATTTCACCTCCAAGCGAGAAGGGACATCAATATATCCTCACCTTGGTAGATTATGCGACCAAGTACCCTGAAGCTGTTCCACTCAAGAATATTAAAACAGAGACAGTGGCGGAAGCATTGCTGGATATGTACAGCCGTCTAGGAATACCAGAAGAAGTTCTGAGCGATCTTGGCACGCAATTTGTATCGAAGTGCATGGAGGAAGTATCAAGATTGCTGTCAATAAAGCGACTAACAACTACGCCGTATCATTCTATCTGCAATGGATTGGTTGAACGTTTTAATGGTACACTCAAGAAAATGCTAAGACGTTTGTGTAACAAGCAGCCCCGCCAGTAGCATCGTTTTGTTAATCCCTTACTATTTTCATACAGAGAAGCACCACAGGAGGCCACCGGATTTTCACCATTTGAATTATTATACGGGAGGACAGTACACGGACCAGTACAAATCTTGAAGGAGCTGTGGACAGGGAAGACAGATGGGACAGAAATCAAAACGAGCTACCAGTATGTTTTGGAATTGCGAGAACGCTTACACAACGCCATCAAGATTGCTCAAGAAGAGTTGCTAAAGAGCCGGAAGAAGAACAAAACGCTGTATGACAGAAGAGCTAAGAGAAGAGAATTCCAAGAAGGAGACAAGGTTCTATTGCTGATTTTTGGGTATCGCTTCTCAGCAATCTCGAATACCAAACTCTCGCTCAAAAAAGCGGTTTCCATTCTCATTCGCATGCCTTTAACATATCATTGCGAGCAAGGGTTTTCTTGTTGAAATTAAATCGAAAAAGAAAGACTCAATCAAAGATGTTGATACTCTTATGAGAGGGGCATTTAATCTCTTATAAGCCTAAAATTACTAAAGTGTTCGACTTGAATGCGTGACTTAGAAAAAGGACATACAGGCTTTCAAACTAAGTTAAAGGACATTTAGTTGTAAAAAAAGGTTGACAACCACTGCTCTAGAAGATGAAGGCTCCTGGTGAATGATAAAAACAATACCCATTTTTGAGGGTAATATGTAAATCATGGACACGTACACTGAATTATCATCTGTTCTTTGGTGACAGGCACTACAAAGTGTGTTGGTAATGACACCACAAATACAAAAACTACAACCGTTTCGAGATCGAGTTAAGAAGAACCTACGATAACAATACCTAACAATACCGATACTATACAAAAAAAGTAAACATAACAATTCTTTTATCGGAAAAGCACTCCGGTTATTTCCGGCTTACTTTCACCATTGTCCATAACGAATCACATAACTGGGGCCACATATACAAATTATGTCATACGTGATAGACGATGAATTTTTGTGTCATCATATTGTTGTCACTAGCCTTTATTTTATAAGCATAATTTCCAGAACTAGAACTTCAATTTGGTTAATTATAATCTTTTTTGTTCAGACTCAGGTAAAGTTACTTTCAATTAAATTCTATCAGTAAACAAAAATATTTGCTTCTCTACCCCAGAAAAACCTACACTTTTTGGTTCTCGGACTATCTATTTGCCTGGGCAGAATTAAAACGCAATTATTGCGGACTTTTGGCCCAAACTTTTGGTGATTCAGCAAAAACTGCGGGCCTTAAGTCCAGGGCTTTTGGACATGTGGATAGTCTAATAGTAACCCTTATTGTGCTCTTGGCACAAAAAACCTGAGCATAAAATATTCGTGAGCGAAATATCCAAATACAAAATATCCGAGGTACGGAGTAGCTGGTCACCCTTTATTATATGGTAATTCTTTTCCAAGAAGTAAACTAATGGTTTGTCAGTTTAGAAGCCAACTTTTGAAGCCTTAGGTTTAAAAATACACACAGTAGCCTTTTAAATGTCTAGTCGAAAGATGTGACTTCCTTACAGACCTGGTTCCTTTCTTACACCTAAACGCACTCAACAAGTGAGTGTAGAGCGGAGTTGATTTAGCTCATTGTAGGTGTGCAAATTAAAGGCAAATATATAGAGTTTTGACTAGGAAACAATTTTTTCAATAATTGCGACTGACGTGATATTGAGTCATTGAGCATGTTATATGTTGAGCCAATGAGCCAGGTGATAGATGACTGCGATAAATAAGACTATGAAGAATGATTTTTAAGAAAAAAAGAATGTGATAAATTCTCAGAAAAGGACGTATTTACTATAAACAATGACGACAAAGGATCTTTTCCAAAAGATGACGTCGTAACAAACCTACCATACCATGGATCACTGAGAGGGGCAACTCGTAAATATTGCATTCTTCAATAACTTGTTTAGAATTTATTATATCATTGACATTTTCTTAAAACCAGGATGTGGATATTCACGAGATCGAATGGAAAAGAGGATGTTAGTTTCATTTTGTTGCTGTCTTTAATAATTCTACTTAATATTGAGTAGAATTACGAGTTGTTTTTCAGTGTAAAATGAGGTTGTGTATCTTTTTAGTGCAACTTGGACCTGAAGTTTTTGAAAACTAACTTAAAACGGAAAACGAAAAAACTGGTTTTAAAATCTCCAAAAAAGGTCTACATCTTTGCTTACATCCACTAACAGCAGACAAAAAAGTCACTTTAAAAACTTAATTTAAAAAAAAATAATAAAAGTGAAGTAAAACTTTGTTTGGTACCAAAAATTTTAGGAAAGTTCACCTAAAAGAAAGAGCCTTTAACTTTGCTTAACTTGAGAGTAAACGAGGATCTCTAAATGGATCTCGTTCTCTAAATGGAATGTAGAAGCGAGAAGTGCAAGTTCAGTCAACTACAAAGTTATGCAAATTCGTCTGGCTGAATTATACAAAATAGCCTTGGCTTCCCCCATGAGGAAATCCTAACTGCACCACTGATTAGAATACAGCACGTCTAGTAAAATAATATTTGTTGTTTTATAAGAATAAAAAAAAAAACATCACTGCTATTTTTGTGAGTGGCTCTCAGTATTTGTGCTTGGCAAAATAGGTCTGACATAATGGTTCAAATTATCTTATACGTAAAGCACTTTGCGCCGTTTGAAATAGCAGACATGAAGTCAAATTCCATAAAAACTTCAAAAAAAATTAAGAATTCAGAAAATGTTTATAAAGAACTACATAACCCCTAATAATTCTGAAATTTTGTAAAATGTCTTGTATACTTTAGCTTATAAAAAATTTTTAACGATAATATGCTCAATGTGTCTGACTTCCTCCTAATACACACTTCTAGCATTTCGCTCTTAATAGCTCTAAATAAACGCATGGACTTACACAGACTTCAAAAGAATGTTCATAGCAGTAAGATCTAGACTTTATTTTTTTTTTATCCCAGTGCAAAGTCCCAGATTAACCCGTTCACTGCGTAAGACGTGTATATCCGTCAAAGCATGTCGCTCTCTCACTGCGTAAGACGTGTATATCCGTCCGAGTCGCCACCGCTTTTAACTACGCGTTTTTATTTCGCTTTCGCATGTCGTTTGTCGCGCGCCAGGGTGAGAAAATCCTGAGTAAGCATTTTGCACTAATAGAATAGTTTTATTGCGTAAAACACTTTTATTGCTAGATCTATTCATTGAGTTCAGACCAATTTATCAAATGCTCTAAAAGTACAATCCTGTAATAGCATTTAGACAACTTCTAACGTGATGATCACTGCGAGAGTCTTGTCGGATAAATATTTACGATATTTTATTTTATTTTTGGTTTTAGTTTTCCGAATATATTTATAAGAGTATTTTAGCTGATACAAATGGCGACGCCAAGCAAAGTTTTTTAAGTCTCAGACGATGATCTTTTGTTGCATATACGTAATGCTAGTGATGATTTGTCTTCTCTAGACGACTCCTCATAAAGTAACAGTGCTGACATATGGTATTTGCAAAATGCCGACGTACTTGATAGCGACACTGATCAAGCTAGCAGCAGGGTTCCTAACAACGATAATCTGCAGTGGACCGTTAACGGCCGAGTACGAAGCAGGTTTTCATTTACCGGCAACCCAGGCATACCAGTAGCCTGAACGGTGTAACTGACCCACAGGAATTTTTTGAAATTTTTGACAACGAAATTGTAAACCTAATTGTTACAGATACCAATCGATACGCCAGGCAATTCTTGGAGGAACGCTTGGCCAACTTGATGGCGCGTTTACGTTCGGAAGGGTAGATTGACACCGACAGCAATGAAATTAGGGTTTTCTAGCATTGCTGCTTATCCAAGGTGTTAATCACCAGCCCGAAATGCAGCACTACTTTAGCAAAAAAGCATCATTATATAGCCATTTTTTGCTGAGGTCATGGATAAAAACCGCCCTTTTCTGTTTAGCAAATTTTTTCATTTCAACAATAATCAGCAGTTTGACCCAAACGTTTATATCCTTAAATTATTGTTCAAATCGTGGCCTACTCTGACACACATGAAAGCGAAATTTTCTAGCATTTACCAGCCGGAAAGAGACATGTAGTAGTAATATACCTTTCCTGCCGGTTATCAGTGATGCTTTCAAGCAGGATCGAACTTGATCTCAAAATAAGCGAGATTCAATGTCATGCGCCTTAATCTTATTCTTAATCATTCCAACACAGCGGGTACAGAAACTGCAACAATTATATACTTCGTCAAAGACTTCTACGCAAAATTTCGCTCTCGCGAATTGAAAGTTTGAAACTGCCCGTCAGGGACTTTCCCGCAAAACTTCGCTGTTGCGAAAATAATCGAGACAGAAAAAAAAGCGAAACGCGCGATTAAATACGCACTGTAACTCGAAAAGAGAAAAATTAATTCCGCACTTAACGGGTTAAAGAGACGTTTGTTGATAAGGGGTGAAGCATTCAACTTCGGACTCTCTGCCAGGCCGTGAGAAACATATTTATTTTTATGTTCATATGTTTAACACAAACTTTCTTAGTTTTTTCCAACAAGGAATTTGCTTTAATCATTGTCTTTCATTAAATAAAAATCTTAAGCCAGTTGCTGACAGCATGTTTTGACTGAGGAGGTTTCATCGGAGCATCTAGGCCTATTTCAAGAGCTCTTCATAATATTACCACTATGACTGCTTGGAGAAAGTTTTGTTCATGTCAGCATATACATACAGTTTTGTTAACATTTTGATTTGTGTTTTCTTACATAATCTCATAAATAAATTGCTTTCCAATACTTTCTTACAAGTCAGCAGGAAAGAGTAAGATGTATTTGCTGTTTTGTCAGTGCAGGCCCAAATCTGATTAATCGCCTTAAAACTCTGTTACAAAAATGCTATTTTTTAAATCACCAACATTGCATGTTACAAAATTTATAAAAAGATCTTTTCCAAATGTTATTTTTTAGACATATAGATGTTGCACTATAAAACTTTTTACCTAGAAATTTCCTAAGGAGCCACTCAACAAAATCGCGACGCAGGCAAGTCATGAAGTAAATGACTGACTTCACTACTAGGGCATTTAGGGGAGTATGTGGAGAACAACCCGGCAAGTTCGCTTGATGTGTCCTTGGGCAAGGTACTTAACGGGACGCCCCCGCCTTTACGCGGCAGACAAGTGATCCAGACACCGAAATGGCAACTCTCAAGCGAGTGCGGACCTCACGTCCAAAATATAGGGTCCGCCAAAAAGACCTGACACATTTGAAAATTTAATAGAAATCAAACGCGTTGACGAAAATAATTGATGTTTACATTTTTGGAAAGCGTATAGCATGCCATTTTGTGCGGTGTCCAAAAAACAATCTACAATGCATTTGTGACGTCATAATGGTTGATTTTTAAAATAATGTAATTTTTTAAATTGTGCTTTATTTGCTAAAATGAAGTGGTTGGGCTCACACCGTTCTTTCGTTATGGAAACTTTTTTTACGAACAGTGGATCAATAACTGCAACTCAAAGATTATTTCGTACGCACTTCAAGCTTGGAAGACACGATCCAGTGCTATTGATCCACTGTTCGTAAAAAAAGTTTCCATAACGAAAGAACGGTGTGAGCCCAACCACTTCATTTTAGCAAATAAAGCACAATTTAAAAAATTACATTATTTTAAAAATCAACCATTATGACGTCACAAATGCATTGTAGATTGTTTTTTGGACACCGCACAAAATGGCATGCTATACGCTTTCCAAAAATGTAAACATCAATTATTTTCGTCAACGCGTTTGATTTCTATTAAATTTTCAAATGTGTCAGGTCTTTTTGGCGGACCCTGTATAACGATAGAATTCGCTTTCTCGTGAATGAAGGATAAATATGGCAAATAAATTAAAAATAATAAATAAAAATACCTTATGAGCTACCTATTACGTAGTTAACAAAAGTTTATACGACGTGCTGCACAAAACGTCTGCCTCGGTATGAGATGAAATTTTGCGTAGTTAACTTTTAAGTTTGTTTAAAGACTAAAATTAGAAATCGAAAGTTTTGAAAATCCGAAATTTTGGTTTTCTAATGTTAGGCTTACAACAGATTATAGGCTTGCAAATTTTGATTTTAGACTTACAAAGGTTTTCTGATTTTAGGATTAAACAGGCTTATAAACTTAGTTTTTAGGCTTACAACAGGCTTCTTTAAATTTTTCGCAAAGCTCTTTTTTTCTCCCTGCGGTTTTAGCATCACTCTGCTCTCTATTTCCAAAATAGTAAATAGAAAAAAATTTACCGTTACACTATTATGAACTTATCAAATGTTTGAAAGTAGCTTTGCTATAAAAATAAGCATTTTTAATTTGTTTATGCATAAATGTTTTCAAATAGAATCGTACTGCAGCTAAGGTGACCTCTTGACTACTTTCTTGATCTATTTAAGGGTCTCACAACTATAGATGCTGATGTTCTTTCGACAATTTTATTAGTAAAATTTTACGTTTTACACCCCTTAGTTACCGGTGAGCCTCATCAGAATATGGTAATTCTTGTATCCAAAGTTACACATAAATAGTCGAGCATAAATTTATTGATATTTAACCCACAGCATCTTGACTTAATGCTGACTTTTGACGTTGAAAATGTCAACCGCACCAACATTTTCTGGTCCCAACACAACATCTCCTTTACCAGTGTCTTTCAAAGTGCATAGCGTTGTTAAGATGGGACCCCTAGACATGGCTCATAACTCCCCCCCAGGCAGAGGGTTTCTGGGACAATTCCTACGGCCCTATCTTTCACTTCAATAAACAGCATTGCATTCTAAGCAACAAATTTTATACACCAAATCAATTTTTTCAAGATTAATATTGTCGTTTTGTTAGGAAAACAATGAGAATAAAGTGTGATGCGGTTTTTAAACTATTCTTGTAGCAGTTTGAACAAAAATTTGACTAAAATGTTTGGAGACCTATTCCTCATAGAGAATCAAAGTAAACCGTTTCAGTTTTTCGATGATTTTAGTAGTATGATTTTTCAAGAATTTTTGGAAGCTATTTTGATTACTAAAACTACTGTTGTTGAAGTTTTTGAGATGTGGTGGAATTTTTCATTTTTTATTTTGCTGTTAGATATGACTTCATCAGGTCTGGAGTAGAAACTAGGAGCCACACTAATTTTTGAATTGACTGGATCATGAAGTGAATATTGTAAATATCTCTCCTTTTGTGTTGGTTTCCTATATCGCTTGTTGACAGTAATCGACTCAAGATAAGTGAAACACTTAAGAAATACAAGACAACGTATGATAAATGTTGACCATAGATTAAGCTTTCGTCATAACACTGAAATCAGAGTCTTAAATCTGAAATCACAATTGTAGTCTGAAATCAGAATTTATGTTATACAATTAACTCTTGCTCGAGCAAGAGATATAGCTTCTGCAGTTCTAAGAGAAAGGTGATGTCGTTGCATAAACCCAGATAACTTTTCTTTACATACAATGCAAAACTAATCAACGATTAGATAACGTGACAAAACACCTATATATATACTGTATATAATACTGAAATCAGAGTCACGTGCATACAGGCGTTTGCGGAGTCTTTGATCAACCAAAACGCTCGTTCTCTAAATGGAATTAATGGTAATGGTGTTGGAAATTTTCTTATTGTATATAGCGTGTTTAATGCCAATAAATTTTGTCTTACATACCTTATAACACGTTCTTCGTTTGTTCACTTCTATCCTTTTCCAGATTCAGAGCTCTAGGCAGCCCTCACTCCTGGAGCTTCCCTTCCTGCTGCGACCCTGCTTTTTCGGGAGATCTCACACCCACCAACACTGTGACTTCATTCCGGACTCCTCCAACGTGCATACCTTCTCTGTGCTACCTGGCCCATCTGGTCCCTCTTCTACTAATACAACACTCCCATCCCACCCTCGCCTTCAAACCTCTTATGTCTCTTCCGCCCACTTTGTATCTTTCTCCTCTGCACCTTCAACACCGCCTTATGTTCCTGGTTGTTTTTCTATACCTACAGTTTCCTCCTCCCCCCTGACTCCCTCAGGGTTCTTTAATGGAATGCTGGAGGTTTCAGAGCCAGGAGCACCAAATTATTACACTTTATTTTATCTCATCTTGCTGACCTTATTTGTATCCAGGAATCTAACCTTAATTCATCTTCCTCTTTCCGGATTCCTGATTCCTGGATTCTCTGCTGTGTGATCTGATCGCACCCACTCCCGGTCTGGCATTCGCTCTCCCAATACTATGCACGCTAGCGGCGGCGTCATCATATTCGTCAGGCAGGGCTTATCTTTCCCTGAACTATCTACCTTCTTTCTTTCTTCGCTTGAACCGTATTCTGATTATTTAGGGGTCAATATCTCACTAAACAACTCTTCCTCGCTTTCTTTCCTTAATTTTTATTCTCCACCAATCCGCTCTTCTCCGATAGATAACAGAACCGACTCCTTTTTACTCTCCATTCTTTCTTCAGAAATGTCTTCATTCTGGGGGATTTTAATTGCCATCATCACCTATGCGACTCGAAAAGTACTTTCGACCCCCCATGATGAGGAGGTATTCAATTGAGTCATCTACTCTGACCTCTTTCCCCTCAATGACCCTGACATACCTACTTTTCTCCATTGCTCTTCTGGCAGTCGCTTCTCCCCTGACATCTACTTTGCTCTCTCTTCTCTTGCCCTATCTTGCTCCTGGGAGGTGCTACAGGACCTGAGTTCTGATCACCTACCAATTTTACTAACTGTCCCTCTTTCCCCGATCTTTCCCCCCAACGAGGTCCCCCATTCTTCAATTTTCAGAAAGCTCGTTGGGATGACTTTGCCTTTTACTTCGACTCTCACTGTCCTTCTGCAGAGCAATACTGGTCACTTTCTTTTTTCACCGCTGCTGCTTTCTTTACTTCTCTGACACTGATTGTGGCCAAATCTTCCGTTCCTCTCGGCCGCATCAAACGGCAACCTAAAACTTGGTGGTCCGCTGAAGTGGAACAAGCGGTTAGAGAAAGACGTAAGGCTTTCGCTGCCGCTCACAGAAATGAGAAGATTGCCAGGCTTACACCTCCGCTTTCCGATGTGCCTGGTCTATCATCGCCAAGGCTGAGGAATGGCAGGCGGCTTGCTCTCCTTTTTAACCCGAATCTAACCCTAAATTTGTGTACTCTCTCCTTCGTTCTGGTGCTGGCTCTTCTTCCTCATCTTCTTCTTCTCCTAACTTCCCCAATTGCTCTTCTCCCAGGGAGTCGGCTTCGGTCTTCGCCGATTACCTGAGACCCCACTTTTCTGTTTCCCAGCCAAATGCGCTGCGTAGCAGAGCCAGAGGCTACCTTACCGAGCTTCACCGAGCCACGTGCTCTCGTCCTTTTGCTCCCTCTTCTCCTCCTCTAAATTTATTGCGGTTGCCACCCACCTCTCCTCGTCCACTGCCACTGGCCCAGACAAAGGTGCTTACAAAGTTGCCTATCCCATGCTAAAGCACCTTTCTCGTTCTGGCATGGATTTTCTCCTACACACTTTCAATCTTTCCTGGTCTTTGCATTCCTTTCCTTCCATCTAGAAGAAATCTTCTGTTATTGCCATCCATAAAATGGGAATGTCTTTAGACTCTCCTGTTTTTTCCAGCCTATCTCTCTCACCTCCTGTGCATCAAATCTTTTTGGACGCATTATTCGATCGCATCTACTCTTCTTTCTGGAGTCTAACTCCATTCTCTCTCCCCGCCAGACCAGTTCCCGTCCTGAACGGTCTACTCTATATCAAATTCTGTTTTTTTCTCAGTCTATTTTGGATGAGTTTAACATACTCGGGCTGAGCTTTCGGACGACTCTTGTTACTATCGATTTCTCAAAAGCCTACGACTCTGTCTGGCACCCTGCCCTTTTCCACAAACTTATTTCGGCTGGCCTCCCTCCTTGCTTTGCTCGTTGGACCCGATCTTTCTTTTCTGATAGGCGTGCTTGCGTGGTTTTTCAAAATCACAAAAGTCGCTCCTTTCGAGTCCGTCGAGGTGTTTCGCAAGGATCCGTTCTTGCTTCAGTACTTTTCTCTCTCTTCATCAATGATCTTCCTGCTTCACTGTCTTTTTCGTCAGCTGCTCTTTATGCTGACAATTTAGCCATTTGGTCTTCCACCCGCTCGGTTACTAATGGAGTAGAGGCCACACAAGGAGCTCTGGTTCCACTGGATCGCTGGTGTCGATACTGGTGTCTTTCTCTCAATCCAAGATAATGCGAGGCCTCCTTCTTCTCAATGAATCCCCACCAAGCTAACTTCCAGCCCCAACTGTTCTTATTCAACTCCCGTCTCCATTTCAACCCCACTTCCACTTTTCTTGGGGTCACCTTCAACCGCACTCTTTCCTTTTCTAAACATGTATCTTCGATTGAGGTCAAGCTTTTCCCTCATTTCAAGGCCCTAAGATGTTTCTCTGCTTCCTCATGGTGCCTCTCTAAGGAGTCCCTCTCTCATCTGTATAAAGCTTTTCTTCGGCCCCTTCTCACTTATGCTTCACCTGGATGATTTCCTTTTGTAAACGTTTCCAGCATTATCAAATGGGAACATCTTCACCGAGCAGCTAGTCGCGCCATCTCCGGCTACCTCTCGTCCTTCCCCTAACCCAATTCTCCTTTACGAAGCGTCTGTACCTCCCTTACTATTTACCGTGACTCATTTCGCTCTGTCATGTCATGAGCGAGCTCTTCGTCTCCCAGCCTCCTTTCCCGTTTCAGGTTTGGCCAAACATGGAATGAAGCAAAGACTCTGCAGATCCTCCTTGAGAGCTTCCTTCCGTTCACTCACCCGCTCATGCTTCCTTCTACTTCTCTTTGCGAGGCTTTGATTGCTTGCCCTTCCTCACCTCGTTGGAACCTGCCTTTGTTCACTGCGAAATCAGTCCTTTCCTCTTCATGCTCCCGCTATAATTCCCCTCTCTCTCGCCAAGGTGTGACGCTTGTTCACCTTGATTCTCTCCCACATCATCATCTAGTGATCTGGACAGATGCCTCTGATCCTTTTCCTTTTGGCAAAGGCGGCTCTGGCGTACTTTCAAACTGCTCTCTCTGCAGCAATGAGGCCACTTTCTCCTTTTTGGCAGGCTCAGTATGTTCAAGCTTTTCCACTGAAGCCTGCACTATTCTGCAACCTCTTCACTGGTCTCGGCAGCACCATCAAGTCTGCCATTTCTCATTTTTTTCTCCTCCTCTCTGAATTTTGCTTTGTCCTTGTTATCCTGTCTTTCTCTCTGTCTTTCCTTTTACCTCAATCTCTCTGGAAGATCTGGCTACAATGGGTCCCTGGACACTCGTTTTTCCGGGGAAACGACGCGCTGATGAGCTGGCCAGACAGGGAGCACTAGTCGTGTCCTCTGCAATCCCTTGTACTCTCTCTCCTCTTATCTTTTGTATACACTCTTCTCTTTTCTCGGACTGGAGGAGTACTATTTCATCTAAATTCTTCGACACACAGTTTCCCTCGATTTCCACCGAGGAACTTGTGCTCCCTCGTCATGCTCGCTGTGTGCTCTCTCGTCTACGCTGCAACGGACACAGCCTTCTGTTAAGCTCTTATTTTTCTAGAATCGGCAGAGGTTCTCGAATTGGCCAAAATCTAGAACTCCGTTAACAGTTGGCGTTTGTAAAGAGCAGATTTGAATATTCTACTACGTTTGTACACACCGCTGGTCTACTAAATATTTGGTATGTAAAGAGAGCTGTGTTGAGATGATTTTGAAAAGTGCCACAAGTTGGTATGTGCGTAGGGGCAACAGGCCAGTAACCTCCTGTACATTTCCCCGGTCTCTTGGGTTAGCGTTAGAGTTCCTGGGGAGTATAAGACCGGATGTATGTGACTGGAGGTGTAAGTATTCTGGAACCGTGCGTAGGACCCTATATATTGCTGCTTTCAGGTAGTATTCAACGTTCTATTTCTTTTTATAGCGGTATAGACTAAAAAGTAAAGAACTGGAGCATCATAGGAGCTTAATTCAATTAGAGCCTAAAGACTTCCTAGTATCAAAAATTTCACCAAAACTTTTCAAAATTTCAAAAAGCCAAACGTTGTTATAGTTGAAAATGCAATGATGTTATAGTTGAAAATGCAAATTTTACCAACACCGGACAAAATACTATCTGAAAAAACTAAATATGCTATTTGATAGTTAGGCTACCATAAAACATGTCTGATTTCTCCTTCACCCGGACTTAGTCTACTCCCTATTTTTACAAGTCATCTTGCATTTGCCTTGTTCTATAAAACAAAAAGTCTTTGTAAGACTTTGCCACTGTAAAAATAACTTGAGCTTCAATATTTTAAATTAAAGAAGGGGGAAAATACTGATGTCTTCAATAAAAACAAAAAACTTAATTTAAACGTTAGAGCTAAATTTCCGCAGTTTCGTAACTTTGAATTATAAAATAATAAACATGAAATCACCGAAATATTTCTCTTATCTCTTTCCTCTATTTTCTACGTTTCCACTCTTAAACAGCAGTTAATTTTTATATTAGTAACTAGCAGATTTCCACCCGTCGTTGATCGGGTAAAATGTAAAGAGAAGGAAAATAAATATAGATTTACCCGTCGTTGATCGGGTAAAATGTAAAGAGAAGGAAAATAAATATAGGCTCGTAGCCCCCCCATAAACAATTCTGATCGAAATCAAAATAACGCAGATTTACCCGTCGTTGATCGGGTAAAATGTAAAGACTGATTAAATTTTTACATTGAATAACCATATTTTAACTCTTTCGATCCCGCGCGGGTACAATTACCGGCAAGCGATCTTTACGCGTTCGCTCCCGCGACAGTATATATACCGGCAATAACAGAAATGACGGACATTCGCGCAATTGTTTGCGTACATCTCGTAAATTTTTATATTAGTAATAAAATTAAGAAACCAATTGATGTTATTCATTTTATTTGTATTTCTACAAGTTAACTTCTGCACAAAATAATCACGAAATTGTTAATGAGGTTTTATGCATTAACAGTATTGATGATATCGTTGAACATGCCATCATAAAACGCGATGGTTTGAGCTGCCAATCCAAGATATGCTCCTCCAAGCGTTCCAGTGTTCGCTAAGTTGTTCATCACTATTAACAAACATAAAGTTATGAATGCACATACATACAGTATATAGGCAGAATCTTCATTTATATCAATGTACAGATTAACAAACATAAAGTTATGAATGCACATACATACAGTATATAGGCAGAATTTTCATTTATATCAATGTACAGTATAAATCGCTTAGTTACAGCTTTTCAAAAAATGACTGCTTTTGAATATTTACGAGATCTCGCCATATTTTGAAGCTTCACAAATGAATTAAACACTATTATTGTTATAACAGCAATAGCAAGCTAAGCTGATTTGAAATTTATTACTCCAAAAACAAAATAACAAGGAATTTACTAGTCAAAAGTTATGGCAATAACGAAACAAAGCTGCGTTTGATTGGTAATCACTAATCAGGCAGCTATGAGTTTAAATCTCGCTCAATCAGTTTTGGTTTCCTCTTGCTTCATAGGAAGAGACTTCTCATGCATATCATATCAATCTAAATTGTAGATCTCCAAAAAAAGATGCTCGTTTCCTAACTGTAACTTACTTTGTAGTATTTGTTTTGTCATAATAGTCTGTTTATTACGTAGCATTTAAATGAGAAAAAAATGACGTAACTTTTTTACCGCTTACCAACCGTAAATGGAAACTATCTGGTCCAAAAACTTTGTGATAAATTTGAATGGATTTGAATTAACACTAGATTTACCAGGATTTTTTTATACCTAGAATTACCACGATGTCCTATAGGACACCTTCATATACTGAACGTTTTACGTTATCACAGCTTTAGTTTGAACTACTTTTTGCATTTCAAATGTAAAGATTTTGTCATAGCGCTTTTTTGAATGAAAATTTTATATTTGAAAGCAAATTTTAAAGAACAAAATTTGCAAAATAATCACTCTATCCTACACTGTTTTACTGACAAGTTTACAGTACAGAGGTCACAAAGCATAATTGGCAGAAAGTAATAAGCTTTAGACCACAATATCAGAACTAAAAATAGTTTTGTATTTTCACCAGCAGCACCTGTTGCATTTTACAAAAACAATTAATATTTTCGAATTGTCTTGAGAACATTTTCCACAAGTAGGATTTTGGCATTGGGAGCACATAAATGTAGTTGCATTGTTACATCCTGTTTTATAACATTTTCTGCGTTTTCTTGGTCCAGATAAAGTGATGGGAGAGCTGTTTTCTTGTTGTTGATGACGTAAATGCTCAATAAGCTCAAGTATGAATTTTCTTCGTGATAGTTGAATACCAGTTGACTTTATGTAAATTGCACATGCATTAATAGCCGCAATATCGAGAATATTGCCCCAAACAGCAAATGGCCATCTTCTAGAAGCTGATCGCGTAGTGTACAAGCGAGCCATTTGGTCAAAGCAGTTGACTCCAACTTTGTTCTCATTGTAGAAACTAATCACAGATGGTTTTTTGGCAGCAGTGGTAGTGTCAACATCAGGTGTTGAATGCATGGTGGACAAAAGACAGACGGCTTTCTTAGGTTTTGGTTGATATCTCATCAACATCGCACCACTGTTCTTGTGCCAAAAAAATTTGCTGGAATTCACACCCCCTTGCTGAGGTTCAGTCATTGATACTGACAAGTCACGTCGATTCTTTTTCATGGTGCCAACTAAAGAGAACTTTGATTTTTGCAATTTTTCAGCCAGTGGTAGTAATGTGAAGAAATTGTCACAACAGATATTGTGACCTTTTCCCTTGATATGCTCTGTAATTTTGATCACAACTGACTCTCCGAGTGGTACACCACAACGACCCTCTTTTTCTTGTGCACCCAAGTACGGAGTAATATTTGCAACATACTTTGCTTTGACATCTACCAAAACCCAAAATTTTATACCATATTTGTCAGGCATGTTCGGCATGAAGGTCATGAAAGAGCACCGAGACTTTAGAGGCATGAGCTGTTCATCAACGGTAAGAGAAAAATCGCATGTATACTTGAACTTACACATGGAAATAAAAGTTGTGAATACGTCTCGTATTGGTACAAACTTGTCGGCTCCAGGACCCCTCCTTATTCTGTTCGGTTTGTCATCGAAACGCAGATATTTCATTATTTTTGTAAACTTGTTTTGGGGCATTGTTTCACCAAAAATAGGAATTCCATAATTCTTACTCCATAAAAAGGCAACGGGATGATTTTTTCCATACACGCCTCTAGCGTATTGCAAAGCAATGAAACTTTCAAGTTCATCCAAAGTCAAAGAAAAGTCGACGTCTCCACAGCGTACAGCTTCATCAGTAGTGAACTTGGTTATTGATCTCAACATTGACTCATGAATAAACATCTTCCAAGCGTCATATGGATTCGTAATAGTGCATGAAACACTGCGGGGTACTCCAGGAGATGCAGTAAAGACATTGTGCGCAGCAGTTCTTCCAGTCAGCGCAGGTTGGGAGGACGTCCAAAGTGAACCATTTTTCCCAGTTATATCGGACGAAGTAGCCTCTTGTCTACCGGTACTTGTAACATCGTTACTATCATCATCCGATTCATCTTCACTACTATTACTGGCCATAAATGCTGGCCTAGCAGAAGATGAAATCGAAGAACCTAACTGCGTTTCTGCATCCTCTTCGTCACTTGGCAACTCATTATTGGTGTCCCAAGAAGTGATGATATTTGTTGCTTCATCACCAGATATCACTTTTCGCTGTGCCATGTTGAACTCAAATGACTCAAAACACCCAAGAAAATAAATATCTAAAGTTTGAAATGATTTAGCTTAATAAATCAACTGTAGAGAAGTAAACAAAACAAAAATTTTGCAAATTCTGCAACCACTAAAGAAATAATGCTGCTACCTTTTTCAGTAATGTTTTCCCTAAATAAGTTTTTCAAAATCTGCAACGCGGCTATAAACATTCTGGCTAACTCTAAATATCATGCATATTGCTTTCATAAAAGTTTTACAGCTGTTACTTTTGCAGCTACTGCTTTGAACTATACTGAGTGTTGCAAGCGTAGAAGCAGAACTTGGATCAGTGTTGATAAGCTGTTATCAATGACGCTACTCAGAAAAAAAACCAAACTTATCGGGGGAAAAAACTATGAAACAAAGCCATAGCAAATGAGTTTCAACAAGCAGTAGTTGGCAACAAAAGATAACGTTTAGATAAGGAAAATTGGCCAATGCAATATAAAATGCCTCGTGGTGTCTTATAGGACACGTGGTAATTCTAGGGTAAAAAGTCAAAACCATAGTAAAACCTTTTGAACAAAGATCTTAAGAATTATTGTGGTGCAGAACTATCACCTACACTAAATTTTGCTAATAATCAAAAAATTTCGAAATCAATTTTTTTATATCAAAGTGGGAATACCAATTTCAAAAGTGTCTGGTGTCCTATAGAACACCTTGGCAATTCTAGTGTTAATATTTGGAGGTAGTCCAGAACGTTTGATTTTTCCCAATAAAATAAATGTAGGTTCAAGTTATAATTTAATTTGCTAACAATTTGCTTTAAATTAAATTGCTTACAAGAACAAATGGACAATTTATGGGCTGATAAAAAATGTCCGTATAGTTGTAATATTGTAGCGATCACTAGTTTGGTTAACTGGCGATCTTAAGTAAAACTGTCGATCTTAGCAGCAGCTTCTCCTTGGTCAAATTGTTTAACAAAAGAATGGATCCATTTATTAACGAATTAAACAGAAAATCCGAACTGAATGAAACTAAACAAAACCGAACCAACTGAACTGAACTGAACTGTATCGAACTGAATTGAATAACGTAAAAGCAAAGTCAAATGATTTAAAGAATTTCAAAACATGCTTAAAGCAAAATCAGAAACTTAAAATGTGCCCTAATTAACTAAACTGCGTAATAAAAAAATTAACTAAAAGCGCTGAAAACAAAAGATGAAACAAGACAACTTAAATCAAAAATACTGTAAACATAAAAACCGGGTTCGAAACCGCTACAATATCACCGTGTGTTGTACGGTATACTTTGCCTAACATGTTGCCCTTAAGAAATGAAGGCAATTAGCAGAATTTTGCAAGCAAAACACGTTAGTAACTCATTTGCGTATTAGATTTTTTACAGCCATTAAAAGTGGTTTAAATGCTGTTGTGAAACACCACACTGTTTAATTGCTGAAGGTCAGGATGTTGCTCAAACTGTTGTCAACGTGATTTATACATCTTAATAAGTGTTTCTTTCTGTTAAGAATTACTTGCTTAAGGTCGTTGTTTTTATGGTAATTGCTGCTTTGACGGAATAAAAGTATCTTTGCTTACATTTGGTTAAGCACGCCGATGCTAAGGAACAACCTGCATTAGAAACTGCAGGTGTTCAGTTTTTGTGACAGTCGGTTATATGACTGCATAAGAGCACTCCTTGTTGTGCATTGTCACAAACTACTTTCAAGCTCCCTGCAATCACTTGAGAAACTTGAAAGTTATCTCTTCTCAACCAGGAACTTGGACCTTCATGGAGAAAGATAGTATCCCATCAAAGTTTTGTGAAGAATCATTTTTATTCTTGGTTTTTGGAAAAAAACAAAATCTTCGAGATGTTTTTTTTTCCGGAAACAATCTTGCTACTGAGCATTTCGAAGTTTCCCTCTTGTTGTCTTCACCTTGAAACTTAGTAATTATTCGCCACTTTATTTTCAAAGAGAATTATCATTGAAGCAAGAGAAGGCTACTAGCTTCTTAGACAAATACCACATATGCTTCAACATCTTGTTAAGTAAAATTTGGGAAATTGGTGCATTGAAAAGTTGGAGAAGGGTCTTGCATTAACAGCAAATATCTTTCAGCTTTCAAAACGTTTTAGGCAGTAAACCATGCTCAAAATTACCAGGATTTGTTATCCCTAAAATTATAACGGTATCCTATAGTACACTTTTAGTATGGCGACGTTTTTCTCTGTAATTGCTTGAGCTTAAACTGTTAGTACGCATTTGAAATAAAGGCATCTTTCCAAAAAGCAAATTTAAATATATTTGCAACGTAAAAAACCGATTTTGAAGAAAAAAGCATAAGAAATGAGCACTTTATCACACACTGTTTCGCCATTTTAGATTTGACTACAGATGTCGAAAAAGCATGATTGAATACGATAACGACACCATCTAAAAATAGATTTTGTCACATTATCATTTGTTACTTCCGTTTCGTTTCAAAAACCTACTTTTGAATTTTTTGCGGACACTTTCCACATGTAGAATTTTTACACTGGCAGCAAATAAAAATTGTTGGATTGTTACAACCTGTTTCATAGCATTTTATACGTTTTCTCTGCGCAGATGTTAGTGCAATCGTTGTATTGTTTTGTTGCTGGTGGCGAAAACATTCAATGAGCTCAAGTATAAAATCTCGTCATGAGATTTAAGTACCAGTCATTTAAGTGAAAATAATAGCACATACGTTAATAGCCGCAGTATCGAGAATGCTACTCAAACTGCTACTGACCATCTCTAGAAAGCAGATCACGTGCTGCCAAAACGAGTCAATCGGTCAAAGCAATCGACGCCGAGTGTGTTCTCATTGTAAACGCCGATCACACGTGTTGTTTTGGGAGCTGTTGTGGCGTCAACATCAGGTGTAGAATGCATAGTGGACAAAAAACAGACTGTTTTCTAATTTTTGGTTGACGTTGTACAAACGTTGCTGTACTTTTCTTGTGCCAAAAAAAACTTGCTGGAGTTTACACATCTTTGCTTTGCTGCTTCAGCCATTGCGCTTGCAAGATCACATCAATTATCTTTTAGGATGCCAACAAGAGAGTTTTGCTTGTTTCAGTTTTTCAACCCACGGTAATAATGTAAAAAATTATCCCAGCACATGTAATATCCTTTGCTCTTGATGTGTGTCGTAATTTTGACCATAATTGATTCTCTTTCACCACATGGTTCCTTTTCTTGTGCACCTAAGTGCAAAGTAGTTTTTGCGACATACCTTGATTTGTCATCGTTTCAAACCCAAAATTTTATACCATATTTGTCGGGCTTGTTGAGCATAAAGTTAATCAATGAGCAAATTTGCTCCGTGGCATTGCATCATGGAAAAGCAGAATTTCGTAACTTTTGCTCCGTAAAAATGCAACAAGATGAGTTTTTGATACAGCGCCCTGTCGTATTGCAGAGCAATAAAACTTTCAAGTTTGTCTAAGCTTCTAGAAAACTCTACGTTTTTGCGGCATAGAGCTTCTTCGGTGGTGAACTTAGATATTGATCTCAATATTGATTCATGAATAAGCATTTTTCAAGCGCTGTTGGTGTAGTGATACTGGATGAAACGCGACGACGTACTCCAGGAATTGCAGTGAAGATGTTGGGCGATGAAGTTCTAACTGTTAGCGCAGGTTTCGAAAATGTCCAAATTGTTCCGTTTCCACCAGTTACATTGCAAGCAGTTGCATTTTGCGCGCTTGTGGTACAGGTATATTAACCATCTAATTCATCTTCATCATTACTCTTTCTGGCAATGAATGCTGAACTAGCAGCTAGTAAAATCGAAGATGATAACTATGTAAAAGATGTTCCTTACATTTTGACGACTTGTCATCAGCAAATGCACCTTGACAACTCGTCATCAGTGTTTCAAGTAGTAATAAAATTCGCACTTTCGTTAGACATCATTCTCCGCTGCGCTATGTCGCATTCCCAGCTCCAAAGTACAGCATTCACGATAGAAAGCGATTTTTCACAAATATTTAGCTTTTAGTTATACATGAATTGTAGCTGCACAAAAATAAGCAAAGTAAAAACTTTTTAGCAGTACTTTACGATACCAAGGTAATACCTTACTACTGTGATTTTCACTAAGAATCTTTCAAGAAATATTTCTGTGGCTAGGCTAACACTCAATATCAAGCACATTGTTTTCGATAATTCTACTTAGCAAACATTATTGCTGCTACGCTGAACTATACTGTGTGTTGAAAACGCAAAACTTCAAGACCTGCTGTTGAGATTTTGCAAATGATACTAATTGGAAAAACTAGAGTTGTCGTCGAAAAGAAAACAAGATAACGTAATAACGAGTGAGTTTTGACAAGCAGCTGTTAACAAATAAAATTTAGGTTTGAAATTAGGTTAATAGGCAAATACAATCTAAAACTCTTTCCGGTGTCTTTAGGAGGGCACGTGGTAATTATAAGGTAAAAAATTAAAACATTGGTAAAATCTCATTAAAAAGTATGTTGGGAATTTGTGCAACCAAGTAATATCATCAAATTTAGATAAAAATCAAAGAATTTCAGATCCAAAACTTGTAAAACATATTTTCATCTTCAAAACCCACTTTTTTGTTGCAACACTTGAAAGGGCAGCACTCGTAGGAGGTCAATAAAAACTTCAAAATCTTTAGTTACATCCGCTAACGGCCAAATCTTCCTTTCTTTTTAAGCGTATCAAAAGCCAACCTCAAGTTTAATGGTCTCCAAGGCTAAAGCGTGGAAAAAACATGCTTCTCTTTTCTAGTCTTTTCCCCAGTTAGTCTGCTTTCTTTTTCCTCTAACTAGTTTTGATTGTTCTTCTTTTATTGTTCTATTGTAATTTTTCTGACTGCTCTTCTCTCAGGGAGTCGAGAGCTGCTTCCGCCAACAACTTGAAAACTCACTTTTCTGTTTCTCAGCCAAAGTCTCTCCGTCAAAGAGCCAGAGGCCACAATGTCTGAGATCCACGTGACCTACTCTTTCCTGAAGTCTCATTTCACTTTCTGCTCTCGTTTTTCCGTTACAAAATATCTCGCAACTACCGTCCATCTTTCGTTGTCCACTGCCACCAACCGAGACAGAATTGCCTACCCCATGCTCACAAACCTTTCTCGCTCAAGTGTCAATCTTTTTTACATTTTTGTGGATTTCACATTTCTTTTCTTTCGTTGAAAGACTTTATCTATTATCTTACCCATAGAATGATAAAACCTCTTGATTCTCTAGCTTCCTTCCAAAGTACCTTTTTCACTTCCTGCGTTTTAAAGCATCCTAAACGCATCATATTGCCTCGCCTACTCTTCTTTCTGAAAACCAACTATATTCTTTATTCCCGTCAGCCCAGTTTCCGCCATGGCCGATAAACTCTTATAGATATTTGTACAGTCTCAGTCGATCCCGAATAGGTTTCCAAAACCTAAACCGGAGTTTTGGGCCATTTTTGCAAACTGTCGATTTTTAAAAGGTATTTGACTATGTTTATCGCAAACTTATTATTTCTGGCCGTCGCTTTGCTCTGTGAACTCCATCTTTTTTCTGACAAGCAGGTTTGCGTGTTGATTTAAAATCACAAATTCGCACTTTTTGAGTCCGTCGAAGCATTTTGCCAGGAATTGCTTTAGCCCTTATTTCTGGTCTTCTTATTTCCTCTATTAGTTGCGATATTCATGCTGACGATTTGGCATTTTGGTCCTATCTCCTCCTTTTGTGTCTGGTGCATTGCTTATGGCAAAAAGAGCCCTGGCTGAATAGGTGCTCTGGTTCTAGCACTTGTCTCTTCTTCTTAACTTTGACAAATGTGGAATATATGTGTTTTCAGTGGATTCTAATCAGGCTAATTTTAAGTACCGTCTCTACTTGCTCAGTTTCATTTTTCTTTTCCATCTCGCTTCTAACTTGCA
The DNA here is from genome assembly GCA_963675345.1 of Trididemnum clinides. Classification (NCBI taxonomy): domain Eukaryota; kingdom Metazoa; phylum Chordata; class Ascidiacea; order Aplousobranchia; family Didemnidae; genus Trididemnum; species Trididemnum clinides. Next base: position 4,215,630 of record OY776294.1, read on the forward strand.
TGGGGAGACATCTTTGACCGTTTTCTTTGCAAAGCACATATTTCTGCTAAAAGCCAAGTTTTTTTCTTTGCAGAGTCTGACGCTGAATCTGTGCTTCCTCATGGGACTCATTTAAAGAGTGCCTTCCTTCTTTATTAAAGCGTTTCTAATGCCAATTATCACCTTTGCTCTACCAAAACAATTTCCTTTTCACTAAGCTTTGCTAATGCTATCAAGGCGGAAGCACTTCACTGATTAGCCAGTTGCGCCATCTTTGGCTATATTATGCCCTCACCTATTCCTCTTTTTTTCCAAGATATTTCTGTTAGTTCTGCGAATCATCCTGACTGATTTCACTCTGTCCTTTATTGAGCGGTACCTTTGTCTATCATTCTTTACTTCCTATTTGACTTCCACCGCCTCATCTTCTTTTATTCTCAGGCTGCAATTGATTTAAGGACACTTATTTTCTTCGGGAGACGACACAACCGATAAGCTGGATTTACTATAAAGTCAGCTATCCTTTAGCCATTTGCATTTCCTGGCACCTTCTTTTACCTCTAGTATTTACTCATGTTGGTCAAAATTGAGAATCATTTGTGTAGCTTCTCTATAGCTACTCATATATCTGACTCAGAACACTTCTCGTGTCTTTTTGTCCTAGCCTACTACGGAATCTGTGCGGCCCGCAGTGACTGATTAATCTTTTTCTTTGTATGAACTCTGGCCCAGTCAAAAAAGTGTTGTCTGCATGGTCTTCAACCATTGCCCCTTCCCCTGAAAAGAGTAGGGAAACAACAACAACATCAACATTTCTTTTGCATTTTTTAGGACTTTACGAAAGCTAGTTGTAAGACAAAGACTTGTTTTCTGGGACAAAAGCAGTTTTGCGAATTCTTCTATCAGGGCACCATTATTTCACAGTAACGGTATATTTTTTTGCGAAATGGAATGACCTCCAATGTTTGCCAATTTTTAAGTTAATTTTTAAAATTTTTTTCTAAGTGGCACATTCAAACAAACCACAAAACTTTTCCTTTGTTAAGAGCTTTCACAATTTCTGGATCGATTATTTGCCATCATCATCATCTGGCAATTTTCCTGCTTTCAATGACTTGATAACGAGAAACCTATTTTTGGGTGAAGGTTGTTTCTGCGAGATCATGCTACTGATTTTTATGACAATGATCGGGCTGAGCGCGCTGGTAACACCACAAATAATCACTTATAATTGTGTTGCAAAAACGCACGACTAATCCATGACCAATCTTGTCAATTGTGAGTGTAAATGTGGTGTTGGATTTAATTTCTAACACTTTTTCTTCTCTTTTTATTTTTGTAACTTGTTTACTCCATAATAATTTCTTACTATTTTTACAAAACTGTTAAAATTTAATGGTCCTACAACGTCAAACAGTTTGTAAGGCATAGGCCTAAATATATAAATAACTGGAATGCAGCAACTTGGAACAAAATCTTTGAGTAGAGAAACGGTATTTCCCCTTGGCTACTCTTATCCAGGGGCATTTGACGTAGGATAAAAACTGCTTGGGGTCACAAATATAAATACAAGCGCACCAAGTCTCCAGATAAGCCTACCATTTAATAGCGTATTTGTGAAATTGTGAAAAGGATTTCTGTTTTAATGCAACCCACCTGCACTTTGACTTTGTAACCCCTATACTGATTGGAAAAATGATGAGGATGCGGGCTACAAGCGCTATGGCCCCACAAACATTTGTTACTTGACCCACTTTAAAGTACGTTTCTACATTTGGTTTGTCGCAGGAGAATTAACTATAGGGAAAACCAATATATCATAACATCTTTTTGTTATTGTTCGCACAAATGTTCGTTAGGACGGGAGCACCCAGCTGTTACGCAATCGTTACTGCTTGGGGCCATGTAAACGACACTGGTTGAAGCAGCTAGTATAGATATATATATTTACTTGTCATAGCGGCGGCATCCGGAGAAAAAGTACCACCATCGTTTGGAAGGAACACTGGAAAAACCCAGCCAGTGTATGATTTACTCGCTATTTGCGTCTCCAGAGCTGCAACAAACAACAGTGGTATTAAAGCATTTTCAATTATTTGTGTCAACTCAGTCTTTAAAGTTCATCTAAATGAATATAAACTGCCTGGCAATCGGTTTTGCACGTACGGATTAGCGATTTCACTTTGCAACCAATTAAGCAAAGCTTTTTTTTAAATCCTCTAAAAAATAGAAGTTATAACTGAAGATTGAACGCAGTAGTCAACAGTATTCTATATGCGTCAACGGTAGTAGTAAATTACAAAACAAAACTCGTATATTATTAGAAAAAGAATAAAACTAAAATGTTGATAAACATTTTATTAAAACGTTCCTAACATCACTATCATCTGATTTAGGTAAGCATAAGATAGGCTATCTGTTTATTTTAGTAAGGACGCTTTTAGCGTACAAGTGATGTGTCGCGCGAGACATAACACATCATCACTACTTCAGCTCATATCACTTCTGCATCAGCTTCAACTGACGCTCGCAGAAGTGAAATTTCATGTACTCCAAATATACTAATTTGTGGATTTTTAGTGTTTTATGAATCACGAAGAGCCTCTTCCACGGCAATTCAATTTTCATTAATTCTCTCTTTATAAAGCAAGATTTAAAAGCAAACTAAATAAAAAAGCGAATTTTTTTGGTTTTTGTTTTTGTTGCGTTTAAGACGTCATTGCAACGCAATCTTTGAAGCTAAAATTTTGATACTGTAAAAATATTGAATAAATACAGTGGTCTATGGACTTAAAACAAAAAATTAAACAAAAGATATCTGTTTGGGATATTTCTTGCGCCCTAGTGCATTTCAATTCAAACTGACGGTATCGGCGAACATAAAAAATGTTGTTTCGTATATTACGCGACTCAATCAATGTGAACATATAAAGACTAGTTTTAATTCTCAAGTAGTTCTTTCATGCTCGTAGTAGATCATTTTCCCGATTTAGGTCAATATAAAAACGATTTGTAAAAGCGCATCACATTACGTGACCAGAAAATATGGCAAAATGAAAGTTTTGGAAAATCTGGTTAAAGTTGCAACGGCTTTTGACGAATCATGATTACATTATAACATGAAACTTGTAGCGTAGCAAAATTTAATTTTTTAGCAAATGTGCTCACTTTTCTTATTCAAATGCTTGAGTTAGTGGCAACAGGTTTTTTAGTATTGGCAACTATGCCTAACTTCAGCCAGTAAATTGGGATGGTATAAGATAAAATCATAGCATGGGTTGATAGACCTAAGTTAAACGCTAACAACGTTAGGTTTAGATATCCGTACCACTGGGATTAGATGGATCATTAACATAAAATTTGCTCACATAGTTTTTGTTACAATTAGATTAAGAGGAAGGTTAGAACAGCACCTAAGCATTGGAAAATCTTGCAGATATGGAAAAAGAGTTCGTGAAAAGTCGGATGTTGCTATTGATACTGTCATCAGCATGATAGCGTTAAGTGGAATGATGACACAAAGTTGTAAATGTGTTGTTTACACTTTTTGGTTGAAAACGATTACAATCGATTAAGAGATACAGCCAGAAACATATAAAAAAAGTTGATTTAGTGTATCCCCACCCTGTGAAAATTTATAATCAAAACATGGGGATTGGGCCATTTAGATCAAAGTTTTGCAGCTTGCATGATCAACCTTTGTAGTTAAAAATGGCGGGGGTCGTACTTTCGATTGCTCGTGAAAGTCGCGGTCAACAATCTTTTTCAGCTTTATCGTTAGAAGAAAAGAAAGCACTGGTTGCACTAGAATTTGGTGTGTTGTAGTGGAAACGTTTTGCTCTAGCACTTAGAGCAAACAAAAAACTGGTTCACATGACTCTGTGATCACAAAGTGCAGTTTTGAGTTCAGCGAGCAGTCTACTTAGCAGATAGCTAGCTGCAGTGGATGAACTACTGGTAGAAAAAGCATATGTAAATGCTTTGTCTAAATTTTGATAATACAAAATTAATCGCTACCAGCACCTTTGTAGGTGTGATCAATCCAGCATTCAAATCAGGTTCGTAAGCTGTTTTATATTTGATCGCTTTCTAGTATTTACTTGATTGCTATACGATAGTTTCTGATCTCTATGCCACATCTATCAATGGCTGTAAAGAACAGCGAGCGGATTTGAAGCAAGTCTTTATAAACCAATTATGACAAGCCCATTTACCACTGCTGTCAGTTTAAACTAACCGAACAATTTTTAGGAATGATTTCGCGAAAAAAAGTGGTGATCGATGGTTGAGGGTGTAGCCAGGAGGGTCAAGGTTTCATAGCTCTCTATCTCCCTTTTTTTGGCCTCAGTTAATTTTTAGCACAAAACACGAACAATTGCTCCACAATTTTGCTGAGAGTTTGTAGTTGGGATTTGTGCATGAGTTTGACAGGAGAGCTTCATGCTTCAATGGTTTTCTTGATACAGGAGAATGTGGCTGTATTGCAGTTTAGATGTGTTGCGTCATAATGCTATATGTCCATAGTCCATAGGCCCATAGGCGTAGATAAAACCGGGTCCAAAAAGACCATGCCTTCCAATTTTTAAATCTGGGTCAGGGTTGACAGTGTAAGCAAAAAACAAAAAAGGCCATCCAACAACCTTAAAGCGATCAGTGTTGAAAATTGGGGGTCAGAAAATATCTGCTTCCAAAAAAAAAGTCATCCAACACACTTAATATTTTTTTACCTTCCAGTCTACATCTGGCTACAAAACTGGGTAAGCACAAAGCAAATAACTTAGAGATTTGTTTAGGCTAGGAGTGGCATACGTTCAGATTTTTCAATTGTGTCCGTGATTATGAATTTAAACTTAAGCAAACCATAAAGTTGTTGAAATATCAGAAGTTTTACCTAGATCCTTTAAATTTTAGTTCAAAAGTTTGGATCAAATGATAGTTAACATTCTTTGAAGTAAAAGTCCTTCTTTTAATAGAAGACATAGAACTGATGCAAACCTACAAATATACCAGCAGTATAATAGCCAGAGTATGTGTTTCAATCGTTTCTATAGAAACACATCTGAAATCACAATTGATATTAATAAAAATTGGGCCAAGTCATAAATAGTAGAGTCCTGCATGAAATCGGCTGGGCCACTTTATGAGGAAAAATATCGAGACATTAATTGTGATATTAGTCTCATGCTATACACGATACACGAAGATGTGCTTAGACCATAGGTCTCTAATGTGGGGATGACAATTGTCGGCCAAGACTTTTAAGCCGACTCGCGGAGCTCTCTACATAATCATAAACCTTTACTTCAAATTGGGATAATGACATTTTTTGTTTTAATTTTGGAAATACTACTATTTTAAAGGACTGAAATAATCTATTAGTAAAATAAATAATTTAGAATACTGTTTCTCAAATTGAGCCACCTGGCTCCCTAAAGAGAAATTTTGTTATCTGAAGGGAGGAATAATCGTTGGGGAGGAATTTCAATGTAATGTAAATTTATCGATTAGCTTTATAAGTGACGGCAAGAAAAGCGATGACGTTTTTTTGGAGATCACTACATTTTCCTGCAACCCATCATCGGTTTCGCTGGACAATCACCTTTTTTTGGGGGGGATCACCACATTTTCTGGTAACTCAACACGGGTTCCAACATTACCAACCGTTACTTAATGTTAACGATTCTGCAGTGGAAATGAAAGTGACTGTGCCTGAGGTTAGCAAGAAAGGAAAACGGTATAAATGTTTTAGGACTACTTATTTAGAATCTTGGCTACCAAAGCTTAAAAAATTCAGCAATGTGTCCCTTCGTTGGAAAACATTGGAGACCCCTGACTTAGACGAACGTAGTTCAGCGTAGAGTCGTTGTGTGTTCTAAATTCATATGTTCTTCCCTAAAGTTAATAATCTGGTTGGGCAATGGCAACGTACGAGTATAACCTCAATTCTCTGTTTCAGAGAGTGTTCCATTTAGATACACATAGAGAACCAGGTTCAATGGCTGGCAGAACATCATTTCCTTTCCCTATTAATGTATTACTGTAAACCACATCCTACACCGATACTTCTGGTTCCAAGATGAATTTGATATTTGTAAAAAATTGATAAATGAGCAAGGATAAATCATCTGTGCCAATTGAGCCAAAAGATTGTAAACCAAAAATTAAGAATAGCCTATTTCTTTTTCTGACAGAACCGAATAATTGAAAAAGGTAATTGGCATGAAGTCAAAGACAAGAAGATCTGGCACTTGGTCTTCTATCTGATGACCAATTACTTTTTGCCAGTTTTTCGGACCGCTGGGCTTGTAATTGTAGTGGTGGAATAATTCCCAAAATCGCAGCTCATGACGGTAAACCTGATAAATGCAGTACCGAGACCAACCTAGTAGCATCTCCTGGTAATAATAACTCCACTGATTGATTCAGTATTTACACAACCATCACAAACAGCAACATACAGTGACAGACTTGCCAATTCGAGCTGGAACACAAAGTCATAAATGGCTGGAGCTGCCTTTTGGGGTCACACGAGTTAAATTGTCTTTGCCAAGTTCATCCAATATGATGTAGTGATTATCTACTTTCATTTTTGGACCCCACCTTTTTGTTGTATGTATTTTTACAAGAATTCTAGTTATTGCTATTTTCCGTCACAATGTAAAGGTAAATGGAGTGATCAGTTAGTGCAGTGAAGGCTATTCCTAGACCAGCAAAGTTTGATACGCCAGATCTATTGCAAACACAGGCAATACTAGAAAATCTTGTCAAATTTTTTAAACCGTTGTCTGGCATGCTCTTCTGAAAATTTTTGCTTATCATGCTCTCGTCATTGTTGCCTGCTGAACGAGGACTTTCGTCAGAAAGATCAAACTGCACCCGCTCCTGCCTGATTTTAGTTTAAATCTTTTTCATTCCATCGCTTCTTGGCGTTGTCCTGGTTCATATTCCCGTAACATCTCTTTCAATGTCAGCAATTACCATCTTCCGAGCGGTACATTGATCAGTTAAGAACTGGTTTTCAAGTTTAGGCTCTTTATATTACTTTTACAATTCAAGTGGAACCAATCACGATTCTTTGCCTAGCAGTGCACTTTCAAACATAATGCAAGTGGACAAGTGCAACTACAAATGTCGAACAAAGCATTCGTTTCCATTTTGAACGCAATTTCTTTGAAAAAATTTCGCTAGCTTCTGTTAGCATCCAGATCTTTCTTGAACCGTATTTAAAATTTACCCTCTATTGTGTTTTGATCCAACAATGGAACAATTAACCGATTTTCAATCACTTTATCCCGGTGGTTCTCAAAAGAGGGTCACTTGGCTTCATAAGATAGAAATGAATGTTATTTGGGAGGAAATTTGTTTTTGGCAGAAATTGGGGAGAAAAAGTTTTTATTTTTTTCATAACTTACTTATAGGCTCCATCATTTCGTTAAAGCTGATAAAAAAAAAATTGCCGATAAAAAAATAATTAAATGAAGGATTTAAATTTGTTTTTGTTTGCTCTATTAAAGATTTTAGTTTTGTTGTACAATGAAATATAAATTGTTGCATGTAACTGAATAACAAAACAGTTTAGTAGAAATTTCATTTTTTCATTATACGAGAGTCTTGCTTCTTCAATGCAACCATACGCATGTAGCTAACACTACGACGCTTTCTAATTTTTAAGATGCCATGGGTGTTGAGAAGGTGCCACAGCCTTGGTATCTAAGTTTTCTGAGGTCAAAATCAGTGGCGTAACGAGATTTTTATTGGAAAGGGGAGAAAGGCTTAGTGCGTTTTTTTGATTTAAAGACTTTTTGGTTTGGAGATCAACTTTTTGAGACACTTTTTGCCCTTTTTTGAAGAAGATAGAGCTGCACCGTAGAAAATATGGCTAATTTGTGTAATTTGGGCCATAAATTGATCTCGAGTCCTAAAACTAGTGCCAGGCCAGAGTCATTAGTTCCTTTGATCACCCTTTTAACCCTCCTGGTAGTGACACAAGAGCACAAAGCGTGTTTAACTAAAAACCGCAAACGCAACATTAACAACATCTCAGATTACACAAAATGTTTTCAAATCTTTTGAGATCTTGAAATCTTTATAAAAATTTAGTTGACAAAAATCAAAATTTTAGAGAAATCAGAAAAGTTCTGAGATTTTGAAATAGTGCATCAAGAAAAAGTTATTTAATGCAAACTCTCAGAGAAAATCTTATCGGCAAGGCTCATCCACATTAAAAATTTTAATTACTAAGAGTTTTACTGTATAATTTCATGGGTTAAAAAAGTGACAACACGAAATCAATCCAGAGTGCAAAACCAGTTGATGTGTTTGGATTCTCATGCGAGAGTGAGCTACGCCAAATTAGCTGTGGTATCTAAGAAAACACTCCGGGCATTTCCGACTACAAATTCAGTTAAAAGCGCTTCTAGTGACGTCACTGGCATTTTGTTTATGAACAATGCTTCCACAACTTTAATGAGATAGGAAACCTTCAAACAAATTTGAGACGCTTTTCTCCAGGTTCGTTTCATACGATTGCTATGAGGTTCAGGTTCTTGTTATTCTTTAATAAAATTAGATTTTTGAAAGAATTTTTTTAAATTTAGACTACGGAGGAATTGACTGCAACCGGGGTTGTAAGGGAGAAATACTGAAAAAATTTTAGAAGCACTGCCCTAACCCATGCAATAGAAAAATCACCCACAGCATTTTTGATCATGCCATCTACATTTGCAAACCTTTTACCCTCACATTTATATTTCCAGAAATTTCTTTACGCTTTTACCATTAAGCGTAAGCTTGCGCACAGTAACAGCACTTGCCTGGCCAAAAAACAGCGCGCTCTGTGTTTTTGCTCCTTGCAATCTTTCTATTACTCATTAATTTTTTTACAAAATTTGTACAAATTAATAAAGTAAACACATTATTATGCTACACCTTGTAAATAATAATCTCGTCAAGTGACATCAAGAGTTCATTTTAATCTAAAAGTCGGTAGGCCAAACCTCCTCCAACTACCTTAAAGTTTTGTGTGGAACATCCAAATGACATCTACAACGATGCATTCAGCAAAGGGACTAAACGGTAACAAAATTGCTCCCTAGCAACCTATATTAAGATTTGAATTACAAACTAACAAACAAACAATTTTTTTGTAATTTTTATGCTTAACCACCAATAAAGTCAGCAAATGTAAACAATGTAACAATGTTTAGCTTGCGATGACAAAATACACCCGAAGTCCTAATTGCGATCAAAACTTTGTAAAATGATGCGATGACAGCATTGAAGAAAATATGTAAAAACGCGTCCTCTTGTCATAGCATTCAAAGCTTGCTACGAAGCAAGTGCTTCAGCATAAGCAAGCAAACACGTCGTTTATTATCCTAGACCATCACGCTAATAAAAGCAAGCGTTGACAATAGGATTTTTGGACGTCTGGGGCAAAATCAAGATCGCTGTCAACGCCTCATAAAATATTTTAAAGTTTTTGTCCACAAAAATTTTGAATAAAACAAGAGCAGTAACATCATCAGTCGAAAAAACGATATTTCGTTATTGCAGTGCTCCCAACTTCTAAACTGTGAAGCATTTGTTGTTTGTGGTTACCCCTCCTCTTCCTCGGGATGGAAGTACGGCATGCCGTCAACCTAATTGAAATTAGGCTAGGGGTAAGATGCAGCTCATTTCGAACCAGTCTTCACCGACTGGTAGCCCCACCACCAATAAGGCGGACTGCCACTGGTGGGTACCCAAAAGTCGTCTTTTACGACATGCTGGGCTAGCAACTTCACAATTGTAATCCGGTAAAGTACTGGTGGGCCACCTGTCTGTCACATAAAGATGGAGGCGTCCTGTTAAGTGCCTTGCCCAAGGACACAACAAGCAAGCTTGCCGGCTTATTCTCCACACCATCCCTTTTTATACTAAGCGCCAAGCAGGGAAGCTGTGAATACCAGTTTTTAAAGTCTTTTGGTATGACTCGACTTCAGAAATGAACCCCAGGCCTACCGACTGCGATGCGGACGCTCTCACCACTACACCATCGCGCCGGTCAAAGCATTTGTTTGCTGCAAAGGGCAAAATGTATCGAATTTTTCGGTCGCACTTTTTTATACAAATATATACCGGGTTTCGAAGTTGCTTGAGATTTGGTTGAAGTAGGATCAACAACCTTAGTGTTAAAAGATCAATCTGAACCTATTTCGAGTCGCAAAATAAATTTAACGACCAAACCAACCGATACATTTCACTCTACTCATATTAATTTCTTAAAATGTAAGTTTTGGGCCTACAGTTTTAAGCCAAAATTACTTCATTGTCAAAATTTACATTTTATTCATTTGTCAGATTTATGACCAAAAAACTTTATAGTCCTAATGCTATGAAATTTTATCACGTATTTTTGAAAATATTTCTTTTATTTTGGGGTGACATGAGCAGATTTTCTCAATTAGCGCCCGCTCTTCTGTGATGCTAAGGGGTTGCAGCACCGCTAACATTGGCTAGTTGCGTCGAATTTAGAATATTATGTTTCAGAAAATTTTATTTCAATGTTGCCTCATAGATGTTGTTATTTAAAAATGTTTCATATTTTAAGTTATGGAAAACAATTTGAAAACTGTGTGGCTTCAAGCTTTAAGCTTTGGAACAACGTTACAAAACTAAGTATTAAATTCACTGTAAAAGTATGAAATCCAAAGTTTTAGAACAAATTGCAGGACATAACACACCCATATGCATTCTTCAAAAGTCGTAAATATTTTTTCTTTTGTATTCAAAAAGAGTTTACTGTGAAAATCTAGATTTGCAAGAATATCGTTTAAACTTCAAAACGTTCCCAAATAATTTCTTGGACATACAGAACTTTAATTTAGCTTTGAAAAACTTTTCGTGACGCACAAATTAGTGGCTGAATTGTGAGGACTGGGAAAGATTTAGATGGACAGGTTCTTATATGAGTTATGTATTTTAAACTCTATCTCGAGGATTATATAATGCATCACCTGGCAGTCACAAGAGAATCAGTGACGACTTAAGCAACGAGTCACATGATGATATAATGAGTAGGCCAAAGCAAGTGGCTGGCGGTATGATCATAAAGCAAGGAAAAACTGCAGTTACAAAAACAATCTGATCTTGCCGACAAACTACTTCGGCATGCACAACGCAAGTCTCCTTGTTTTGATAAACACGGATTCCAGCAATGTGCCAGCAATTGAGAAAGTATAATTATGAAAAAATAACTAGCAGTCTTTAGATAGGTTGCATAAAGATCGAAAGAAGTTTTTACCTGTAACCTGAGTTCCATCAAGAGCTGGAACTACGACAATATAAGCGGTTTCCGCAGCTGGATTGCGGCCTACGAGAGTTGAAGTCAGTTGACTCATGGCACAATCCATAGCACTGATTGTATCCCAGGTTCTACTGCAATCCGTCGTTAGTGCTTGAACCTAAAAGTAATTAAAACTTACATAGTTATTTTGTTATTACATGGCGCTCATTGCCCATTTTCAGAGCAGACGCTCCAACCACTACGCCATCGCGCCAGTATGTGACGTCTTTGTAAAGCCCCTTCCCTCTAATGTAAGGCGTCATATTAAACAAAGTACTTAAGCAAACTTCAATTATTCGAGTTCGTAACCAAAGCCAATTTAATCAAGTAATTGCAAACTTTGATTCTTTTTAATATAACAGCAAGTTTGTCATATACCGATATCTCTTATCCCCCGCCCGCATATAAGACCAATGTGACGATTTTGTTTCCTTTTCACTTATGGAAATGTCATATGGTATTTAAATGGTACTCAATTGTAAAGCAAGCATTGCACCAAATAGGGAGCATAGCCGTTAAGTGACTTTTTCAACAACACAACTACGCAGAATGCAGGGAGTTTAAACTCACAACTTATTGATCACAATCAACGCCTTGTGAAACTGAGTCGTCGATATCAACTAAGATCTTCGAAAAGGAGAACTCGTTATTACATAAGAAAAAGCTATCACGTTGTAAGCGTGTGCAAAATACCAGTACGAAACAGAAAACTAATCGTTAACAATCATTTTGGCAGTACTAAAATCTTGTAGCAGAGTACTGCTTAAGAATATCTTGCAGGAAAGTTTACGTCCACAAAAACGGGAGTAAATTATTCTGATTCTTATTAATGGGTTTATATTCTTTAACTTCAAAAACAAATATGATTGAAATCAAAGCTATCTAGTGTTAAATTATTTTACGATTTTAATAAAGAGTTACTTTGAAGCAACATATCTCTACAACTTTTGCTCGGAGACTGTACTCTTTAATTAAAAATCTTAGTTTGTTTCGAAGCAAAGCTTTTGTCTAATATTCTTCAGCTAGAGAGGTGGCCAACTATTCTGAGCAATAAAAACTCTGTTCACTTCCGTGGCTTTCATGCTGACAATTTCTTCTGAATGTAGTTGTAATGCAAATCTTTAAATTACTTTTCACGTTTCAAGTTGAATATTACAAAATGAGTTGGAAACCCTTTCCGCCAAACTCGTAAATCCTTTGTTTGAAATAACGTGCATGGAGCGCTTGCATTCCTATTTGGTCGAGTTGGAAATAGCCGGGCGGTATCTTGGTTATGAATTAGCTTACTTGTGTTTCTCTGTTTGGGACGCTCAAGATTGTGAGTTTGTAGAATAGCAAGCTACGCTGCTAATTAAGAAATTTGCTTTATTTTTAAAGGTAAAGTGGCGAAGGTATGCGACTGTCACTACAAACATCCCTCGACCGATGTTTATTTGTTACATAGTGCTTAAACGTGGTCAATATATCGGTGCTTGGAAGACTTCATTGCATAGTTGCAGTCACTCAGAAAGATAGCGAGGTGTTGAGAGCGTTTGCCTGGAAACCAAGATGTTGCGTTTATTCTCGCCAAAATCAAATAGAATCAAAGACTCAAAATCTTTCACAGTAGTCACGTATGAAAAGCTTCGAAAACATGTTAAACAATTTTTAAACTTTTTGCCTTGGACCAGCTTTTCAAAAATTTACTGATTATGAAAACTTTTCAGCAAACATAATTTTATACAAAATCTCACAAATAAAATATCTTTGTGGTGCAGGTACCAATGCAACTGAGAAAATGATAAATTATAACAATCGCAGTAAAAACTGTAGTTAGTGCGGGTTATGTCATTTTTAAAGTTGCAAAATTCACTCAAGCCTAAAACCCAAAATTTCTTTGCAAAATGCTTCAGTCATTTCATTATCGAATCGTTCAAAACTTACAATGTTGCTCACAGATCAATAAATTTATCGATGCTATTTTGTAAAGAAAACAACTTTGCCACCTTTAGAAATAAAAGTGCTCTATAATATCTAAGAACAAATACTTCAAAGTTATTTGCTATATTACTTTGGTCTGTGTTTATAGAGACAATTTATGACAGGCTATAGCATAGACGGTATCAGGACAAATACCCACCGGACAAATACCCACCGGACATATACCCCCGGACAAATACCCACCGGACAATTACCCCCCTTGCCAAATACCCACCGGACAATTACCCACCAGTTTTTTTTGTTTTGTTTAAGGGTTAGGGTTAGGGTTAGGGTTAGGGTTAGGGTTAGGGTTAAGGTTAGGGTTAGGGTTAGGGTTAGGGTTAGGATTAGGGTTAGGGTTAGGGTTAGGGTTAGGGTTAGGGTTAGGGTTAGGGTTAGGGTTAGGGTTAGGATTAGGGTTAGGGTTAGGATTAGGGTTAGGGTTAGGGTTAGGGTTTTTCCTCACATTTCATCTTGTGGTGGGTATATGTCCAGGGGGTATTTGTCCGGTGGGTATTTGGCAAGGGGGGTAATTGTCCGGTGGGTATTTGTCCGGTGGGTATTTGTCCGGGGGTATTTGTCCTAGAATCAGCATAGACTCTATGCTATTCTCTATGGCATAGAGAATTTGCCTTTTAAAATTGTTTGGTAATACAGAGTGTCACACAAGAACTTTGATCGTTAGTATCATTACATGGCACAAACTGCTTGTTACCATTTTTTGTGTTCTATATCACATAGAATTTTTAAATCGCTAAGATTATTTGTGATATATATAATTGGGCGTTTTACCATTTCCTTTGCTCAAAATCACATGCAATTTACAAGATGGTATGTCAGAAACTTCATTACCAAGGAGTCGCTCGTGTCTAAACTCCGCACGGAGAAATAGCAATTGAGTCTCGAGTCACCAATGTCAAGTCCTAAGTCGAGTTATTTTGTGCAAATAACTCGAAACAAATCGAGTTTGCTTTTACAGCGACTCGAGCTGAGTCATTGACTCGCGTCTCCCGAATACTGGGCAGTAACGTGCTATATGGACAAATAGCAATTACTTCTGTATGAGGCACATCGCTACCGGTACATTGGCTGGTTCAGCATCTACAAGTTGTAGGTATGAACTGCATAGCAAGTTGTACCGGGGTTAAAAGAGTAAGAGCATGGTCAAAATTTGCAGTCAATCAACCTTTCAGAAACACTAATTTATTTTAACCTGAATACATATCGAGTCGCATATGCACGCATTACAAGCAACTTTTTTCGTGTTTTTTGACAAAGATTTTTACTGATTTTTGATGTACATACTTTCTATAAACTAATAAAAACATGCAAATGAAAAAAAAGTTTTAAGTGCTCTCTCCTCACATCTGTGATACAGCTTTTTCAAGATAAGCTGCTTATTATTTATTTATTTAGCCCCAAAATGTTCCTGCCTGAAAAAAGATAAAAATTTTTAAAAATTTTATTATGCCAACGTAGTCATTCAATATAAGAAAGCAAGTCGTCATTTGATAAAGTAATTGATTGACTTTATTTGACACTTGCGTATTTAGTTGGCAGAGCATTATCTCAATACCCTCAATTTGGCTTTGACAACAAATTATAAATGTCAGCTCTGCATTCATGAACTTTGAAAAAATGAAGATCTTCGCCTAAAGTTTTGGCTGAAGCAAAATACGCTCATTTTCGGAAAAAAGCCGGTGACCTCAAAAAATGTAATAAGGAAGGTCTACTGGATTAAAAATTTATGCCCCTCCTTTTAAACAAAGTTTTGATACTTTTTGCTGAAATCTCTTTTAACACAATATCAATAGTCAGCATTAAAATGCTTTTAGAATAACCTACCTTGGCGTTACATGACATTTTGGCTTCGCCTTTCACATTCACAAATATTATTTTTCTTTCAAGTACCGCGACAGGCACTACGGCACTAAGTGCAGATTATTTATTTTGGCTGTACCGGGACGGTGGTACTTTATTTTTACAATGTAACGAGTACCATTATCCTAGTAGGGTCAAAGTATCGCCTGCCCACCTTTGCCGGTACCGTTGAAGCAGCTCAAAGCAAAGCAAAATTTTTCTTATGCGAAAAAATCATTACATGATCGTGGGAGCAAAAAAGTCGAAATAGCAAAATTCGAGTATAAGCATACGCCTTTAACACTCGACAATGATCAATTTATCACACTTTGCAGTATCCGATGCTACAAATACTGAACTTCTTAAAACAAAGCCCTTCATGTACACGAAAAAATAATTATAATTATGACTTTGCCAGTCTTTAAACTATTGTTGTGCACTACAACTAGCAACGGTCGCTTCATCAAAAATTCCTCTAAAATCATTTTACATGTAGCCATATGAGACCTCTATTTCAAAATTAGAAATGTCTTCTAGCATCTGGAACTACGCAAAGTTAAAACGTGGTATGTGCATGATTGCAGATGTTGGAGCTTAATTTAATTTTTTTTAACAAGATTAAAAAGTAATTCAATTCAAACCTTAAAATTGCAGGGCTCTCCAAATAAAAAATGTAACTACATGTACTTTGATTGGTCTTTATTTGGAGAGACTTTTAAATAACAAGCTCAATACGGAAGATACATAAAATTAGAAAGATAAAACTGTGCATGAAAGTCAAACAAATTTCTTGTAGTCCACATGCTTGATATTCGCCCCGTTTCTCTTGAAAGATGCTTTCAGGCGAACGCAGAAAACCAAACTCTGTTGGGTTCTGAGTCAAATCACAGTGAAACTGTTAGATTTCTTTCTTTCTTTCGGTAAGATTTCTTGGGACCGTTAACCACCGACTCACGGACTTGCTCTCGCTTCTCAGAAGTGATGATCAATCGCCGGCCACTCCTTCTCTTGTAGACGTGATTTAGGGTTTTCTCCTTTTTAAAATGCTCCACAATCCTCTGTATTTTCAATTTGTAAGTGCTGCACACTTAGACTTTGATTTGTAACCCTGGTGTGTGTTGAACCGATGGCGGACTTCTGCGAGTGACTTCATTTCATACCAGAATTGGTCGAGTTTCAACGTTTGCTCTGGCGTGAATATTTTGCATACAATACTATAATATTTGTATATACTCCGAAAAACAAAGACGTGTTAACAAATCCAACCCAGTTAATCACGTAATTAAAAACGGAAATCCGCGCTCGTCCCAACAGATATATTTCATCTTTTTGGACACCTTGCACATACAGTACTTTCTAGCACTTACGCAGCGAGCGATCAAATTTTCGGGCTTGAATGTTGTGAATATTAATAATCTGCGCCACAATTTGAAACAAGACAATCACTCTTAATGCCAAAGGTTGGCGGTTACAAATTACTTTTGTACCAAATTACTGACAATTTCGACGATAAATAAAAAATGAGTCACGGTATTGGTGCTAAATAAGTTTTGTTATAAGAAAATTGGTAGTTTTGTCGCCATTTTTTAGCACTTTCGGTTTGGCAACCTAACTAACAAATTGAGAACAATCCAATCCTGTGCTGAAAAACTATCATTAAGAACAAAAAAAAGTATCACAAAATATTGTTTTATGGTTGTTGAAGAAGTTTTTACTGCAAAATGTTATTGCAAGCAACGTTTTTTTCAATAAAAATTAAAAAAAGTATTAAAGCTGAGTATCGTTAAAATAATTAGGTAACTTTTATAGTGATTACCCAGCTATTTTGGTCTAAAAGCTAACACGGAATACCCGTACCGGCTTGATTTTGAAAACACCGATACCCACTATGTCTAATGGGTTATCTCCTAGTTTTCTTGTTTTCTGCTACAGAAATTTCCGTCAGGGAGCTCTAGTTTAACAGGTTTTGCTTCGCATTGTCCCGGGTGCGACACTACGGACAGAAGAAACCATGCAAAGGCGGCAAAAAAATCTCAGAAAAAAAAAAAGAAAAGATGGTTCAGAACAAGAAGCATGAACTAAGTTGGCTTTCAGATGTAAAAAGAACAAATTTCAATCAATTCTAGTTTTGACTCATTCAAAAAATTGACATTTTTTTGTTAAAATGAAGCCATAAACTATGTTCTGTTATTGCTTGACAACCACAAATGAACTCGTCCTTCAACCTTAAAATAAAATAGAAATTCTATCATTTCATGCTAATTGCTTGATATATTATAAACTATTGTGCAACATTTATGGTGGAAAAGCAATAATCACACCCAAATAGAATAATCTTTCTCAGTGGAAAAGCGTATCATCCGCGGTTGCATCGCGATCATGTTACGTCTGGGTGAGAGATGACGCTGGCCTAAAAAATGTCGGTCAAAACAGGGAGAGAACCGCCCAGAGTCAAAACAAAGTATGCGATGTGCTTGAGCTTTTTTCTAAATTATTTTGATACCCCTAACAAGATACACAATTCATATTTGAATTTAAACCTTTACAAATCACTCTACATTCCAAGTTTTTGACGGAATCTTTGAGTTGCAACTGAAACAAACAAAATGTGATCACCAGTATTTCTCCCAAAGTGTGATTTTTAAAAATATGAAAAGATAAAGGTCAACATAGCAGTTTGTCTACGTTTTTTTAAATTGGTACTGATCTCAATGTATGCTCAATGGTCTCAATATATGCTTGCAACGGCTCTAAGATCAGTTTTAATTTTGAGATCTTGGAAAGTCAAGTTGAAGCTTTGATTATACTATGAAGTTTAAAAAGTAACATACCACTATATTACTGAAATACATTATGACAACAATTACATGTCTACAGGAAATAATGCTTGCATTTATTGCCCCAAAATATATCTTTATAATTACAAAAAACATGGTTCCAACAAGACGGCGCCACTGCTCATACTGCACGAGCTACGATGACAGCCGTCCGCACGTATTCGGTGAACGCATCATTTCACGAGATTTATGGCCACCTCGCTCACCAGACTTGACGCCACCAGATTTTTACGTTTGGGGAAAATTGAAGGGACTTGTTTATGCTGACAATCCTTGTTCAATTAATGATTTTAAACATAACATCAGACAAGTCATTGCCGATATCAGATGTAAGGAACTGCACCAAGTCTTCAGCAGCCTGCGTCGGAGAGTCGAGCTCTGTCTCCAAGAGGATGGCTCACATTTCCAGCAACTGTTATGATTAGTTAATGTAGCAAATATTCATAGAATATGGCTATGTACGTATATGGTATATATTCCGCATTTTGGTTCTCTGTTATGTTATCTTTGATGAATAAATGTTATAGAATCTATATAGCTTGTATTCTATTCATTAATATGAGATATACTTTCGGTATGTTACTTTTGAAACACCCTGTACCATGATAGTCTAGTCACAGACTTCTTAATAGTAGATGCTACTATTTAGAAGTCCGTGGTCTAGTAGTCCGATTAATTTAAAGAGCTGGTTTGGAGGATGACCTTTTTTACCTTGCACATATTCTCAAAAAAATATAGTGACTTGTAAAACTCTAAATGCAGACCACTTGTTGATACGCAGCCTTGTCATGATTAACTGATCACGCCACTCTCACAACTAATTATGTCTATCTTTTGGAAGAGCGCCTTTTTCATAAGCTTTTCGTGTCGCTCGCAGCAGTGGCGCTATCTTGTCAAAAGACAAAAAGCTAGAGTGAGTAAGTTGTTATATTTAGATATTTCGGACGGTAGGCAATCAGGGCAAGCCAATAATAGCGCTTTGATAATAGGGCGCGATAAAACTAAGTGATTTCGCAAATGAAAAATGCGAGGAGAAAACTCAGCAGGAGGCCAAGTAAGAACGCTGTAATTATTTAAACAGTTTGAGTGTGTAAAGAACCTTTCCCTGTAAACACAACACGGCGCGCTCAGCATTTATAGATTAAGGTGGAAAGAGCTCCTAGCTTTAGCGAGAAATGAAAACTGCTAATTCTCGTAGTTTAATGCACATTGTTCATTTTCTAAAAGATGCTAAAGAATGGTGTAGTCACAGTCTGGTCTCGTAGTGTCATTTCATTTCCACAATTTGCACGATTGAGATCAGCGTGAACAAGTCAATTGCTGTTTTTACCATTTAGGAATATGCTGCTTCAGACGATCTTGTAGTCGCTGAGATGTTCCTTTCACGTACCGACTATCACAGTGGCACTAATATTGTTATATAACAAAGCTTTTCTGAGTGGTAGGTGGAATATCGTTGCAAGCTACTGACAGCATTGGCTTCGATGTGAAGACTAGGCGGATAGAGACGGAACCATAGCAGCTTTTCACGGCTGTTTTAATTTCTTGATTCAAGTTTTCGGAGAGCTTATCTATCCACGGAACTCTTTAGTGCACAGCGCACTTTTCAGGGCCAAACCGCTTAGGAGTCGAGAAATGAGCAATTTTCTTGGCTATCTGAATGCTGATAACGTGTTTAGGGTAGCCATTGTGCAGTAATAATTTCTCAATATGTTGTATTTCTTTATTGAGTCTGCGTTTAGTGCAGATCATTAAAGCTCGATCCATCAAAGTGGACATTAGATTTTACATTAGATAAAGCATTAATGTAGATTAATGTAAAATGGAAGCACAAAAATTTTTTTGAATGGGCGTTTTGACTTTTTTTAATGGTTTACCCTAAAGTATGGGCAAAGAGTAAAACTAACAGAATGCGGATTCATTATACTTTGAAGCAGCCGTAATTGCATAAACTCGACTGCAGCATTTTACATAATTTTAGTTTGGCTAAAGAGATGAGTTATGTTGCGATATAAAATGTAGGCTATTATGTTAAGTTGACTGTAAACAGTTCAAGTTTTTGTTCGCATTTATCCGGTTTTTTGGTCTCAAAAGCTCTTTCGCATTTTTTTTGCGAAATTTTTACCCACTTGGATATTCATAGGATGCCATAATTCATAAAATCTTTGATTACATGGGTGGAATAAGCGGGAGCATTGCCATGGTGAAGCTGCCAGTTCTTCCCTGTCCACCTGTCTGGCCACTTTCTTCGCAAAAAAATGCTTTTTTGGCCAAAAGCTATATGGCACTTGTGCAACAGCCTCCTTACTCTCCTGATTTGGCACCATGCGACTTCTGGATATTTTCAAGTTAAAAACTGCGTTAAAAGGGACGCGATTTTAGTCACGTAAGGACATTATGAAATCTTTATGACGTGGTTATCGATTCCTATGATGGGGCGTTTAATCAGCATCAACTTAGATCAATACTACCACCAACTTAAATCAAAAAAAATGTTATCAGTATTTTTGATAGCAATTTTTTGTATTTGATACTAACCTAATTACTTCCGGCGTAGAAAAATATAAATGCAATACAACAGCAAGATTTATTACTCGGTACTTACTAGAGTTGATATATCTTGGTTATAAGTGGCCACTAAAGAGCAAACACTTCCATCCGAGGTTTGTACAGCTGCAGCGCTTGACTGAACACTAGTCATGGTTACAGTAGCGTAGCGTGGCAAAAACCTGAAAAATGTATCAAAGACATAAACAAGTGCATCGGAAAAGTAGCTGTGTTTTCCTAGATTTTTATATTTGCTAAAAAAATCTGCGCTGAATTTGTTAATCAAATCTAAAATATCAAAACACGAAAAAAATTAGGGTACAAATGTCAAACCAGATTGTCATCAAAAGTGCACGTTTCCACATCAAAGATGGACTTTATCTCTTGAGCACTTACATTTAGAGCACTGATGACGTAGAAGCGTCACTAAATCATCTTTATCAAAACAAGTTAATTTCGACCCGTATTTGACAAAATTGTTTGTGCAAATGTAATGAAAACTACCCAATTGTCAAAATTGGACACCATTTTCATTGAAATTTAGGAGGTATCCTTAGAATGAGTTATTTAATTGGGTTATTTTCTCTGATATGCTCTTTTTCAACATTTTTGATTCTCCGACCTTCTAGCTTCGATCCTCTTTCAGTCGTTTATTTCCATACATTTCCCCTGATTCCCTCGTCTTCTGCTATTTTTCTGCTTATGGGAGGCGCTTCAAGATTTGAGCTGAACTATTTTCTTATTTGTCTCAACATCATATTTCTCCTTTCTCCTATTCGGATGAATTCGCCTACTCCATTACTAAAGCACCTCGCTAGCTCTGGCATAAAGGTTCTTATTCATATCTTAATGATTTCTATAATCTAAAACCATATTCCCTTGTCATTGTCATCCATAAGATGGGAAAGCATCTTGATTTTTTCTCTTTTATTCCGATTTATCTCACATCCTACATCACAAAGCTGTTTAAATGCATCTTGCTATCCCGTCAATTTTTCTTTCTAGAGTCCGATTCCATTTTCTCTCCATGTCAGGTCGGTTTCAGCTCTGATGACCATCTGGTCTTCCTCCCTTTATACTTCCTGCTGTGGAAGCTATTCAAGGATCAATGAATTGATTGTAGCGCTGGTCTAAGCATTGGTATCTTTCTTTCCAACCGAACAATTATAAAATAGGGTGGAGTGAAAAAATAAAAATCGCACTAAGCATTGTCGTATTGTGAAAAGTACATAATAGTATAATTAAAACCCGCATAAAAAATTTGAAGAAAAAAAGACATTCTAGGTTGCCACAAAGACCCTTCAAAATCTGTAGTTTTTGCAAATATGATTGCCACCAATTCTTAGTATTTCGTTTTATTTGTATATATACCTTTTGCAACGTAGTACTCGTCTGAGATGGACGTGATTGTGATTTTATCTTTAGCATTATGCTTTCGTTTGGGACTTTACATGGTTGAGATATTGCTGAGTGTTGGCAGAAGCTTGCTGTTGGCTGTCTGCTTGCGTGCTTGGTGTCAGTTGCTGATAGCCCAGACCTACTCGTGCAATTTATTAAATGATATTTTGTGCTTTTGCAGATTAGCTCTGGCTTTGTTGATGATAAATTCGGTGCTTTAAGAGAAATGATGCAAATTTAGGAAAATCAAAATCAAGTGGCTGCTGCGACAAGAATGAACCCAGTATGCCCAGTATTTGGTGCCCCAGAAGAATTACCAAGAAACGTGCTTTCCTCGTACTCAGATCCAATAAAATATAAAAAGTACCAGTAAGAATTATTATTCATGTTTTATTGATCTTGCTGAAGATGTAACTTGTGAGTTTAAGAAACTTTAAAAAAAGATCTGTATTCCCACCATTAGTCACAATCGTGTTGTTCAATTGTTGCGAAGGTACCACGCAAAGTATAGAATGCTATTAAAACCATATCAAGCAGGAAACAAAAAATTCTAGCTTTGTTGTAAAACTGCAGTCATTTCAAAGTGAGGCTCTTGTGCATTTTGATATTTGCAGCTGCAAATCTGCTGATATATACAGGTGTGCATGTCCAAAAGATTGCTAAGTTCCAGCTGAAGATAAACCCTTTCTCGTTGATCAAAGAAGTTGCAAAACAATGTTTATCGGTGGAGTAGGCATTGTTGAAAGCAATGAAACGTTTGGAAAAATCAAGAAAACATAAAATTAGGGATAAAGCCTCACATTCAAGACGAAAATGGTCTATAATGCCAAGAGATGAACACTTAAAGGTAAATTTGGGTGCTAGCAGTGCTGCTGATAATGCTAATGATGTCTCTGACAGCGATTATGATTCGGCAATAACATTTGTCATGAAAAAGCAACGCAAGGAAGCAGATGAGAGTAGGATTGCCTTCTCTTGCAAAAGCTTGTGACAGCCATGTAGAATCTGATGAGCAACAATCACAATAGCCACAGCAGCCCAGTGTGATCTTGGTGTTGTAACTGCAATTGATAAATCCAAAATAATTGACCGAAGCAAGATAAGGCGTGCGAGATCCGAATGGCGAGAATCATTCAGATCAAACCTTCAGCATGATAACATTTGGGGTTTCCGAAAAGCGAAAATCATTCAGATCAAACCTTCAACATGACAACATCTGGGGTTTCTATTTTGATGGGAAACAAGATAAGGCACTTGAGAAACAAGATAGTGTTTAAAGAAGATGCAAAGTATCATCGAAGAGGTGTAGTAAAAGAGCACATATCTATATATGATTAGTAAACCAGAATTCGAATTTTTTGTCGTTTTACCACCAACAGTGGATTAAGTGACGACACTGCAACATCAATAATTGAGACACTGAATGAACGAAAAATAGATTTGCTTCAACTAAAAGCAATCCGATGTGATGGAACAGCTGACAATGGTGGTCATATTGGAGGAGTTATTTGCTTCATGGAATTATCTCTGTCACGGTCACTGCAGTAGTTTGTACGCATGCAAGTAAATGGCCACTACAACATTTATTTAAGACCTTAGATGGAGTTCTGCAGCTTTGTAGGGCCTATCGTGAAAGCTTTGGATACTTGTAAAAAGCTGCCCATCACTCCATTTCAGCCAATTTTCTGCGATTTTCCAGATTTAAACCCAGAAAAACTGAACACAGATCAACGTTATTTGTATAAAATATGTCATGCAGTGACAAAAGACAAATGCTCAATTGATCTGTCTCTTCACAATCCAGGTCTTTTGAACCACTCAAGTTGGAAAACCACAACCAACCAGCTACTTCGACTGTATGTGGCAATGGCTCAACCTTCTCAAGAGCTGGTCAAAATTGTAACATTTGTCGTGACTGTTTATGCTCCAACCTGGTTCTTAATGAGAATCAATTCTTTTTGGAAAGATAAAGCAAAGCGTGTTTTTCAGTTGATTAGCAGATCTAGGTAATTAACAGCAGATCTAAAATAAGTTGTTGATCAGTAATTCAAAGAAATTTCTTTTTTGCTCATCAAGAGAATGACTTACTTGCAATTATCAATGACAGAAAGTATGTAGTGAGCTTGAAATGGGCAAAATTTTGAAAGCACGACACATTCAACAAAACGTGTGAGACAGTTCAAATTACCAACTCTAAATTTTGATTGTGGAGATCACACAGAAATGATAGACCGCTCCTTTGAAATTGCGACAGAACCTCCATTAACAAGCAACATTTGAGAACAAGAAATGGTAGAATACAACAACCAGACGTAGATAACAGTCGCTGAGTTAAAAACTACCCATGACACACACAAGCAGTCGAAAGATGCATAAAGTTAGTGAGGGATGCAGCCGAGGCAGTTTGTGGACAAAATGAGTTTCCGTCAAAGCATGCCAAACTTTGGGACAAAAGGTCAATATTGCCTTCAATTAAAGAACAATTCTATGTACATTAAACTTGTTGATTGTTGAACTACCGAACACTTTCGACCAAGAGAATTATTTAGTGGTTGTAGTTAACAAAAGTAAGTGATTAAGATGAGTAGAAATGCTCGTTGCAACGTTACCCCGAATTTTCCATTACAAGTCATAAGTAAAAACGTTTACATGCAACTGTGACACCCTAAGATATTAAAAATTATCAGCAATATTTAAGGATGTTGGTATTGACATGTGCTCTCATCTTTTTTTGCTATTACAATTTAAATTTTCAAAACAGAAAACTTTGTCTCAATTTTACTTTACCCTATATAGTAATACCTTTGTTGTTTTTAGTGGATCCCCAACAAAATACTCCATATTACCACACCCGCTGCTTAACCGCTCAAGAATTTAACCTTATTTTCAAATTTTGTTGGTCAACTTCAACAGCATTCTTTCCTTTTATAAACACATCAAATCATTAACACATTTAAAGTCACTCGTTTCTACTCAGTAGGCCCAGTTTGTTTGAGTTTTTTTTATAGAAGTTTGCGTTTTTCTGCAAACTTTGTGTTGATTTGCCACTTGTTCTTTTTTATTGTTCTCTTAAACTCTAGTTCCATTTTTGATGTGGTTTATCTGGTAAGTCATGCCATTTTTTACACTCTTTAGCACATGCAACAAAAACTTTTCGCTTTTTTCTATTCCTTCATTCTTAGACTGCAAAAGGGTCGCGATCAATCATTTCTTCTGCATAACCTCACGGCGAACGACTAGGCCAGACCGGGTGCACGGCTTCGATCATCCATAGACTCTTCTAGCTTTTTTTCTCTTGCCTATTGCATCTACTCATCTTTTTTTGAACTGTAGGCGTATTGTATTGTCCAAATTTCTTGAAGAAGTTAAGCTTGTTTGTTGTGTCCTCTCTTGTCTTTACAGCAACGCATACATCGTTTTCTGTATGCTCATTTATCCAGAGTTGGCAGAATTTTAGTAAATGCTTATTTATCCAGACCTGAGATATCTTTTGTGAAAATCTGCGGTTACCCGACTCAGGACAATTCTCTTCTGATTTGGCGTGTTTGGCAACGAACATTTTACTCAGCACTCTTGTTAGCGACTCTTTCTCATTCTACAAAATTTGATCCATGACATAAGAAGTTGCCATGCTCTTGAAACTTAATGCTTTTTGGCCATGCTCCGATTCCGACAAATGAGTCAGCTGAAAATAGTCTCGACAGCAACAACTACACGTTAGTGACTAAGGGTGGAGGGACATAACCACTTTGAAGTTACACATATGCAACGTCCGTAGTTTATGCATGCAACCTTTAAATAAACATTTTATGGGTTTATTCAGTGGTGTAGTCACACGAATAGCTCCTTTCGATTTTAGAACAAAACTCCGCTCCCTTTACATATTTAATTCTTCAATGGTAGACTAACTGTTAAATGAAAGTTCTTTACAATATAACATACAGCATCGCTTTAAAAATGTGATGCCGCTACTTTGTACTAGCCGCTTAAACCAGCAATTTCCACTGATGACTCGAAATAATCGACGCCATTTGCATACATATTCTCAAATTTGTTTATGCCTGTCTCAATGCTTCCGCTTCGCAGCACTGCATTGGGATTTAAAAAGTCAAATATTTCATTTAGCAGACGTATTTCATTGAATCTCTATTCTAATTCAATCCGAAATCAGTCCAATGCTTTAAAAATGCAATATTGCAACGCTTAATTTCTTCAGCAGTGGATGGACATAATTCTTCATCATGTTTGCCAGACATACTTAGGTATTTGAAAACGTCGCTCATCAATCAAGACTTTTGTTTTTCACAAATCTTGAGAGCATTATCAATGGATAACAGCTGTTCATCGCGTTTATTGATATGAAAGGTAAAAGTGCTTTCATATTGCAGCCATCATTTTCTGGTGACAAAAACTTTTCGCAGTAAATATTTCTAGACGTCACAGTACTCTAAGGATTTTTTTTCCGAATTGTAAAAAGAAATAAAACAAAAAATGTGAAACCGATTTAACATGCCACGAGCTTGACCTGGCGCATCTTTATTTTATTTAATTTTGATCACAAATCTCCTTTGATGCACTCCTTACATCATGAATACTTTTGTGCAGAGATATCACAGCTTCGTAATGTCCCCTCCATCGCGTATGAATCATTCGAGTTTTAGAATATTTTCTTTTCTTCAATTTCTTCGGTATCATTTCTTTGGAGCGTATAGGGAATAGACTGAGTAATATTTTTTCGTACAGGCGATAGATATTTTGTTTATGAAGGATTTCTTTATTTGTACCTCACTCTAGTCAATTTTTAAGTATCTAACCAAAAAATCTAACAAAGTGCAAACCACATTTTACCATGAACTTAGATTTGTCAATTTTTGATCTACACCCTTGTGCAAATTAATTGAAACAAACATCCAAACTTTTATATATCCTCATTTCTTAGCTGAAATAAGCGTATATTGATTACAAATGTTGACTTTTTCGGAGAAAATGTTTATTAGATTATTTTTTATTAAAATAAAATTTTATTGACTTAATAAATCCTATTATGACGTCATAAATGTGTTCACAATCATTGTTTTAAAACTTTTTGTTTAGGTAGAATTTGTAACTAGAAGTTAGAATATTATATAGTTTTAAAAGATGGATATTAGCCCTAGAAAGCGTGCTAGTATCTTAACTTTACGTGAAAACACA
The DNA here is from genome assembly GCA_963675345.1 of Trididemnum clinides. Taxonomy (NCBI): domain Eukaryota; kingdom Metazoa; phylum Chordata; class Ascidiacea; order Aplousobranchia; family Didemnidae; genus Trididemnum; species Trididemnum clinides. The sequence continues at coordinate 4,242,729 of OY776294.1, forward strand.
GAAAAGACCTACCGGGAGATATCAAAGATTGTTGGTGTCAGTATATCTACAATAAGTCGTATTGTGAAAATGAAGAGAGAAACAGGGTCTGTCACGCTAAAACGCAAAGGCAAATTTGGTCGCAAGAGGAAAACTACCCCCAAAGATGATGCCTATCTGATACGTGAGAGTGTGAAAGATCCAAGAAAGACAAGTGACGCCATAAAAACTACTTTGGGGGAAAAAGGAATCAAAATAAGCTCCTCAACAGTTCGTAGGCGCCTCCTGGAGGTTGGGAGAAAAGCATACCGCCCTGTTAAAAAGCAGCTCCTTACAAAAACAATGAAGACAAAACGCTACAAATGGGGACTCAAATACAAAAACTGGACAAAGGAAGACTGGAGGCGCGTGATTTTCAGCGATGAAACTCACATGTTTGTCCAGGGTCAAAGAAGTCAGCATGTTCGAAGATCACAAAACGAAAAGATTCGCAATGCCCACATTGACCAGCGCGTAAAACATCCCCAAAAAAAAGATGTTTTGGGGATGTTTCAGTTTTTATGGCATTGGTAGCTTGCACCCAGTTGAAGGTATGATGCGCTCTCAGCAATATATTGAAGTGGTTCAACAAAGAGTCATTCCAGAGATGAACCGATTGTTTCCAGATGGATCTGGTGTGTTTCAGCAAGATTTAGCCCCATGTCACACATCAAAACAAGTCAAAAAATTTATGAATGAAAACCACATTAAAGTGCTGGAGTGGCCGGGAAACTCTCCCGATTTAAATCCAATCGAAAATTTATGGTCCATCTGCAAGCAAAGACTTCGTACAATGGACTGCACTTCAAAGGAAAAACTTATTCAGGCTCTAATTCAAGTGTGGTACAAGGACCCCCATATCTTAAAAGATTGTTCAAAATTGGTCGACTCAATGCCCAAACGCATCAAAATGCTTCTTAATAATCGCGGTGGTCATATTATGTACTAATATGTGAACTGAAACATTCATTGAATAAAATATTTTAAAAAACTAAATTTTTGGTGTTTTTGATGTTTGTTTCAATTAATTTGCACAAGGGTGTAGGACTACGCAAAATAAGTAGAATTCTACAAAAACAACTTTTAAAATGTTTTGCCGCTCTCAACGATATTGCCGCTTTTGGATATATCCACAACAGCCAATGTCTAGCTACGTCACTTAGTTCAACTGATGAATTACTACTACAAACTTTTGCTTTCAGTCTCGGTTTCAGACAAAATTGTCAACACTTAGCGATAAAAATAGCTGGTTAGCCACGCTGGTAAATTTGTTCATGAGTTTGTCCTTTTTACTAACACTTGTTTTAAAAAATGATATTTAAGTTTTCCAAACGTTATACTTACTGTGTAACTATATTTTGTTGATCTGTAGAGAGTGTAACCCCCCCAATCCCCCCAGAAGCTTCACACGCTAAACATTCCGTAGATGTGTCCAGCACAAAAATGAAGTTGAGATCTTAAAAAATACAAGTCATTTTTAAAAGAACATCGTCTGCTTTAGAGTCACCAAACACCTTCATCAAAGTATCATAGTTTCATCTGAATTACAACGGCTTAAATACAATCAAAAAAAATAAACAGATTGCTAATACTGAATGATCACCCAATCTACAATTCTTTGTACTTTACACAAACTTTAGCTATTATATTATTTTTAATACAAGAACAAGCATTATTTTTGTTTTTGTCTAAATAATGATAAAAATAGCATAGAAAGGATTATTGACTGATATACAAATTGTTTGAAATGACGATTTTATTTAATCGAAACCCTCGGCAATCAATGCAGCTTTCATTGTGGTTTTGTGCTCGCTTTGCAAAATGAGATGTAATAATTGAAAAAATACGTTTTACCTGGTCTACACACTGTGTCTGCGTTTGCTGGACCAGTCCACGTTGGAGGAGTTGTACATGAAGCTACTATAGGGGAAGTGGAAGGTGTGTATCCAGTAGCGCATTCGTAAGTAACTTCTTCATTAGCAAAATAGGGAGCCGTACCGCCAGTTCTTCCAGCTACATTTTCGTTATCGACAGATGGCACCGCATTCGCAGGGCAAACTGAAATGCGTTCAACCAAGTATTAATAAAATACAACAGTTAACTATTATACATCTCAACAACTCAATATGCTAACAGTTTCTATTTAAGTTAAAAAGTGATTAGAGTTTATTCAAGTAAATCGGTAGCCTACAACAGAGTTCACATGGTGCGAAAAACTTCATCACACCTCAGTAGTGAAAAGAATAGACCAGCGGTATATTAGCCGCAAACGCACGTGGGTCCTACTATGTCGTAATTTCTATTATGTTGCACACTTTTTAGAATTGGTCTTGATTTTGACCACTCTACATTTTTAAAAGCAAACTGAATATTTTAGTTTGTTTTATTACTACGTCAGCTTGGGATGCATGAATACTTGATTTGATTGGTCAGCTAATTAATCAAAACACGAGGTGAAGTGTAAATGAGAGTTTGAATCTCTTCCAAGCTTTGCTTTTAACATCCTGGCAGTTTTGAGATCCATAGAGGTAGATACAGAGAAATCGAGAGATATTTATTTATTTTTTTTAGTTTTTACTAAGAGTCACGATCCGAACAACGTCAGTATGGCAAATTAGACGGGACTATTCCTCAATTACGGGTAATAAAGTCGCATTATCACCACTAGGCCTCATGTCAGGTGTAAGGTGCTTTACGTGGCTCCTAGCTAGTCCAATATTCTACATAGGGCTATACACGAAACAAACCCAAGCAATCCAACACAAAGCACAAGACTTAAGAGGCAGATACACTAATTGATTCCTTTTATACAGTAATGTGTGATAAGGATTATTGTGATGGCTTCTCTGTAACTGAGCTAGAAACTGCTTGTGGCAAAGAACATAACACACTATATTGCTACTTTATTCAATATATGAAAACACGATTTTGCGATTTGTCTGTTTTAGCTCCTTCGAAGTTACTGTACGTAGAAAAATGAAGCTTGATTCAAATAATCTCTACATCTAAGTGCTTGTCGTAAAGGGTCACTGACGTTGCAATGAAGCCATTGCGCAAATTAAAAAATTTGTAATTTTAGTCGGAGAAAGATTTTCGGCTCAAACAAAAATCAACTACAAACTAGGATATGATGACGTAATAATGTAGAAATTGTTGATTTGATTTTCTCAACAACAGCACTCATTGTAGAAACGCGATTAAAGTTTTACGGGAAATAACAAAAAGCTGCTTCCGTTGACAAAGTTTAACAAAAATTTATGTTTTATTAACGTTAGGTAGGCTCTTCTTCTAAACATATTGTTTTCTTATTTTATTTTGTCATAATGCAAAACGACGCCATATTGCTGTTAGTACCACTGTGGCAATTCAGTGTTAAGCGAAGCAACACAAAAATTCTAAACTTATTAAAAAACTAAAGTAAGGTGCACAGTTCAGTTATTGATGATAACAAGTCATCATAATAACAGATATCCTGTTAAATACTGTACATGCGTTTAAATGTAACCCCATGTTAGAATTTTTAAGTGCTGAGCTCATTGTTTGTGTTATAGTTGGTTGCAAGCCTAATCTATTACTTTACGTTTCTCGAGGCTACCTCAAGGCCGAGCTAGACACGCGTTTTCGCTTATTTGTGTCAATTTTGCTTCATGTTAGCGGTAAACGGACGGCAGTCAACGATTTGTGATCGAGATGTTTTGAAACCATTCTTTTGCCATGCAAGTAAGTACTTAGGGTGACCGTGTGTCCTTATTTTCGAGGATTTGTTTTCTTTATTTCATGAAACAAACTTTGTCTTCCAAGGACACTCTAAAAAGCTCAAATTTTCTTTTTCTTAACCCATTGCATGGGTGAAACGAAAACTCTCGTTTTGTAATCGCAGCTTTTCATAGCGCGAAATTTTCTCTATGGAGTTTATCAGCCTGGACAATGCATTTTGTGAAACTTCAGTGGCATTGTGCTTAGAAACAGGAAAAATCATTTTTTAATATTGTTTTAACCACATAAACTGTGTTCGATGTTTACTGTACACTGGACGCGTCCTTCTTTGGAGGAATGAAAATATGGTCACTCTATAAGTACTATTATTTTTGCACTGCTTAATTTAGTAATATTTACTTTATTTAATTACTTTTACTATATTTAATTTAGTATTATTATTTACAGCCAGCACTTATTTGCGCCTTCGTTTAGGATATGAAGCAATTTGCGCCTTGGGTCCTTTAGCCTGGTAAAGCTCAAATAGTTAGATAATTATGCTAAGTCAAGTTACTGCCTTACACAATAACTTACGTCTTGTTTTGCGCAAACAAAAACCGTTCCGAGTCGTGAGTGTGAATACGTTGTTCTGGTGTGTGCAGTAAAAGTATTGCATTATTCTGAACAGTTTTCGCACGCGTTTGAAAGAGATGAACTTACGAGTAGCTTACGAGTAGGGAGACGAACTTAAAACGCGTTTCCTGTAAAGCTTTGACTGAGCCTGTGCCTCCCTTGGCCTACGTTGACAGCGAAGCACGCTCATCTTATGCATACGAGCTTCTCCTTAGTCCTTTTTGCGAGTCTTTAGTTAAACTGGGCCGCTGAGGTGGGATAAAAAAAATTTATCTTTAAAATTCAAAACAGCGGGGTTCTTAAAGCCCACTTTTGTTTTAGCATGCAGTATTTACATTGCTGAAGAACTGCATCACTAACATTAATAAAATGTAAAAGTAAGGTGTTATTAATCCATGCATGTGAACCAGGCAATCTGCGAATGTTTATCTCTTCAACATAGGAAACCCTTTCATGAAAATCAGCAAATCACTGCTGACCAAAATATTTTAAGTCTGTATTGTAACGTAACTTTGCCAAAGCTGATTGTTGATGTGACTAACGTATAAACTGTAGATCAAGCTAGTCTTAAGAAGTGCATTTTGTTCTGTCAATGCAGTAACAAACAAACTGCATGGTAAGTTCTTCAAGTTTCTAGTGACTGTTTTACTGTTTCCCAGTGTGTAACGGTTTTGTTGCTATTTTAATTTGATGGTTTTTTAAAGAAAAAAAAGTATTTTGAAAAACCATCAAATCAAACTGGCAACAAAACCAATGGCAAAAAAACGATGAAACTGGTCGATCACTTAAAACACAACGCAAACAACATCAAAGGGACATCAAACCTAATATAATTGCACAATTAACAAATTAGGATTGAAAAAGGAAATTTGCACTAGTGAAACATGTTTGCTTAAATGGACATCCGATTAATTGAGAAAGCTCTTCAGTTTTGGCTATTCAAAGTAACTATATAAAAAGACGGTTTTTAGAATCATTTTATATACACAAAACTGATTTTGCATTTAACCATAAAATTAACAGTTTTTACAGGGAACTGTACAAGTTTATTAAGTTTTAACCGCCAGTTGTCGCTGCTGCACTTGTTTATGCCATAATTTTCTTTTAATTCTTTTGATTGTGCAACCGTTTTCTGTGTTTGAACTTTAGTCTCTCCTGACGAAGAAAAACTGATTTTAGTTTTTCGAAACGTTGAGTATTTACATGCATAAATTCTATGTAAATTTTAAATCTAAATATTGATCATTTTAACTATTAAGTGCACCAGAAAACCTATATTGAGAAGCATTTGTATAGATGGATGGAAAAATGCTACGCAAGTAATTCTCCAGAACTTGAATGGAAGGTTGCATCAAAAAGTTCAACTGAAAGATCACATAAGCATTGCAGTTTTTCTGGACTAATTGACATTGTGTTGGGTGGTCCTGTCTATGATGAGGCCTGTTGTTGCATTCCAAAAGATACCCTAAAGTTTTTCACAGCTAAAAGAAAATGTCATAGAAAACCTGAGCACAGACCAACACGATGCTCACCGAATTTGCATGGCAGTTATGATAGGTACTGTAGAGGAAGATCTGCAATGCTTGGAAATAGGTCCGATTGTGCATTCACGTTTGCTAACACTTGCTTGTCGTATATTACGCTACTACACATCATTTACCGATGCACCAAACAAACTAGCATTTTTGGAAGAGTTCTGCATAATAGTTTGTTTTCCAACGTGATTTGACATCAAAAGCAATGACAGCATCACAGATGGCCCGACGAATTTCTTCAACTTAATGCAAAGGATTGTTAAATTTCCTCACAAACAAGTTAGAGATATTTCTATGAAAGCCATTCAGCGAAATGCTTATATTAGTCATCAAGAAGCTGTTATCCTTGGAATCCTTGCACATGAAAACGATGATTTGAGAAGGGTAGCAGTTAACAAAGTATAAGCACTTCATAGCACACGTCCAAGGTTACAAATTAATAATAATGGTTTTGAAGAACATTTTTCGGACCATAATTTTGCTGACAATGACACAGATGGCAATGCGATGCAAAATTAGTCTGTAGAAGAGTTGTTGTTGCCTTCATTGAATGGTAAAGCTAAATCGTTTCACAAAATGGTAAACCTAAATCAACAAGGACTACAACAATCTTCAGCTTTAAGAAACTTGACAGACAAACAAGTTGAAGCTCTTCACACATTCCCTTTGAAAATGTACAATCCTTGCCACAACCAAGCGGTCGAGCGCTACATCAATGCTGTACGAGGCTTCCATGCAAGCTACAGGTTTTCGAAAAATAAGATGGCATAATTAGACAAAAACTTAAATCCATGACATTGATGAAGATGTTTGACACCAAAAGGTAGTTTTTAGTGTGAATGGAGCGTCAATCTATAGAAAATTTACCTGCTGCTTTGCATATTTCTTTCTTTTTGTTTTTTTAAAAAACGCATTTTCTATTGAAAATACATACAAAGGTGTTTCAAAGTCAAAGAGAAACATTAAAAATTGCAGAGCGGAAAGTTTGTTCGTGTGTGACTACTTAAATATTATATAAAATCCTCACTCTCATGATAATTCTTACCTACCGCCCTGCAATGTATTAGTATAGTGGATACTTACGTCTTGTTGGTCAAAGTCCTGATCGTGAGGTGTCGCTGTGGAGTCTACAGCATAATGCCGGGATAACGAACCACTGACTCGATGATGAACCACTGATGACGAACCACTAGTTTTTCAGTGACCCATTTGCACATTTGTTATTTCGGTATCAGTTTCTGGAACTTTTCACAGTGAAAACCATTTTTTTTTTTTAGAGAGTCAGCCGCAGAATTTGGGAAAACTGGGCGTAGTTAGAAGTAAAGTCCTCGTTTTTGGAGTATCAACCCCAAAATTGTTAAATCTATAACCCACTTTTCCTTTTTTCCACAGTAAAATCCTATTTGTGACCCATTCAATGAAAAAAGTTCACTATCGCTGGTATAGTGGATTCTATGCGCTGTATAAGTAGCAAAACCAGGAACCCGGTCACTCACAAAAGCATCTATAATATCAGTAATGGCCGGCCAGGTGGTCTGGCAATATTTACCACAAGTAGAAGCGATTATATTGAAAGATCGGTTGTTTGCTGGTTGGATACGCATCACTGAAGAGACATAATAATGGCGAAACCGGTTTGGTGCTTTGTCATTGTCAACATATGACTACTTCTTAATTATGAATAATTTTAGTTTTAGCAGCTATTAGTAAACCAAAAATCACGTTTATCTATATAACAAATGGCTTTCCTGTTGCTTTTGTTTTAAAAATTTTCAATTTATATTTTGAGAATTTATCACTTTTTGACTTACTTTCTTTTGGTGCAAATATATTTAAAATACAATTTTATGGTTAGGGGAACCAAATGAAAGTGCTTCATAGAAAAGTGTTACCCTATCATATTTATGCCAAACTGTTTACGAGAAAAATGCAACGCAAATGAAAGAGTGAATATTTACAACGAGGTTATCGACTTCCTCCCCTATCCCACTTCTTCTCTCCAAGGCTTCTTTACCTCCCTTACGAGTCACCCTGACTTATTTCACTCTTTCATGTTATGAGCGAGCCCTTCGTCTCCCAATCTCCTTTCCTTTTTTTGGTTTGGCCAGACTTGGAGTGAAACCAAGACTCTGTAGATCATCCTGGAGAGCTTTTGCGTCCACTCACCCGCTTATGCTTCCTTCTATGTCTTCTAGGAAGACTCTTATTGCTTGCCCTCATTCTCCTCCTTGGAATCTTCCTTCCTTCACTCTGGAGTCCACCCTTTTCTTGTCATGCTCTTGCTCTGATCCCCCTCACCCTACTCAAGGTGCGGCTCTTGCTCACTATGACTCTCTCACTCCTCATGAACTGGTATTCGGAACTGACGGCTCTGTTCCCTTTCCTTTTGGCAATAGCGGCTACGGCGTCCTTGCCAACTGCTCTCTCTATGGCACTGAAGCCACTCTTTGCTGGTCTCGGCAGCTCCAACAAGTCTGCCACTTCTCCTCTCTTCTCTTACTATCGGACTCTTGTTCTTTCCTCGCCACCCTGTCCTCTCCTCTATCTTTCCTCTTGCCTCAAACTCTGTGGCAGATCTGGCAGAAACTGTCTTCTCTCTCCTTCTGTTCTATTAGACTACAATGGGTCCCTGGACCCTCGTTTCTCCCGGGAAACAACCCGGCTGATGAGCTAGCCAGACGGGGAGCGCTACTTGCGCCCTCTGCAATCCGTTGTAATCTCTCTCCTCTTACCTCTCATATCCACTCTTCTCTTTTCTCGAACCGTCTCATCGAAATTCTTTGACACATAGGCTCCCTCGATTTCCACCGAGGAACTTGTGCTCCCTCGTCATGCTCGCTGTGTTCTCTCTCGTCTTCGCTGCAACGGACACAGTTTTCTTTTAAGTTCTTATCTCTCTAGGATCGGCAGAATCGAGAATCCTTCCTGCAACGCCTGCAGACACTCGTCCCAGGACACCTCTCAACTCATTCTGCACTGTCCAGCTATGGCCTCGTTGCGCCGTTCACTCTTTGGCGACTCTCTGGTCCAGACCCTGGAGAGTTTTTCGGCTTCTGGGGCTCCATGGTGTTCCGCTATGCCCTCATCCCTCGGAAGGGGTCGGGTAACAACAACAACAACAACATGTTATTGACAGTCGTATCCAAATCTACTGCAACGCAAATTACGCATCTGCTATGATTCTGATAGTTAGCAGCGAGCAGTATCAAGAAGCATCGAATCGTTTTGGTAAAGGTACGAGGGTTCGCAGCATGACGTGCGCCATGGTCTTCCATAAATTACAAGCGTACAATCATTACATCTGCTACCGAAAAATGCCTAGAATATGTTATTTAGCCCATTACATTTATTATTCAAGTTAACGCAAAAAAAGCACGTGATCGATATTTTACTAATTTGGTCGCCACGGATAATGACACAATTTACGAATTTTACTTTTGAGATTTCCATGTTGAGCTAAACTGAAATGAATGGTTAGAATTAAGTAATATTGCAGTTAATTTAATTTTTTCCTTTTGCGTTAGTGAAGCGTGGTATTGATGGCAATGGTGGTAGAGCAAGTTTGTTTGTTTCATGTCATCAAAATCAATACGATAACACTTTACTGCTTTAGTTCAAAAATCAATCGAGAGATATGAAATTAGTGCTTGATAAAAATCATTAGAATTTATAAATGAACGGTTCGTAAATCTTCGATTATAAGCAAATTTCCGAGTTGCCTTTGAAAACACATCATCATCTGGATCTACTGCACCAAAATAATGGCATTCACCATCAAAAAAAGTCTTTGCTAGTCTACACCTTTAGTGTCTGGTACGCTTTATCAGTTTCCATATCTATGTCTTTTGAAGTGTTTTAAAGGAGAGGGCGTGAGCGACTAAAATGATATGGATAAGCCAGGTGGAGGAGCTGATTGGAATAAAAAATGAAAACGCTATTGACAGAAGTGGTGCAATGCTGTGCATCAAGTTTTGGGCAACATGAAATGAATACCGCCTCCTCCGTTAACGGATAGAAAACCGGAATCAAAATATTCGATCTCTCTTTCTCTCCCAGTATAACTCTCTCTATAAACCTTATTTTAACTTTAACGTCAAATTTATTGACACCTCTATATAAGACAAGCCTACTTTTTTATGTTTCTTTATAAGTTCTTAAGTAACAGGTGACATTGCGTACATTTATAAACACAATAAAACATATTTAAAATATTAAGTTTCGCGTTTGTTTATGAATAAATGACTTACTTGGATCACAAGATGGTGCAGTAGTTGGATTAACGCTTCCCAATGTGTCACATAAGAAGGAGTCAATACCGTTTAGTGCAGTCGTAGTCGTATCCATACAAGAAAACGTGACAGTTTGACCACCTGCAATCATGGTTAAATCCGATGGATTCGTTTGAAGAGCTGGTGCATTAGCACTTATTGCAGCAATAAACGTAGAAAACGGAGCTGCATTGGGATCGCAAACTGTGAAAAAAAAGAAAAGAAATTTATTAACAAACAGCAAACGTATAGTTTTGATTCAAAGGCAAATGTACTAAAAGGCTTTTTCTTTTTTGTTTCTGAAGTACTGCAACAATGGTAGATGAAGTTGGTTCATTTTATGTTATTGAAAACACAATGACATCACTACTTGAGCTCAACTTTATAAATTGCTCAACGGAGATATCTAATCCTCCATCTGATGGCTTTTGCAAATACTATCTGTGCCGCACACACAAATGTGTGTCTCGATGGCAGCAACTGTGCGGCACTCACAAATAAGGTTTTACATTTTTAGGTGGAGCAGGTTCAGTAAAGGGAATTTTAGTTTTTGAAATAGAGTTTATTTGAATAAGATCTTTAGCATCTCTAATAAGCCGTAAAGCAAAACAGCTGCTGGGAAATTAAAGAAATGTATTTTTAATGTCATGTGGTCTTAAAAAGTTGGTTGGTTTTATATATAATATTTGCACATCCAAACATGTATTTGAAAACACTACATAAAAGTATAAAACCACACCAGCTGATTCGTTCGAAAAGGCGCACAAGGAATTTTTTAATTTAAAAGTTGGGTTGACACTACATAAACTGCTACTTAAATACTTGGAATGCAACTACAAACCAAACAGTTTCTCTAAAGTTAGGCAAGGAATTCTCTTTACTTAACGCTATAGCTCTTCTGGCTTATGAGCAGTATTAAGTTTTCAAGCGGAGTGAAAATAACTTTCTGTATATACATACAAGGGGCATTCAAAAAATACCCGAATTTTTCCATTTTTTATTGATTTCTATTCACAATGATATTATTTTTCAACATAACCTCCGTCACGGTCGATGTGCTTCCCCAGGCGGTGTTTCCATCCATTTTTACCATTTTTGAAAAATTCTGCAGACTGATTTCTAAGCCATGTTTTTTGCTGCATGTTTTGCTTCATCAGTGCTATTGACACGGACTCCTTTCAGATGTTCTTTGAGTTTTGAAAATAATAAAAAAATCAAATAGGGCTAGATCTGGAAATTTTGAAAGAATTTTGATGGGAATTGCTGCCACATCCACCTTATATCCCAGATCTAGCCCCATCTGATTTTTTGAAGAAAGTATTGAAGAAAGTATTTCAAGTTTTGAAAAAAGTATCGTCATGGAATTTTTGTGTCATTGATTTCCTTGTACAAAACCCAAGCATTTATAGCAGCAAGATGAAAAGTATTTTGAAAAGAACGGACAGGCCACCTTCTTGTCATTGTCCTGACAGTGTACTTTCGAACCATTTGGTCCACCACAACCACTCCATATTTCGTTTCGTTGTAGCACTTCACTGTTTCCGGGGTCTTTTACTTGTTTCCGCCTATAGCAGCATTTGTTTGCAGAGTGCTTAGCAACAAAACGTATCTACTGCATTTCCTATAGCAGTAATAAACGGAGCAAACGTAGCAGACGTGGAATCGCAAACTGTGAAAAAACAAAAAGTTATTAACAAAACATCAAACGTATTTTAAGCCATGTTTTTGCTGCATGTTTTGCTTCATCAGTGCTATTGACACGGATTCCTTTCAGATGTCCTTTGAGTTTTGAAAATAATAAAAAAATCAAATGGGGCTAGATCTGGAAATTTTGAGAGAATTTTGATGGGAATCGCTGCCACATCCACCTTATGGCCCAGATCTAGCCCCATCTGATTTTTTGAAGAAAGTATTGAAGAAAGTATTTCAAGTTTTGAAAAAAGTATCGTCATGGAATTTTTGTGTCATTGATTTCCTTGTACAAAACTCAAGCATTTATAGCAGCAAGATGAAAAGTATTTTGAAAAGAACGGACAGGCCACCTTCTTGTCATTGTCCTGACAGTGTACTTTCGAGCCATTTGGTCCACCACACCCACTCCATATTTCGTTTCGTTGTAGCACTTCACTGTTTCCGGGATCTTCTTCTTGTTTCCGCCTATAGCAGCATTTGTTTGCAGAGTGCTTGGCAACAAAACGTTCTTCTTTGGCTTTCCTTGATAAACAGTAAGTAGCATATCTCCAGACTTGTAAAGCTTGGTAGCATACTGTTCGTTTCTCATGCTCTTGAATTTGTTAGGAACTTCTCTTCGCACTTTGTTCAACGTTCCTAATAGGCTCGAGTTTTTACTTTTCAAAAGGTTTGCCAACTTTCTTGAAGTAAAGTAGTTGTCAGTCGTTATGTTTCTTCCTTTTTTTCAGATATGGTTCAACTGGCTTCATGGCGACGTGGTCAGAAACGCATTCTTCTTTCGATCGCAACTCGTCTTTTCCAACATACGGAAATCCATTTACTATATACTTGCTGCCTTTGTCTACTGCTAGCCAATACTTTTGCCCGTATTTCTCCGGTTTAGATGCCATGAATTGAGTGAAAGGGCATCTTGCTTTACTTGGGAAGAGCTGCTCATCCACCGTGAGAAAGGCTCCAGGTTTATAGCACGCAATACTGCTATCAACAAACCGGTTCCATACCATTAAAAACAAAGCAAACTTTTCGATTCGTAGCTTTTCTGACCGACTCGATTTTATATCAAATTGCTAAAATCGGAGAATCTCCTTGAAACGATTTCTGGACATCACTTGCTTACAAAATGCAACACCCCAATTCTTACTCCAAAGGTCGGTCAACGGCATATCATTTTTTCCAGTCACCCCACGTGCATGCATAATGCCAATAAAAGCTTCCAGTTCTTCGACAGTAAGAGTAAAATCTTTACACCTTGTCTGAAAATGAGCTTCTGTTACAGTACAACTTCGTATGTGCTCAAGAATAAACTTATCAATGATCAGACGTCATGCACTCGATGGACTGTTTATAATAACATTCCTCCGAGCATAAGATGTTGCTTCTGGACATTTTCTTAGGATGTCTTGCTGCGAATAACTGCCTCTTGAGTACGTTCCAGGAACAACACTAGTCCACTGCGTACCATCAGGTGCAACTAGTAAACTACCACTGGGATCTATTGCTGAATCGACGATATCTGTTGGAGATTATTTTTTTGGTCTTCTTCACATGCAGCGGTATTATTTAAATCAGACGCAAGTGACGGTTCTTCTTGCCAACCAGAAAGCTCCCCTTTCCCTTCCTTGTCTGGCTGGAGTCTTCCAAGTACACCGAAGCATGGGCGTTTACCTAAGAACGTACACACAACTTAGTTATAAGAAATGTTACAATGAAATAATAGAAAGAAGTATTTGAAAATACACCTAAAGGTTCCTGTGCATCATCATCATCACTATCAGAAGAACTGGGTACCGGGATCAACTCGTCATCGTCTGACTCTATGTGCAAGGGTAGTTCTTGTTCGTCATTAGATCTGTCATCGGGTATATCACGAAGTACTGATAAAAGCTGCTCAACCAATAGCTTTTCTGAGTCATTGCTACAGTCTAAATCTGAGCCACTGTACAAGCACTAGCCTGCCCAAATAACAGTAAATCAGTGGCTATGGCTGTAGGCTTTCTTTATGACATCATCTTTTGTACAGCATAAATGCACGTTGCGCGGAGGAATCACAACAATTGCAGGCTTTGTGCCAGGAACATCCACTGTACAAAGAGGTACTGGGATGCTGAAAATTATTGCAGAACAACGTCACTTGCTTTTAGAAAGACCTTCTAAATCAACAGTTGTACTGTCAAGAATTGCTTTTTTGCGAGACGAGGTATAAGTATGAACGACAAAATAGGGTGTTGAAACGACACCTCTGGGCGTCTAAGATAAATTTCAAAAATTAGGCCACTTTTTGTACTCCAAACAATAAGTGACTACAGTACTTTATCAAGCCAATGAAACGATCAAAAGCCACAAAATGATATGGTTGAAAATTAATCAGGTTAGGTTTTCTACAGATTTAGATTTCAAAAGGTGTCAAAATGACACCCTCAGTCGTTCTAGTGTCAAATAACAAAGCCAACTCCAATCTCGCCACACCCCCGTGTAACTGCAGGAAAAGGCCAAGCTATCTACTGGATAAGTGATGTCGCTAGAGCTCTAATGTATATAAAGTAACGGTAACATCTGGAAGCGCCGCCAGCCATTGTTATGGTTGTAGTGAGACAGAATTTAAAGCTGGCTTGCATAGCCATTATTTCACAGAGAAACTTCCCACCCTCCGAGTGGGTCCTGCTATCACACTGAATAAGAGATCCGAGCTCGACAGCAAGTGCCGTTACACCAACACATGCAAACTGTAAACTTCTCTAATTGATGCCACTCTTCAAAATTTTACTAATTTTACTGTTACTGTTAAATAAGTCACACTTTTATGTGCATATAATTGTTTATGTTGTAATGCCAGTTTTGCACCAGCTTCTTCAACTTTAATCTGACGCTTGGTTTTTATACTAGCTTATGTTGCTCAATTGAACTGCGGCAGTCCATTACATTGCTGTAGCACCATCACAGTTTACATCGGTCATGAGCCAGAAGAGCTATAGCGCAATGTAGAGAGCATTCTTCGCCTAACTTGTCAAAACTGCTCGATATCTCGTTGCATTGTAGATAGTTACTGACTTTGATTCATTACTAGTAGTTTTAGTACTTTGGTAACAGTCCATCTAGTGTTAATCCAGGCTTTAATTTTTAGATTTGTTGCCACCTGATGAATCTTTTTTGGCAAAACTGCCAGTGGTGGTTTTTTCCTTCTATGTAGAGTTTTTAAATATTTGCATATTACTGCTCCAACAATGTTGTTGAGAACATTTTCAAGCAAAGTAAGAATAACTTGCTATACACAGTATATGCATGTATGTATGCACATATATTGAAAGCTATAACCATTATGCGAGAAGAGTGCTCAATCATGGTGGTTTTTAGACTTAGAAGCACCACGCATTAAGCTGCAAGCTGCTTACAACACCTAGCTAGTTTTACTACATACATAATACAAATTCATAAAATTTATTCATTCAGCCTTATGAACCGATATTTTTCACTACAATGGGACTGACTGGAGTCCTGCACAACTGATATCTTTACTAAATTACATTTTGTTTAATTATGAAATAATCTTTATTTTTGATGCCATTTTTCAGTTCAAAACATATCGATTACTCAAAATCTAGGGGACTAAAATCAATTTTAGAATTTGTTGCAGCACACCGTATATTAGGTTGGGTGTTCCAAAAGATTTGGGCACATTTCAAGTCCTCATATTTGCTGAACTATGAATAGTAGTAGGATGAAACTGGTATCACTTTAAAGTTAAATTCATTAAGTTTTTCTATCATGTTAATGATTTTTTCCGATTCTTTCATGTAGCTTAAATAGCTGAGATAACCAAAGTCTAACATTTGCGTTCACTCAACCAAAAAGGCGTTTTGAGTTTTTGAATTTGCAAAAACTGAATCATGGACACTTGTTCAATGTGCATTTCGCACAAAATCCCGAAAATAGGCACCAGAAAGAAAGTCTATATTGAGATGGCATGGTAAACTCAGAAGGATGGGTGTTTCTGCCAGCTAAGAAAACGGGGTGCCCTCAATCTCACATCATACGGTTGGCGAGTTCGAACTATCTGCGAGTGGAGTCCCCGTAAATTGATTAGAAGAGCCAGTAGGAAACTAAAGCTTTCTATAACAATTGCTTGGAGTGTTTTAAAATGACGACTGCACGTGGCACCTTACAAGCTACAGTTAGTTTAACAGTTGAAGGACACTAATAAACCAGCTCGTCGTGACTTTTGCATTGCAATGCCAGAGAAGTTGGGAGATGACGGATTTGATGACCGGCTTGTTTTTAGCGATGAGGCGACTTCTCCAGATCTCATACCCCGAGCTTTCCTTTTTGGAGGTTAGCGAAAAAACTGGTTTATGAGCAAGCCTTTCCAAAAGATGTGGATGTACTGAATATCGGAAGCTATCGCTACCATCGACAATGCAATGCTGAAACGCATTTGCCAAGAATTGGCCTATCGGCTTCATGTGTGCCGTGTGACCAACGGTGCTCACATTGAACATTCCTAAAAACTTGAGACTGCAAGCTTTCAGAATATATCAGATGAACTGTTAAATTCTTAATAGTTTTTGAGATATTCAATGTCAAAATGTGCCCAAGACTTTTGAAACACCCAGGGTATACAATGAAACTTGGATATAACGTGTATTCGGATATAGCGCAATCAGTCGATGGACCCCAACACGCGTGAGTGTAGCGCGATGAGTGGAATAGCGGGAAGCCGAACTAGGATTTAAACAAAATTACGGCTACGAAGCGATGAGCATTGGAGCACTGTTGGTGATTGTTTTACTCTTGAGCACTTACCAGATGCAGAAATTATCCGTAACGCGACTCCGCTGTTTACACGATGGCGGTTTATGGACACCAACAATCGCGTTTTATCCAAGATTTACTGCATTAATGTAGAAAAGTTACTCTTTAGATTATTTTGTTTCATCGTGAATTTTTCAAAACGCCTATCCTGAAGCATAAATTTTGTGTATTTGTGATCCAAACTTATCGCTTTTTTGATCGTTTTTGATCTTTTTTGATCGCACCCGGATATCTTATCATACAACTAACAACGTTCTCAAATGACAGAAGAATAAAATATAGGTCAAGTTATACGTAAAAAAAAGCCTTACCGCACGTTGGCAAATTTCCTGCAGCGGTACTTAAACTCCACCCCACAGCATTACCAGACACTGAACACATGTTTGGAGTGTTAGGTGACAGTGCTAAAGTTCCTCGGCAAACATAATTAAACGTTTCAGTAGCGTAGTACGCTAGTTCAACTGGATTCTTTGTTGCAAGGTTTACTTCGTCAGGATCCGGACATTCTGAATGATAAAACATTGAATTAAAAACTTGCAATATGCTGTGTTATTTGTTTACCAAACAAAGTTTTGAGTCGTGCATAGTAAATCATACAAGGGTTGAACTACAATGATATAATACCGCTATCACTCTGGTTGGTTGTGATATACTAACTTGTTACTGCAGAAAGTTTTACGTTTTGGAGAAAATTAACCGATTGTACTCAAGAAAAAAACTTGATATTCATAAATCTTGTGCTAAACACTCAGCAACAGAAATAATAGGAAAAAATTAATATGAATCGACAAAAAAATTTCTTAGCAAAAAACAAAATGTTTTGACAATAAAACTGAAAACACCAGTTTTTTTCAGACGCTAAATTTGCCACAGATGTGTCCAGCACAACAATGAAGTTGAGAGTATCAATTTCAAAAGAACATCGTCTGCTTTTTTGAGTCGCCAAAAAACTTCAAAATATCATAGTTTTATCTGTATTAAAACGGCTTCAATGCAACTAATAAAAAATAAAGAGTGTAGCAAAACTCCATTTTCGTTTGAAAATGATAAAATACACGAGTATAAACTTATTATGATCACACTCCGTCCTTCAGACCTCCCAAGATTTGATCGCCCCATCTACAATTCTTTTTACTTTTAACAAACTTTAGCTGTTATATTATTTTTAATACAAGAACAATCATTATTTTTGTTTTCGTCTAACTAATGATAAACATAGCATAGAAAGGATTATTGAAGGAAGTACAAATTGCTTGAAATGACGATTTTGTTTAATCGAAACTTTCGGAAATCGATGCGGTTTTTATTGTGGTTTCGTGTTCGCTTTGCAAAGATGAGATGCAATAATCAAAATAATACAACGTTTTACCTGGTTGACATGCTGTGGCTGCGTTTGCTGGAGGAGTCCACGTTGGAGGAGTTGTACATGAAGCTACTATAGGAGCTGTAGCGGGAACACTTCTGTATCCAGTATCGCAAGCGTAAGTAACCACTTCACTAGCAAAATAGGGAGCCGTACCGCCAGTTCGTCCAGCTACATTTTCGTTATCGACAGATGGCACCGTATCCGCAGGGCAAACTGAAATGTGTTCAACCAAGTATTAATAATACAATACAATAACTAACTAATTATACGTCTCAACAACGCAATATGCTAACAATTTCTATTTAACCCTTTCGCTCCTACTGGGACTTCCGTGTCCCGGCACGGTCTTCTTATACCCTAGTGGGGCTGTAGTGTCCAAAAACGCGTTGTTTTCATTGTTTTCCGTATTTTTCAAGCAGTTTGTGATTGTGGCGGGAAAAAAGCACGTAATATACGATCGCAAAAAACGTAAAACGAAAAAAGCACGTAATATTGTGACGTAATATACGATCGCTAAGGCTTGATTTTCAGTTGTGAGGAGAAGCTGTCATGTTTGTACTTAGTTTGTGAGTGTTTTTTTAGTTATTTGGTTGCTGAAAAGAAGTCATGGAAGTATGAAGTGTTAGTACAGCAAAGTTTTTAGAAGAGGTCGCGTAACTTAGTGCAAGAATGTGACCGATTTAGAGCTCCAATGCTATTATTCTGTCCAATGGGACACATACGTCCCATCAGTTATTTTAGGCGGGACACATATGTCCCATCAGGTTTATGCAAGAGAAAGGTCAGGCAGCAACATTGTTGATATCTCGTCTTATTCACATAATGTTTTTTAGATACTTCTTAGTATCGCTTTACCGTAATTTCAAACTATGTCTGCTCAAAATGTGTTTACTGGCGAAGATGTGCTAGCTTCAATGGATGAGATTCCTTCTGATGAGTCGGAATTAGATTTTAGTGAGAGTGATGCTTCTGGTGAGTCGGAATCAGACGTTAGTGAGAGTGAAGAAGAATATCAGTGTCCCTCTGCTGATGGTCAGCTGTCTTCGTCTGAAGAGGAAAACTTAGATAGTGAAGAAGATGATTTGACTGATGATGCAAATCAAGCTATCCCTACGCCTTCCAGTCGCATTTGGTCGACAGTCACAGATAATTTTCAGCCAAGGATGCAACTCACTCCAGATAGAATTCCAGAGATTCATCCTGATCTAAAACATACGTCAAAGCCGCTTGACATCTTTTTGAAATTGTTTCCATATTCGTTGTTTATCCAAATTTCTAATTTTACAAATAAACGTCTCAAAATTTACGAAAAGGCAAAAAGAAAAAAAATTGCTCCAACAAGTCCTTCCGAAGTAATGCAACTTTTTGGATGTTTTTTTATTATGTCTTACTGCAGACTGCCAAGTATTGCCCATTACTGGTCGAAACATCCCTCAATGGGAAACCTTTTCATCAAGAAAGCATTTTCTCGAGACCGTTTTCAACTGCTGATGTCCAAATTATATTTCAATGAACCAGAAAAACCTGCATCCGCTAGCAAGACATACTATACAGATGAGCTTTTGTCTTGCCTCAAATATACCTTTCAAAAATATAGAAAAGATAGTCCATTTCAAAGCATCGACGAATCTATGACTAAATTCAAAGGAAGATGCTCGTTCAAACAATATCTTCCCATGAAGCCTGTAAAACGTGGGGTCAAAATGTGGATGCGTTGCGATGCTAAGTCTGGTTACGTATATGATGTAAATATTTATACAGGAAAGGAGGAAACTTGCGCAAATGGCACTCTTGGTGAAAGAATTGTGACGAAGCTGGCACTCACCATTAACGACAAAGATGTCACTCTAGCATTTGATAGATTTTTTACTTCGGTAAATTTATTGGACACAATTGCTTTTCCTGCCGTAGGAACTTGCATCAAATCAAGGAAAAATGTGCCAGTTTTCAAACAAAAATTGAAGCGAGGTGAATCAGAGTTTTTCGCAAACACTAACGGCACACTAGCAGTGAAGTGGATGGATACGAAAGATGTGATTCTTTTTAGCAACTGCCACACACATGGTGTTCAAGAAGTCATGAAAAAACAGAAGGATGGAACACAAGTAGCGGTACCATGTCCTGAGGCAATACGATTTTACCGATCATGCATGGGTGGTGTAGATCGCGCTGACCAAATGGCAGGGGTCTATGAATTGGACAGAAAGTCTCTGAAGTGGTGGAAGAAGGTTTTGTACAGAATGTTAAATTTTGCGGCAGTAAATTCGTGGGTTATATTCAAACAGTTGCAACGAGATGGAAGCAGAACTCCGTTTTTGTCTTTTTTAGTTGAATTAGCGGAAACGTTGGTTCAACATGGACATATTAGAGGAGGAACCAAGCGACGATCCAGTGGAGGAAGACCATCAAAACGTGCCCGTTTGATGCAGAATGTGGGAGTGCATCTACCTACAGAAGGCCCAACACGACGCAGATGTGCTGGATGTGCAAAACAAGGGATTGAAAAACGGACAAAAACCGTGTGCTCGGAATGTTCGGTGCCTTACTGCAAGACATGCTTTGCACCATGCCATAGACAATAATTTTTTGTGCATTGTCGCATAAGTGTAAATAAACTTTCTTTCATTGGATACGTTTCATATTTTAGAGGACAGATTACCAGCTTCATATCATTGTAAGTTTCCAACTAATTACCGCACACTCCCAATGGGACATATCTGTCCCGCGATGAAATACTACTGGGACATATATGTCCCAACCCTCATATGTACCCAATCACTTTTTTTTTCTCGAAACATTCCAAACACGTCCCAGTAAGGTATAATCCGAACAAAAATTTTATTTTTATAGTTTGCGTTTTGCTAAAAAAACTCCGGATTGAAAGGGTTAAGTTAAAAAGTGATTAAAGTTTATTCAAGTAAATTGGTAGCTGTAACGAATAAGGAAATTTGCCTTGTAAGAATTGTTTCATATTTGTGTAAAGTGCTGTATCATTTGTTCGCTTGGCTACTGATGGAGAAAAAGACCTTTTTTTCCTCGCAATTGGAATTGCCGTAAGTACGCCTCTATTACGTCACAATCATTTATGACATAATACGATTCCAGATTGTTCTAGTGATTTTAGCTTCTTCAAAAAATTTCGATAACCGAGAAAAAAAGAACCTTTTTTCCCTTGCAAGTGGATTGCTGTGTACGCCTTTTATTACGTCACAATCGTTATTACGACATAGTAAAATTCCAGATTGATCTAGTGATTCTAGCCTCTTCGAAGAATTTCGATAAACGATTACATAACTTGGAATGCTTTTTTCCTTTTTTCACGTGATTTCGTTCTAGCGTTTTCTGGATTGTTTTTGTCGATTTATATATAAGGCGACAGGATTTTTTTAGTTAGAGAGTAGAGTTGGGGAGAGAGAGCAGAAAACGTTGTAGTTGGGAGAGAGAGATTGATTGACAGAGCAAAATAGGGCCATTGTGTTTTTGTATTAATTTATTCTGGATCCTGTGGGCGTGGCGAGTATTAAGCAGTTATTGGTGAAATTAGTTTTGGCGGTTTTCTGATTGTGTGGTAAAGTGAGTAGTTTTGAGATCGTTGAGCGAAGAAGCTTGAAGTCGTGAAGTATTATTTCTGCGAATATATTATTCTGTTATTAAAGTGGTTTAAGGTGTTTTTAGTGGAAGCCAATCTTTTCCAAGTTTTATTAAGTTGCAGTCAAACCTAATTATCCGAGCGATTATCATACGTCGCCTCAATTTTAAAAGAAATTTAAGATTGAGATAGAACCGAAAAGTTCTATAGATATATATATTATTATATATCCAAACACGCGACAGTAGCCTACAACAGAGCTTCACATGATACGAAAAATCTTATCACACCTCAGTAGTAAAAATAATAGATCGCCGGTATATTAGACGCAGACGCACGCGGATTTTACTATGTCGTAATAAATCTACGTTACACACTTTTTAGAATTGGTCTTGATTTTAACCAGCCTATATTTTTGAAAGCAAACTGAATATTTTAGTTTGTTTTATTACTACATCGGCTTGGGATGCATTAATACTTGGCTTGATTAATCAGCTAATTAATCAACCCGAGTCCAAAGTGTAGTTGGGGGTTTGAATCCCTTCGAAGCTTTGCTTTTAACACCCTGGCAGTTTTGAGATCTAGAGAGGTAGATGGAGAGAAATCTAGAGATATTCATGTATTTAGAGACAAATCCACTAATTAATTTTTATTATACGGCAATATGTGATATAGATCATTGTGATAGCTTCTCTGTAACTGAGCATAACGCTAAATAGATTGATCTAGTAACTGCTTGTGGGAAAGAATACAACACACTATATTGTTACTTTGTTCAATATATGAAAGCACAACTCTGCAATTTGTCTGTATTAACTTTTTCGAGGCTAGTGGACGTAGAAACAGGGAACTTGATCCAAAAAACACTACATCTCTTGACTGTTGGTTGGCTGCAACGTACACAGCTTTCTGTTAAGCTCTTATCTATTTAGGATTGACCAAATTGAGAATCGTTCCTGCAGCGTCTGCGGACACTCGTCCCAGGATACCTCTCATCTCATTCTGCACTGCCCAGCTGCGGACTCTTTGCGTCGCTTGCTCTATGGCGACTCTCTGTCCCTTTACAAACTCTGGTGCAGGTCTCGGAGAGTTGCTCGGCCTCTGGGTCTCCATGGTGTTCCGCTATCCCTCGCAAGGAATCGGGTAACAACAAGAAACATGAAACTTGATCCAAATAATCTCTACATCTCAGTGTTTGCGTAAAAGTATCACTGACGTTGCAAAGATGCCATCATTCAAAATTAGAAATTTGTAATTTTAGTCGGAGTTAAGAGATCTTCGGCTCAAACGAAAGTCAACTACAAACTAGGACATAAAGCTGTCACAATGTAGAAATTGTTGATTTCATTTTCTCAAAAACAGCAATCGGCGTTGAAATGCGATTAAGGTTTTATGGGCGATAGCAAAAAGATGCTTCCAATGCCAAAGTTTATCAAAAATTTGTGCTTTGTTCATGTTGAATTAATGTCTTCTTTTTCTAAACATATTGTTTTTCTACTGTATTTTGTCATAATGCATAACGACGCCACATTATTGTTAGTAACGCTGTGGCGATTCAGTGCTGAACAAAGCAGCAACACAGAAATTCTGAACTTATCAAACAACTAAAGTAAAAGTGCGCAGTTCAGTTATTGATGATAACAGGTCATCACAATAACACATATCCTGTTAAATACTGCACATGCGTTTAAATGTAACCATGTGTTAGAATTTAACAGTGTTGCACTCATTCTTTGTGTTATAGTTGGTTGCAAGTTTAATCTATTACCTCACGTTTTTCAAGGCCTCCTCAAGGCTGATCTGTGCTTGACACGCGTTTTCGCTTCTTGTGTCAGTTTTGCTTCATGGTTATCGGTAAGCGGACGGCAGTCAACGGTTTGTGATCGAATCATTTTAAATACACAAAACTGATTTTGCTTTTAACCATAAAAACTAACAGTTTTTATCCGGATTGTACAAGTTTATAAATTTTTAACCGCCAGTTGTTGCTGCTGCACTTGTTTATTGCCGGAATTTTGTTTTTCTTCGTTTCATTCTTTTGATTATGCAACCGCTGTCTATGTATGAACTTTAGTCATTTTAGTTTTTAGTTTTGGAAAAATCGATTTTAGTTTTGGAAACGTTGAGTATTTACGAATTTTATATAGATTTTAAATCTAAATAATCATTATTTTAACTTTTAATTACAACAGAAAACCTATATTGAAAAGCATTTGTACAAATGAATGGAAAAATGCTACACAAGTAATTCTCCAGGACTAGAATAAAAAGTTACATCAAAAAGTTCAACTGGAAGAAGACATATGTATTGTAGGAGAACTAGGAAATTATTATCTTACTCACCTCTCTTATTCGAATGGAAGAGGTCGTACTGTTGCAGAAGAGGTGTATAAAACAATTCATGGAACCAAACTACATGATGAAATAGTGAGTGGAGGAACAGATGGAGCAGCATCAATGACCGGATAATACAATGAGTTTATTGGATTATTGGAAGAGCATCTCAGGAGACCTCTGCAGTGGTGTGTTTGCATGCTCCTCATAAATGAAGTGCCCTGAGTCATATATTTTTGGAATCAGATGGCACTACTCGTAGTCCTGATAGTTTTTCTGGACTAATCGACATTGTGTTGGGTGGTCCTGTCTATGATAAGGCCTGTTGCTGCATTCCAAAAGATACCCTAAAGTTTTCCAGAGCTAAAAGAAAATGTCATAGAAGACCTGAGCACAGACCAACACGATGTTCACCGAATTTGCATCGCAGTTATGATAGGTACTGTAGAGGAAGATCTGCAATGCTTGGAAATAGGTCCGATTGTGCATTCACGTTTGCTAACACTTGCTTGTCGTATATTACGCTACTACACATCAATTACCGATGCACCAAACAAACTAGCAATTTTGGAAGAGTTCTGCATAATAGTTTGTTTTCCAACGTGGTTTGACATCAAAACCAATGACAGCATCACAGATGGCCCGACGAATTTCTTCAAGTTAATGCAAAGGATTGTTAAATTTCCTCACAAACAAGTTAGAGATATTTCTATGAAAGCCATTCAGCGAAATGCTTATACGTATTAGCCATCAAGAAGCTGTTATCCTTGGAATCCTTGCACATGAAGACGATGACTTGAGAAGGGTAGCAGTTAACAAAGTACAAGCACTTCATAGCACACGTCCAAGGTTACAAATTAATGATAATGGTTCTGAAGAACATTTTACGGACCGTAATTTTGCTGACAATGACACAGATGGCAATGTGATGCAAAATTAGTCGGTAAAAGAGTTTTTGTTGCCTTCATTGAATGGTAAAGCTAAATCGTTTCATAAAATGGTAAACCTAAATCAACAAGGACTACAACAATCTTCAGCTTTAAGAAACTTGACAGACAAACAAGTTGAAGCTCTTCACACATTCCCTTTGAAAATGTACAATCCTTGCCACAACCAAGCGGTCGAGCGCTACATCAATGCTGTACGAGGCTTCCATGCAAGCTACAGGTTCTCAAAAAATAAGATGGTATAATTAGACAAAAACTTAAATCCATGATATTGATGAAGGTGTTTGACACTAAAAGGTAGTTTTTGGTGTGAATGGAGCGTCATCCAATAGAAAATTTACCTGCTGCTTTGCATGTTTCTTTCAATTGTATCTTAATTTTTGTTTTTTTAACCCTTATCAGAACATATGTTGACATTTGTCAACATCGATCTTTTTTCGTTTGATTGCACTTGCCCTCTATATGCTAGCTCAGTCCCATTCACCGACGAAGGAAAACTTCTTATTAGCTTACTACTGGCGTGATATCAAAATCCCAAATTGTTTCTACAATGAGTTATTTGCGTTTTATCTTAATCAGAACACTTGTTGACAAATGTCAACAAATGGAAACACCAGCAGATTAACAGAGACATATGACTTTTGAGATTTAAAATTATTATGAATGACTGTTACTATTGTTGTTACTGAATAACTGTTGTTACAACAAATAATTTGGTACTGTTTCAACACAATTGCTAGAAACTTGTAAGAAATTTGCAACTGCATTTAGTGATTTGATCTTTGGCTGGAGGAGGTTAGGTTTCTGTCAGCAGTTCTTATATCTCAGACGTAGTAGTACGTACATTTCAGAATAATTACCTAGATATTAGTACATTTCAGAATCTAGAACATAGAACCTATACCAGTAGATAGTTATACACTATACTTAGCTTGAAATACTAACTAATTGCAACTGCCGTAAATACGATTGTTTGGGTAACATAGCTTGAATTTTATTTATGGATAGACAGAGAAGATTTGCGTTTCAAGAGGCCCTCAAACAACTGCAGATAGTTTCTGATGATGGGAACAACGATTCTGATGCTGAGACTACAAGCAGCAGCGAAACGGAATCTATTGTTGATAATGACGAAGTTCCATTGGAAGAGAAACTTTCTGACATAGACGTGCTTGAGGAAGAAAATGAAGATACTGGTAGTGATGAATATCATGAACCTAATGACAATGATGGTAGCTCAAAAGATGAAGCTCAAGTAGCAATACACAGCTGAAAATGCAACGTATTATAATAATCCTTTTCCCAGCAGGCTCAGAAGAAAAAACATTATGACACAACAACCTCGAATTATTGCTGCTCCTGAACAAGTTGAGGATGCTTTCAAAATATTCTACCGACCTGAAATTATACTTCACATAGTACGTGAGACAAACAGAAAGGCAAGGGACGTGAGACATGAGTGTAAATTGTCGCCAAACTGTGTTTACAAAAACTTTACATCCCAAGAAGTTGAAGCCGGTCTTGCTATTATAATTCGTGCTGGCTTGGACAGAGATAACTTCACAGACTTACATCGCTTGTAGGATCCTATTGTCAGCAGACCATTTTATAGAGTCACAATGGCATTGAATCGATTTAAATTTCTACTGCTTTGCATGCGTTTGGATAGCTAGCGTAATCGACCAGTAAGACAAAGAAACGATAAATTAGCTGCTATCCGAAAAGTATGGGAAACCTTTATATTCCTAATGAGGCCTTGACTGTGAATGAAGAACTCGTTGAGTATCGTGGCAAGATTCCTGGACGAACATACATACCATCAAAACCAAGGAAATACGGTGTTAAGTTTTTTTGGCTGTGAGAAGCCACAACAGGTTTCGCTCTGAAAGGCATGATTTATTGAGGAAGGGAATCTGACTCGGGACCTCATAGAAACCTCGCCAATGATATTGTTATATAATTGTGCTTAGTTTATTTTGGTACAGGTCGAGACATATATGTTGACCGGTATTTTGCCTCTCATTACCTGGTGTCCAACATTTTGCAGCAATATCTGACACTAATTGGAACAATTATGGCTAATCGGCGTGAAGTACCATCGCAGTTCAAAGCAGCCAAAGGAAGAGAGGTTGAAAGCACTAAAGCATTGTATGACCATTCTAATAAAATTTTACTATTGTCAATGTCCCCAAACGCAACAACAGTGTGCTTATGATGTCCTCTTCACACTCTTCAATTTCAATCACGGACTGCTACAAAAAACCTACAGTTATCACAGATTACAATGAGCATAAAGGTGGAGTTGACACTCTTAATGAAAATTGTTGCTTGAAGAAAAGCATTCAGTTGCTTGAGGATAACAAATCGTTGGCCGATGGTTATCAATTACGATTAGAGAAATGTTGCAACAAAAAACGCTTTTATCGTATTGAGAGGCAATGAAAAATGTGACAGAAAAACAGATTTTCTCTAGCAACTGAGCTTTCAGCTTGGTCAACCATACGTAAGGAACCGAAAAGTGAGAGGTGAAGCAAAGGTACTTGCAAAAAAGATAGGGCTTATTGATGCTGCTTCCAACATCATAAACCTTATAGTTCAAAGCATCAAACGGGGAAGATATTACAGATGTGGGAAGCATACTCGCCTTGCATGCTTGGTTTGCCGCCGACGTGTTTGCCCGCAACACAGAAAAATACCAAAAAACACATATTGCTTAGAATGCTGAACAATTTGTGGTTGTACTACATGTTTGTGTATTTTTGTGTTTGAAATACAACCTTCGTTTTTTGAAATTTTGTTGTACTTCAGCTAAGAGCTAAACAAGCTAAAATAATACCTTGGGTAGAAAGCAGAATTTGAATTTTAGACTCAAGATTGTAATGCT
Source organism: Trididemnum clinides (assembly GCA_963675345.1). Taxonomy (NCBI): domain Eukaryota; kingdom Metazoa; phylum Chordata; class Ascidiacea; order Aplousobranchia; family Didemnidae; genus Trididemnum; species Trididemnum clinides. The sequence goes on from OY776294.1 coordinate 4,270,497, forward strand.
TTATCACAATCAAATCAACCATACAATCAATGGATGGCGCAGCGCGATCAATCGATTGCGCTGTGAGATTGATCAATCGCGCATATCGACCATAAGAGGACAACATATACACTTTGAAAACAGTGAGCATTAGCATTGAAAAACTCATGAAAATGGCATGTTGATAATTGTCAACATATGTTCCGATTAAGTTACACAAAAACGCTGTTCTGATAAGGGTTAAAAAACGCATTTTCTATTGAAAATACATACAAAGGTTTTTAAAAGTCGAAGAGAAACATTAAAAAGTGCAGGACGGAAAGTTTGTTCGTGAAAATCCTCACTCACATTATGATTCTTACTTACCGCCCTGCAATGTATTAGCCTAGTGAATGCTTACGTGTTGTTATTTTTTTCACCAGTATTGAAATCATGACCCTCCTAAAAGATAGGAAAATAAAGGACACTGGTACGATTCAGTAAAATAGTGTCAAAAAATGTCCAATAATGGATTCAAAACAAAAGAAAGGGAATTAGTTGGCCACTGCTTTGATAAAAAGATTAAAGTTTCGTGGCAAAGTCGAATGACAACAAACTTGTGTTCGCAGCTACAAATGACAGCAGTTCTGTCAACTATGTGTATCGTGCGCCTTAGAGCGTACCAGAAAATTTCAAGGGCGTACCACCACGATGGGACGTACAGGGGTGCACCAGATACTTCGTTTTCAAGAACTATATGGGGCTCAGCCTATATTTAGTAACTATATTAGTAACATTTTTTCTTGCTATTCTAGGTGTATTGAAGGAAATAATAAGAAATAATTTATCATTAATTCGAATTGAAATTCCGTAAGAGTTGTTTGATGTATACCGGAGAAAATTCGTTGGAGACTCGCAATAGTTCCTTATTTTGTGAGGCGTAATCGTTCTATCAACCCGATGCCGTAAAAAGCTGCTAATGCGATGTTTTCGCTAACGATTTGTTCCTCGCAGTGCAATATTTTTGATTGACCATTTGGAAACAGCCTTTCTTTGAAGTACTATTACCAAGAGCCGGCGCTTAGGAGTGTAAATGTGTCATACCATTAGGCGAGCACTTATATACTGGTAAAATTGTAGTTTGTCTGTTTTGAGAGAATGACTTTCGTAGCTGCGACTTTATAAGAGTCTACATTTCAAAACACACCCGACCTTCGTTTTTCCGGACCTCATTAATCCGGATTTTGGTTTATCCGGACGGTGGGTCCGAACGGCCGACAAATGAATTCAAACAACGCGCGCCTCGCGTACTGCCAGAAATGCCAGATAGGTGGCTACCGACGCTCGCAAACACCGTGTTTGTCGGTTATCGGTGAGCAATTCTGCCGTTCCGTGGAAAAATATAACGTGAGTTAAAGGAAAATTATATCATTTTTTGAGGTAACAGTGAAAACATATACGAAAATTTAATTTAATATGTCACATTACTTTGTTAAAGAAGTTAATCACATTGTTAAAAACGGTTATTTTATTTGATTTGCGTTACATAAATACATTTGTGTTATCCGGACTCTTTCATTATCCGGACAGGTTCCTGCATCGACGCGTAGTGACCGACGCGATGGCGTAGTGGTTAGAGCGTCCGCTTCGCAGTCGGTAGACCTGGGGTTTATTCCTCTTGTCGAGTCATACCAAAAGACTTTAAAAAATGGCATCCGCAGCTTTCCTGCTTGGCGCTCGGCATTTATGGGAGGTTGTGGAGAACAAGCCGGCAAGTTCGCTTGTTGTGTCCTTGGGCAAGGCACTTAACGGGACGCCCCACCTTTATGTGGAAGACAGGTGTCCCATAAACCTCGAAAAAGGCAACTCCCAAGCGAGTGCGGACTTCCCGTCCAAAGTATAGCGATACAATTCGCTTTCTCGTGAATGGAGGATAAATATGACAAATAAAACAAAACAAAACAAAATAAAACAAAGTATCATCTAGTCCGGAAAAACGAGGGTCGAAACAAGGGTCGAGTGTAACTTGTAAAATATATTAGTAACAACGTTAACCTAAAATCGTGACTCATTTAAAGTTATTACAATGGGTGGTTTACATATATAAAAATAGATATAGGCAATTTCTTTAAGAATAGTGTGGCAAGCTAGAGTGAAGTACGTGTCAATAAAGATATTAGCGAAACACATGCAGCTGAGGACAATGCAACACAAGTTTCTGTAACTAAGGATGAGACATCCGGTTTCTCTTGCAACGGCAACTAATCAAAAGAGAAGTGTATGCAACGTAAAAAAACGCAAATGGAACGATAATCACACTACTTATGGGTTTTGTCACACAAAAAGAGGCTTTGAGCCATTGTCCTTTGGCACGTTGTCTGTTTTGCACAGCTGTTTTTGGTAATAGTAACCTGACTTTAGGTCATCTCCGAAAACATTCGAAGACACAGTACCCTTGTCATCAAAATAAATCAACGGCGATCTTTGAGTCATGTCTACAAAATCATTTAAAGCAACTATCTTCATTTGAGAAAAATAGGGTAAAAGAACGGAATAATGACTTAGTTCTTGCTCCTCTTCAAATTGCTCACGTCGTAATGAAAAGACAGGGTTGATATACAGAGTTAGAATCTGCAGTTCTTCCGTGTCTTGAAATTGCTGCTGACACTCTGCACGGAGGGAAAAAGCCATCGCAAAAGGCAAATTTCTTTATCCGACAGTACAGCTAAACGCACATTTGACCGTATTTCAGAAGATTTGCGGAATCAACTTCTTGACAAGTTGAAGAGAGCTCATTCTTATGGTATACAACTCAATAAAACTACAGACATTTCAGATAAGGTGCAATTGATTGTGTATTGTAGGCTTGCCAATGAGGAAGCAAAAACCATTGTGGAGCATTACCTGTGCTGCCTAAAAATTGGTGTTAGCGCAACTGCTCAGGCTATTTTTGACAAACTGAATCAATTGTTTGAGGAGCATGGTCTGGATTGGACGAAATGCACATCAATTATTACTGATGGAACAACAGCCATACAAGGTTTTACAAAGGGAGTTATTCGGAAAATCAAAAACGTATCACCTTGTGTTTTGAACCATTGCATGATCCATCAAGAGCCACTTGTACTTAAAAAATTGAAACACAGAACCAACCGGCATTGCGATTTTGCAACTGCTGTTGACAATGTAATAGGAATTGCAAATTTTGTCCGCATACATTCAAAAGACATTGAATGTCTTCAGAACTGTGCAAAGATATAGAGGCAGACGCAATGAGTTTAAGAAAATTTAAAGTTGTGGCAGAGGAAAGTAACAATTCGCGACTTTTTAGATTTTGAATTGTTAAGTTTAAGCTAAAATCGATAGTGGGGGGGTCTGCGATTTCGTGAAGTACAATTTAAGGGTCCGCAATGACAAAAAGGTTGAGAACCACGGATCTAAAATTAGTGTTTTATGTGATTAATTTGGATGTTAGGCAATCAAGACAAGCCAGTGATAGTGCTAGTATGGTAAAGCGCACCAAAGAAAGATTTCGCGAAAGCAAAATGCCAGTGACAACAAATGCCACCATTATTCTCCTTTAAATCACCACCTTTAAACAGTTTAAGTCCTAGCTGATTTTTCTTATTTGGATGTTACTTACATTACCTAAATAAGAAAAAATCAACTTTTCCTACAGTTACACGTAAATTCTACTTCAGTTGCATGTAAGGGTAACGTGGAAACAGGCTATACAAATATATGTTGGCTATATGTTGGGTGCAAGTTTTAGACAGCACTAAAACCAGGAAATCCAGATCTAAGAAAATTCATGCTGAAATGATTAATAACCAAATCTCAGAAATTCCTACTAAAACATGGAATTACAGACATAGATAAATTTGTTCTAAAATACGGAATTACTGAGTGATGGAAAAAGTTTTAATTGCAACAGTACTCAAACTGCAGAAATGCGTAAATTTACGACGTTTAGCAAAAAATAAACTTACAATCCGCCGATTGGGTAAAATTGAATAATTGAATTAAGTTAAGCTCTGCGTTTCCATAAGTTTCGGTATTTTTGCAATTTTTGTAATTTAGTTGTGTTATTCCTATTTCTCAAAACGTTTTTTTAATCCGTGGTATAGTGTTGCCCCGTTTTTCTTCAGATACAAAGTAATGAACAGCCTGCAGTTAAAATGTGTTTATCAAAGTGAAATAACTCTTATCAACTAATCATTAAAATATGTCATAAAGTAGGATTCTGTGACTCATGCTGAAAAATTGCTGTGCAGAGCGGTGCGGCCAACTTGTGAAAATTTGCTGTGCGATGTAGCTTGCGGGCAGGCTTTTTAGTTTTTCAAAAGATAGTCTTTTATAACTCCCATTTCTTGACTGAGGAAAGCAGTTTTGAGCTTGAACGAGAGCCAGTACCCGACTTACCAACTTCAACAAATTTTATTTTTTAGGATATCACATGACGTCATAATTAACAATTGTAAAATCTGTTCTTAATATACTCAAAAACTACTGACCGTAAAAACGCGATTAAACGCTTTTGGGGGAGATATCAACAAGGTGCTTTGGATAAAAACAACTTCACAACCCTTAACACATTGCGTGCCAAAGCATTTCCATAAAATTTCCCGCGGGGCCAATGAATTTTTTTTTATATTTTTGTTTGTTTTTACTGGGAAACACCTTCTATCATGCATTTAATTACTATGGAACTGTAAAAAGGTCTAAAAAATGAAGTTTTTGTGTCATTCACATATGAATGACGCGGCCTCGCAGTGCTTTTATTTTCGTTCTAGGCCACGTCATTCACATGTGTATGACAGTTGGTTTTTATTCCATAACTTTGAACTTAATTATACAAAATAGTTTGGCAACTCTGACTGTTTGGAAACGTGGGGATTACGCAATCCGCCGTACCACGTGGTTGTAGCTTCGTCAAAACTCGAAAACACCACTCGTCTTGTAAAAAAGGAATTTTTGACGTAGCTGGTGTTAGTTGATAAAATACAGTAGCTGTTTCTGTGTATTTACGGTAGAAGCTGACTGCGCTGTGTAACTATTCATTTCAAAGCAACTAGTCTTAGCCTAACGTAGCCTATTGAACTTCTACGCCGTTTAACTACCTAGTTCCAAGAATTAATGGTCTGAATTTAGCGAACTTACACAGGTCTTCTTTACGTATAGACACAGCGTGAGTAAATTTGATAAGCGACAATAATTGACCATGAAAAGATGATTATCGACTGCAGAATTGAATAAAATATCAGAAGCGACTGAAAGGCAAGTCTTTGACAGCGAATCAGAGTTTGATTCTGATGATTCTCTTAAATACCCAACTTGGAAGCGTCCAGCTTCTGAAGACTATTCAACTGATGAATACCTTTCTGATGTTGAAGCAGGTGATGTTATTGGTTTTTTGAATGACTTGGCAATAGAAGAAGCAGAGGAGGAGGACGAGATCGTAGATGAGGACGATGAACTTTCACCAGAAAATAACAATAGCCCTTGGACAGATTATACAGGAAGGCAGAAAACTTTTCCATTTACTGGTCAAAAAGATTTGCAAAAGGCGGTGCCACCAGATAGCACTCCACTGGATATATTGTTATTGCTTGTAAATGATAAAGTTTTGAATCTCATTGTATCGGAAACAAACAGATTTGCTAACCAGACTGTTGTTGCAAAGCAGCCAAAAAATATGCTCGAATTAATAAATGGAGGGAAACCAATGCCGAAGAAATAAAGCAGTTTTTGGGATTGATCACATGGATGGGTCTGGTAAAACTCAGTTCTTTGAAGGATTATTGGGCAAAAGATGGAATTTATAAACAAACTATTCCCCAATCTGTCATGGTACGCAACCGTTTTCAACTATTATTGAGCTTGTTGCATTTTAACGACAATGACACGATTAGGACTGGCGACCGACTTGCAAAAATTCAGCCTTTATTGGACGTGTTGAAACAAAATTTTAAAGAACTGTTTTGTCCTGGTGAAGACATTGTGATCGATGAAACCCTCATTCCGTGGAGAGGACGACTGATTTTTCGACAATATATCCCTAACGAAGCACATCGCTATGGCATAAAACTATTCAAGTTATGTTCTGTCAATGGATATACGTGGGGCTTGAAGGTTTATTCAGGGAGGTCTGTTACAGGAGAACGCGAAGTGGGCCTTGCGAAAAACATCTGCCTAAACCTAGCTGAACAATTATTGTATCAAGGAAGAACTTTGTACATCGACAACTTTTACACAAGCTACGAGTTGGCAAAATGCTTTCTTGACAAAAAAACTCACGTTGTGGGCACTCTCCGAGCGAACAAAAAAGATATTCCGAAGGATGTTCTTCACGCCAAGCTCAAACGAGGAGATATGATTTCTAGGGAAGATGAAAATGGAATCGTCGTTTTGAAATGGAGGGACACACGTGATGTAAGAATGCTGACAACAAAACATGCTCCAGTCATGGCACCAGTAACTGTTTCACCATTGCTTTCACAACCAACACCAAGCATAGATGAACCCACCACTTCCAGAAGATCATCTCGCAGAGTAACCGAAAAACCTTTACCCGTATTGGCCTACAATAGCGGTAAAGCTGGTATTGACTTGTCCGATCAAATGGCTTCTTATGTCACAACCTTACGCAAAGGTATAAAATGGTACCGAAAGCTTGGTTTAGAGCTTTTGTTAGGAATCTCTATGGTCAATGCGTGGGTAGTATACAAACACGTCACTAAAAAAACAATCAAAATTCGCACATTCAGAGAAGAGGTCGTCAAAGACTTGTTACAAGTAAGAGGCTCTAACGAAGAGCCGTGTGTTGCAAGGTCTACATCAAGAATACACCATCTTGTACAACGAATTGATGGGGAAGGTAAAAAGATGAGGCGGAAGTGCAGTGCATGCTACGCTAAAATGCAAAGAGAAAGTGGTCGTGAAGTGGCTAGAAAACAAGCAAAGACGGTGTATACGTACTGTAGCTATTGTCCTGGCAGTCCACAAATGTGTTTGGAATGCTTCAACTTAAAGCATTGACTTTAAAGTTTGATTAATAGACTTTGTGCCTTTTAATTTCGTTAGTTTCGCATTTCTCGAAAATTCGTGACGTAAGCAGCAGTTTTTGCCGATCTGACAAAACCAATTATACGAAAATTTTCAGCAGGGGCCACGCATTTTGACCTCCATTTGAAATGCACGCACTGTCATCCATTATCGAATGACGCGGCACTTACGGAAAATTTACTGTCATTCATATATGTATGACGCGGCACTAACGGAAGCATGCCCGTCATTCACATATGTATGACGTGGCACGCAATGTGTTAAAGCTCAATTGGCAATGCAACAACAGATTCTTTATTTAAGCATTTTACGGCTTCTAAACGTGCTCCTACTTTTTTTCTATATGCTTCAACCTAGGCCACCTAAAGAAAAAGGCCATTATGCTTGCGAGTGACGTCACAAAGTAGTGCTAGTGTTAAAACTAAAAGAAAGGGAAATTCTGTTTACTTTGTCTCCGCTCCGATTTACAACAATATTGCTGCTACCACAGCGATACATAATTGAAATTTTCTTGAATTACAGCACTGTTAGCAACAGAAAATATTCGAGAAACTTTAGATTAGACATTAATATTGCTCGTTGTAACATATTAACGTAGTTACGGGTATCATAGACTTACAGAAATACCAATTTTGAAGGAGTATACTAGCGGCTGTTAGTAGTAATTATAATCGCTGATTTATTAATTGAAATACTAGTGCTATGGTTTGTTCAAGAGTGTCCTGTCAAAAAAGAACCTGTACAGTCTACAGTCGCATTAAGAATAAAGCTTATCAGTTAGAAGGCTTACAACTCGGCGTCAGAGAAATTTCAAAGATTTTTTATTTCCGCATCTTGTTATCATATTAGTTGTTTCCTATTAGTTGTTTTCAATTGTCACTGCGATTAACTTAAACTCAAAAAGTTACGAGGATGCCTTACATGTGTTGCGTACCGACTTGTAAAGGGGATTATCGAAAGTGACCAAAAGCTAATATCTTTGGTTTTCCAAAAGAAGAGAGTTTAAAACAAAAATGGATTTCCGCGATTTGAAGAAAACCCTTCGTTCCGTCGCAAACTAACAAAGTGAGTATTGGTGTCATAACAAATGTAGGAAAAACCTGTGTAAATTGGACCACTTTAATTATTATGAAACTACAGCCCTCATTTAAAAAATATTACCAAACAGCTTGATTTAAGAGTTACTAAACCTTCGACAGACGTTATGTGCTTTTTTGAGATTTAAAATTTAAAGATCTTATGGAAAAAAATTTTCTTGAACAACTTTTCTAATAATTCAAGCTCCAGCCATAAATTCAGCGACGATTTAAAAGATATGATTGGGGAATTTGAACAAGGGCTTGGTCATAATGATATTGCAATATAAATGACAGATGGATAGGCTTCCTTTTTGGACAGAGCTTGAATAAACTAGCCTAAGGGCTGCATGTGTAAATTGGTCTTCCTGGCGACCCGTGAATTCATTTACAAAATTATCCAGCGGCTCACTTTTTATGTTTGTGGCAAATTAGTTGGTTACAAAGAGACTTTTAATAGTTGAAAAGATTACTGGATACGCTGTAACTGACGCAGGAAATCCTTGTAAATAGTTAATAATTTTTCGTTGATCACGTAACCGCGTGTAGCGTCCTGAAAAAGAAAAAGATTGACATGACAGTTGTTTGAGACAAGCTGTTTTCTCTCAGTTTTTGGAATATGTCAGTTGGAAGAAACAATTTAATTTGAAACCGCTCTCCTTAAATTTTGTTGTGCTAATAAATTCAAGTTTTGGCAATTGATGTGTAGTACAGCAGTGGATTCACGGTGAGCGCGTTGCAGATTTGCTTTCCTCAAGTAAACGTTGCCAGCCGTCTTCCAAGCTTGAAGCAGCGTTTACATAAGCTACCAGCTGAAAATCCAGCCCGAAGCCTACTGCTCTAGGCTTAGCCTATTGCAGTATTGTCAGTTAGTAGTCAGGCATAGATTTTCGGCTGTTAGGTATCCAGTTGTTAATATTTTTTGACAATTACAAATTATTATAACATTTGCGCTGTATATGCACAAAGGATAAATCAAAACTAGCTATTTTAATCATGAAAACTTGATGGGAAAGGAAATCTAAGGGAAAGTACGGAAATTGGACTACTGAGTCTATACAATTGACCATACAGGCTGTTAAGGATAACATGGGACTAAACAAGGCTGCAAAACATTTGAAGTTTCCAAAGTAACACTCGTGCGGCATGCACCAGGATCACCATTCTTGCAACGCCCAATCAAAGCACAACATGCAATGCTAATAGTGTGGGCACCCAACCAATACTGAGTTATGCTGAGACTGCTGAAGACGTTGACCCATTGGCTAAACGTGTGCATGAACAAGTTAGCGCAAGGAAGAGAAAATCAAGTAGGATAACTGTTCTAACTGGAACTCCTTACAAAGAAATGGTAAAAACCTCACAAAAAGATCTAGCTGCCACAGACAAAAACAAGAAACTAAAGTTTTCATAAAAAAAAACAGCTGCTGGTCCAGCTGGCATTACTTACGGCTGCCTTGTTTGTGGGTAAACAGCTAAAGAGGACTGAATTTAGTGTAGATATTGTAAAGAGTGGGCACATCAGGCTTGTGCAAATATAGTTAACCCCAAATATTTTTACTGCGAAAACTGCTTGTAGTTTGTTGCAGCACATGTCTCATAAAACATTTTTAAGACTGTTTTGCATCATGTACAGTATTATTGGGCCTCAGGATTGCTTGTTTGTGCATGGACTTGATGATAAGTAGCACTGAAGAATTTTGGTTTGTGAATTGCATTTTCACTCACATGAGATTGAAAGAACAGGCTCAGTATTTGACTCCAAAGATGGACAAATCGTTCCGCATGAGTTAAAGCATCCAAGACTCATGTCAGAAGCTATGACATCTCAATTTCCTAATTACCCTTTGCATTTATCTGCTTCTACACCAACTATCCGATCAAGCAGAGAAGACAAATGGAATCGTATAGAACAACAACATATTGCTGAAGCAATATATCGCAGTAAAAAGAAATTCGAAACAAAAAAAGAATTAAATCTCTTCAAAACTTTGGAAGATTTAAAAAAGAAGGTTAGTTGGAATGAGCCTTGGAAAAAAGTTGATGATGTTAACAAATTTATTGCATGCACTATGACTGCTAGCAAAGTGTTGGGACCTTTGCGTTGACATAGCTGTTTGTGTGGATAAGGAGCTAATGTTTAGTGTATTTGCACACCACGTGAAATTGCAGAGTATTGGCGACCACAAAACAAAGATGTGCAGTTGAACGATTTTGACATTGACTGGAGCAAATACTTGAACGAAATTATCACCTCCAATGAAAGTCTAATCTCCCTTTTAGGTGAAGATTTTGTAAGTGCCTCCAGGTAAATGCCAGTAATAACATACCAGGGTGGGTGAAAAGTAACTCCCTATTTTAGATTTAAAATAACTTTCATATCTATGAATCAATGATTTCAAATATCTTTGTTATCTATGAATAAATTAATATAATAGTTTATATCCATGTTCCTGACATTTGAGGAATTCCAATGTTATGGTTAATAAGAACGTTGTATTTAAGGAAAATAGATTTATTGAACGACAGACAGAGAGTTAAAATTCAATGTAACACCATTGTTTTCCACTAGTCTTTGTAGCCGCTTAGGAATATCTTCGATTGATTTTCGCAGAACTCTTGTGGAACATTTGTCAGGACATGCTCGATTCTTTCTTGCAATTTGTTCAAGTTGGATGGCTTCGTGCGATATACCTCCTCTTTCGCCCATCCCCACAAGAAAAAATCGCATGGGGTTAGGTCTGGACTTCGTGCTGGCCAATCGTATGAGCCCCGTCGGCCGATCCATCGCCCAGGTATTTGCTCATCGAGCCAAGAGCGAACCGTTTGCGCAAAGTGTGGGGGTGCACCATCATGGACAAAAAACATTCTATCGAAATTCTTCCAGGTTGAAATGGTTGGCCAAACCTGATTGCGAAGCATGTCAAGGTAGCGTTCTGCGTTCATTGTGCCCCGGATGCAAAAAGGATCAATGACACGGGTCGAAGTCATACCGCGCCAAACAACCATCTTCGGCCGGCTCTGGCTCTTTTCAGCAATAATCATTGGATCGTCAGAAGCCCAGTAATGGCAATTGTGGCGGTTTACAAATCCTCCAACGTGAAAAATGGCTTCATCACTCCATAAGACATTGTCAAACAGCTCAGGCCAGTCCACTTGCCAACCCAACATTAGCTCAGCAAACTCCATGCGACGATCACAGTCTTCAGCCAAAATCTTCTGGCAATAATGTGGCTTCCAAGGATGATAGTGCAGTTCCTTCTTCAAAATTGTGCGGACTGTATGTCGGGACAAACCACTTTCGCGAGCAGCTTGGCGAGTTGATTTGTGGGGGATTTGTCAAACATCTCGCGCAAGAGCTCGACGTCATTTTCGGCTTCCGATTTTGACGGACGTCCACTTCTGGGTGCATCTTTGACAGATCCAGTTGTCATTAGCTTTGAATGGCATGTCTTTATTGTCTTCGGATCCAAGCAGGCACGATGTTCATGATGTTCTCTCCACCATCTTTGCACTTGCACCACCGACTTCCACACTTCATAGCGGGAAGCTATCTGAGCTTGTTCGTGGTTCGTAAGACGTTCACTCATATTTGAAGTGAAAAAAAATCAAATTAATTCTGCAGTTGCTTTAAAATTGATTAAATTTAAATTCCCCAGACATAAGGAACGTAAATATGAAAGAAATTTGAAAATTTATTCATAGATACGAAGTTATTTTAAATCTAAAATAGGGAGTTACTTTTCATCCACCCTGTATATTTACGGGTACTGCAGTTGCAGCATCAACAAAAAATTGGATTTTATAGAATGCAAAAATCGAATTACATTTAGCATTGGAGAGCTAGAAAATATTAAAAATTCACTTATCAAAGGTTTGAACAGAGGTTTACTTTACTCTGTTCAGATTTAGTGCATATAGCTTGCGTGACTTACTTGGCTTTGGATAAGTTACGTGATACTGAAATTTTTTAGCACCTCCCTCTCAACGAAGGTTTGCTGTTAACTGCACAATGGCAATGTTGGAGGCAGAGGATTTTATGTTTGTTCATGAGAGTTGTAGTTTACGTCACAAAAAAATTGGTAATTGGTAAAGTCGCCGTATATATCTGCACAAGCACGCTTTTTAATAACTTTATTTTATACGTAATGACTCTATCGCTTTTAAAAAGCGAGGAAAAAAGAAGTTGCAAATTCTGATTACGTAACCACATACATTAATGATCCCTTTTAGGCTATTATATTGGTATGGTGCTGCAGTTGACCATAACATACCAACAAAGCTTTTCAAACGTGCTGATCATTTATGTCCTTATTGGTGTCGGCACTTCTTTTGGTAAGCGAGTGTGTGAAAATGTTTCCTAATACTGCAAGTGTTTTTAATTTCGTTGTTGTGTTTGAAATTGTATTGCTAATTTTGAATCCGTTATATTTTTGTCACCATAAATTAAGTTATTACATTTCTTAATCAACGTTTTTCTGTTCTTTATGGCTTGTATTCAACTGCATATGTTTAATTAAGTGTGCAATGTTATGATGATAAACAGTTATTTGTGAAATAAGTTGCAATGCATATGTATTACCGTTTTACATTTTCTAAACAATGCACTTGGGCTATTTAAATATTTGCTTTGTAATAATGTTGGCCAATAGATTGTGAATATAAGCTCCCATTTCTTAATTGTCTTATTTTCAATGGCAAAACAGTAGCGAAAACGTTGACACTCGTTCATTTATTGCACTATTTAGATGACGTCATCCCGTTCTGCGCGCAATAGTGAATGGTCTTTTTTTAAGGTGGCCTTGCTTTAACTCGCTTAATGATGTCGTAATGCTGCCGGTACAACGCAGTCTTTCGCAACCACAGATCATCTTTGATGATTTTTTCAAAAATTGCAACATTTTTGCATAATCAGTTTATTTGAAAACTGATTTGTCATCTTGTTTCTCTACCGATTTTGAATTTTTTTTTAAAATTGAAGGGTATTTCAAGGCAATTCCGATAATGTATAACATGTAAATTTGCTACTAGTTTTTATCCTAAAAACCTAAATTTAACACCTAGAGTAACTTTTTATTTCTTCAAAAAGAGGTAAATTTAATATGTTAAGGTAATCATAAGGTACTAACAAGTAGTGTCGTTTGAAAGCAGAAGAAATTTACGTTTCAGCAATACACATCTCTGATTGCGTAGTTAGGGCTAAGGATTAGTTTATAATGCTGATCAGAAGTTAGTCGTCATACCTGATTTTTCATTTTTAGATAAAAAAATTTTCCTACTAGATCTAAGTACCTAGCAATTTTCATAAAAAGTTAGTTTTTTTGTTAATTTTTGACTATTTCCCATCGAAAGCATGCTTCTTCGCCATTATTTACCTAAATTTTCTTAAAGATTTATCACGAAGTAAAGTTTCTAAAGATTTAAAAATGTAGCCTACCGATCAAAGCCAGTCAACAGTTTGTTGTCTGGGTTCTACACAATAGCGATTTCTACAAAAACTAATTTCTTTGGTACATTTTTATTATTCTTCCTAAAAAGCATGATTCTTTGTCATTATCCATCAAAATTTTCTAAAAGATTCATCTAAAAATAAGTTTCTAAACATTTTAGCATGTAACCTACTTCAAGCAAACAAATTAGTGGTACCCCTACAAAAAGAGGGTTCTGTTTTGTATTTTGCCACAAAATAATGGTATCGATTTACATACTATCCAAATGTTGAAGCCATTATCTTCGCAATTGGGTGAAGCCGACGCAGCCGGCTAATTTGATATTCTTAATCTCAAATTCCTTATGGCTGTTATTGTAATAGCGTAACTGTAGGTGTATAACTTCGGATTAGTTTACTTTTTCCCTGGCTACGTTAATGCCAGTACCAAGCAACACGCACGTAGCTAAGAGGCTTTAGGTTGTACCACCAGGCATTCAGCTACGAAAAATCGTAAATAATGGTTCTAATCTATACTATAAGGCGCAATTCTGTCTGTTTGTTTTATCTCTTCTGAAACTGCTGAAGGTACAAACATCAAACTTGGCAGGATTGATCACCACCTTGTGGTGAGTGCCATAGGGTGTTGGTGACGTCATGATGACGTCATAATAAAAATAGTTTTTTTTAATTTGCATTACTTGACAGGGGACAACCGCTTTTCGCTCAAACAAAAACCAGTTTCCGACTTTTTACATTACAAAAACTTATTGGTTTCGGATCCAAAATGACGTTGCAATCAACAATTGATTGCACAATCTGTTTTTTGTTCTTTCTCAAAAACTACTGATTGTAGAAATGTGATTAAATGCTGTTTCAGGAGATATTAATAAGCTGCTTTTAATAAAAGTAACTTTACAACAATTAATGTTTATTTGATTATGCTACGAGCAATTCTTTGTTGAAGCAATTCAAGCCATCTAAGCAATTTTTCTTCTCTCTTTCGCTGGCACGCTTAAACTGGCTCTATGACGTCATAACATGTCTCGTACGATTAACACAAATGTTCGCTACCGCACATCAGAATATGAAGATGTTTTAAAAAATTGCAACCTTTTTGCAAAATCAGTTTATTAAATAACTGATTGGTGACCTCATTTCTCAACTGATTTTCAAACTTTCTTTAATAAATTAAAGATTATTTCAGAGCGAATCCAATAGGGCATAATATGTACAATTAATATTAGATTTGCACTGAAAAAACTGAACTGTATGACCTGTGGTGTAACTTTCTGCCCTCCCCAATAGTGGTAAGCTCAGTAAAAACAGGTAACTTTAATACAAAAACGTTATTGTAAGGTACTAATGATTATTGTTCTTTGAAAGCTTAGGAAATTTGCTTTCCAACAATATGTGACTACAATTACTTAAGTCTAAAGTTTGTTTATAGTGGCTGATCAAAAATTGTTTATCATACATCACGTTTCATTTTTAGTTAAACAATTATTCTACTTGACCTAACAAACTTGCAATAATTGTGAAACAAAGTTTGTTCTTTGGTACATTTTGACTACTTTTCCTCACAACCATGGTTCTTTTGCATTATCTGTCGACGTTTTCAAAACGATTCATCAAAAAATGAAGTCTCCAAATGTTTATGAAATGTAGTGTACCGGTTAGAAAACCTAAATTTTAGTGCCTACATTCCACAAAACTGCAATTTCTACAAAAACTAAGTACTTTGGTTCATTTTGCCTATTCTTTCTCGATAGCATGGATCTTTGGCATTATCCATCACACTATTCAAAAAGATTCATTGAAAATGAAGTCTACAAATTTTAATATGTAACCAACTTCGAGCAAAACACTTGGTGATCACCCAAGAAAAGACGATGGGGTAAAGATGGACCTTTCTTATCGTTTGCAACGGAATTTAAGTGTCGAGCTCCATATGATCTAAATGTTGAAGCACTTTCCTTTGCAATTGGGTGAGGCTAGCGATCCAGCCAGCTGATTTGACATTCTTAACCTCGAAATTATTAATGGGGGTCCTGCTATTGTTATAAACAAATTGTGAGTGCTTTATTTCGGGTTAGTTTGCTCTTTGCATGGCGGGGTTTATGCCAGGGCCAAGGAACATGCACGCACTCAGAGACGTTAGTTCATATTAATTCGCCTACAGTAACGAAAAAGTGGTAAGTAGCAATTCTAATTTTTAATGATGACCCAATGAGCCAACCTGAAGATTAATCAGGACTAGCAAATGGTAGCGAATTCTGTCCCCATCGCTTCTTTAAATCGATCTACGTTTTAAGCACGAGCTATATTGGGTTTCGGAAAAGAAATTGCAGTAGCTGCGATAAATAAACATCGTTCATTTTACAACCACTTTTCGTTGCTGATCTCACAACGTTTCCATGAATCAAATCAGCGCTACCGCCTTGACTCGCCGTTTACGATACTCTGCTGGTGCCAGCGGAACATGTTTTACTAACAATTTACAGTAACATGTTTTACTAACAAAGCTTACTTGAACAACAAAACCGAGCTTTATAGTTCTGGCATTGCCTCCCGTCCTTTTGTTCACTGTTAACGCAGTAAAATCCTATTGCTAGATCCGCATGAACAATTTGTCCACTAAACTGGTAACGCTGATTTGATCTCACTTCCCTCGCATCAATAGCAGAGGGATTGGCACATAATTTTCCTGGGTACTCCTTTAGCAAATCTGGCAATGTTTCATAATCACCAATTCCACTTGGACGGTCCCGATCAAAGAATTGTGTCCATGTGTCATTGCATGTTGATGGTGCATGAGCTGCAATATTAAAATATCAAATTAGATAAATTTAATGAAATATTCAGTGCAGTTGGTGACCAATAAGAAGCTAGAGGCTTTTAATAACGCATAGCTTAGACCGTCACACTTGTGGGACCTAATACTGGGTCCACTGTAGTGAATGGTCTGTCAACCTCTGCGAAGCCGTATCACTCGTGAATGAGTGGCGGTTGTCGCAGGGTGCACTAAGTCTAGCAACTGCTAGAACAATAGTGCAGTCACAGCCGAGTGGTCACAAGGTCTTACGTGTACAGTAATGCAAGATGCTAGCGATGCACTTAGCAAACTGCAGACAGTGACACTGTTTCGACCTATCAGGTCTCTTCAGTGCAGTTGATGACCAATAAGAAGCTAGAGGCTTTTAATAACGCATAGCTTAGACCGTCACACTTGTGGGACCTAATACTGGGTCCACTGTAGTGGATGGTCTGTCAACCTCTGCGAAGCCGTATCATTCACGAGTGATACGGCTTCGCAGAGGTTGACAGACCAAAATAAACAAATAATTTTTTATGCCTGTTCGACTTGTTTGCGTTACCAGCATTAATTTTTGATTAATCGCAATTGAAAGTGATAGAGGAGCGTGTGGTTGCTTTACACATTTTTGACGTTTTTTGCGCGTAGGAGCAATTTTATCCAAGATAGTCAACCAGACGTACAAAATTGTACGTGTCAGATTTGAAGATAACTTAGCTAACCTCCAGCCCAACCTCCTCTTACTCGGCTCCCGCCTCCGTTTCAATCCAACTCCAACCTTTCTTGGGGTCACCTTCGACCGCACTCTTTTCTTTTCTAAACACGTATCTTCGCTGAAGGCCAAATTATTTCCACGTCTCAAGTCCTTACGCTGTGTCTCTGCTTCCTCTTGGGGCCCTTCTAAGGAGTCCTTCTCTCTTCTGTACAAAGTTTTTCTGCAGCCCCTTTTCACTTATGCTTCACCCGAGTGGTTTCCTTTCTTAAGCATTATCAATATCACCAAATTGGAACGCCTCCACCGAGCGCCTAGTCGCGCCATCACCGACTGCCTCTCGTTCTCTCCTATTCCACTTCTTTTCTCCGAGGCGTCTCCATCTCCACTATGAGTCACCTTAACTCATTTCACTCTCTCATCTTATGAGCGGGCTCTTCGTCTCCCAACCTCTTTTCTCATTTCAGGTTTGGCCAGACATGGAGTGAAACCAAGACTCTGCAGATCTTCCTCATCCACTCACCCCGTTCACAACTCCTTCTACATCTCCTAGGGTTTGAAAAAAGCTGTTTTAGCCATAAGCTTTTCGTGACGCTCTCATCAGTGGCGGTATCGCGTCAAAAGGGAAGATCTAGAGTGAATGAGTCTTTTATGTGAATAATTTGGATGTTACATAATCAAGACAGGCCAATGATTGCGTTTGTATTGCAAAGCGTGCGAAAGAAAGATTTCGCAAGTGCGAAAGTTAAAGAAGGCGCGGCAGGAGGCCAAATGCTACGATTATCGAAAGAGTTTGAGAGTGTAAACAAACTCTTTCTGTCTGCATAACACCGGGCGTCGGGTCTTGATATAAGCAGCCTCTAACAGATTGAGATGGAAAGAGCTGCGCGCTGCGGCAAGGATTGAAAACCGCTTATCATCATAGTTTAATGCGCATCGATCATTATCTAAAAGATGCTAACCAATGGCGGAGTCACAATCCGGTTTGGTGTCGGTTCGTTTGCACGATCTGTGTGGTTGAGATCGGCCTGGACGAGTCAATTGCTGTCTTAACCATTGCGGAACATGTTGCTTGATGCGATCCTGTAGTCGTTGAGATGTTCGCCCTACGTACCGACTATCACAGTGGCACTTGTATTCATATATGACAAAGCTTTTCTGAATGGCAGGTAGAACATCCTTGCGGGCCACAGGCAGCATGCGCTTAGACGTAAAAACCAGGCGGGTGCTGACGGAACCATAGCAGCTTTCCACGGCGGTTTTGGCTTCTTTTTCTAAGTTTGTAGATGGCTTACCTATCCAAGGGACCCTCAAGCAATTGACTCGTCCACGCCGATCTCAACCACACAGATCGTGCAAACGAACCGACACCAAACCGGATTGTGACTCCGCCATTGGTTAGCATCTTTTAGATAATGATCGATGCGCATTAAAACTATGATGATAAGCGGTTTCAATCCTTGCCGCAGCGCGCAGCTCTTTCCATCTCAATCTGTTAGAGGCTACTTATATCAAGACCCGACGCCCGGTGTTATGCAGACAGAAAGAGTTTGTTTACACTCTCAAACTCTTTCGATAATCGTAGCATTTGGCCTCCTGCCGCGCCTTCTTTAACTTTCGCACTTGCGAAATCTTTCTTTCGCACGCTTTGCAATACAAACGCAATCATTGGCCTGTCTTGATTATGTAACATCCAAATTATTCACATAAAAGATTCATTCACTCTAGATCTTCCCTTTTGACGCGATACCGCCACTGATGAGAGCGTCACGAAAAGCTTATGGCTAAAACAGCTTTTTTCAAAGCTATATTAAAATTTTGTACCACCAACAAGATTTTTATCTCCTAGGGTCGCTCTTCTTGCTTGCCCTCCCTTTCATCCTTGGAATCTGGCTTCCTTCATTGTGGAGTCCACCCTTTCCTCTTCAGTTTCCTGCTCTGATCTCCCTCTCTTTCGCCTAGGTGCTCTCTCGCTCACCTTGACTCTCTCCTCCCTCATAATCTGGTACTCTGGACTGACGGCTCTGTTCCTTTTTCTCTTGGCAAAGGCAGCTACGGCGTTCTTGCCAACTGCTCTCTCTGTGGCACTGAGGCCACTCTTTCTGTTTCAGCAGGCCCAGTATGCTCAAGTTTTTCCGCAGAAGCCTGCGCCATTCTGCACACTCTTTGCTGGTCTCGGCAGCACCAACAAGCCTGCGATTTCTCTTCTCTTCCTATCTGACTCTCGTTCTGTCCTCGCCACTTTGTTCTCTCTTCCGTCTTTCCTTTCACCTGATACTCTGTGGCAGATCTGGCAGAAATTGTTCTCTTCTCTCCTCCTGTTCTATCAGGCTGCAATGGGTCCCCGGACACTCGTTTCTCCCGGGGAACGAAGCGATTGATGAGCTGGCCAGACGGGGAGCGCTGCTTGCGCCCTCTGCAATCCCTTGTAATCTCTCTACTCTTATCTCTCGTATCCACTCTTTTTTTTTCTCGGACTGGAGGAGTACTGTCTCATCAAAATTCTTCGACATACAGGTTTCTTCGATTTCCACCAAGGAACTTGTGCTCCCTCGTCATGCTCGCTGTGTTCACTCTCGTCTACGCTGCAACGGACACAGCTTTCTGTTAAGTTCTTATCTCTCTAGGATTGTCAAAATCGAGAATACTTCCAGCAGCGCCTGTGGACACTCATCCCAGGACATCTCTAATCTCATTCTGCACTGTGCTGCTACGGACTCTTTGCGCCGCTTACTCTTTAGTGACTCTCTGTCTCTTTCTCTCTATCTCTGGTCCAGACCCTGGGAAGTTGCCTGGTTTCTAGGGCTCCATGGTCTTCCGCCAAGCCCCCATCCCTCGGAAGGGGTCGGGTAAACAGCAGCAACAACAACAACCGCAAAAAAATATAAAAGTTTTTTTAGACAGGATTGAACACGTCAATGCAGGATAGGTTACATATCTTTTATCAAACTCAACTAAACTATATGTAAGCTTATAACCCGAAAGAAGGTATCCCTATCGTAGACAACTCTAATAAATTAAAAAAGTGTAATAAAGCAGGAATGAAGAAAACGCAAGTTCTTAAACGTCGAATCGCTTAAATATGTCGGAGTTGGATAGTTTGCATGCCTCTGATCAAACTCACTTGAACTACTTTTTATGGACGGAAGTATTTTAAGTCTACGCGAGGTTGGTTAAAACACATCCAGAGGCGTTGAATGGAGGGGAAAGGTTGAATATTACTAAAGTAAAGGTTATTGTACAAAGTTTACATTTTTGTTCGGTTTAATACCTTTTTATGTGGTTTTACACGCTATTTGCTCTCTCGCATTTTTGCACGGATATTTTCTTTTATTATGTTCTGCAGCATATGTTGTTCAAACATCTGATTTGCCTGCAAGTGCAAAGTACTTGCCAACTGGGTATATGTTTTTCAAATAATAACGTACAAAAGATTTTTGTTGACAAAGCCCGAGGTTCACACAATAAGTTATTCCTATGCGATTGCGTAGTGGTTTAAGCGTTTTCTTCGCAGTCAGTAGACCTGGGGTTCATTTATCTTGTCGAGTCATATCAAAAGAGTTTAAAAAATAGTATCCACAGCTTCCCTGCTTGGCGCTCGGCGTTTGAGGGATGTTGTGGAGAACAAGCCGGCAAGTTCGTTGTTGTGTCCTTGGGCAAGACACCTAATAGAACGGTTTCACTTTTATATGGAAGACAGGTGGCCCAGACACCTCGGAAATGGCAACTCCCAAGGGAGTGCGGACATCCCTTCCAAAAGACAGCG
This sequence comes from Trididemnum clinides, assembly GCA_963675345.1. Classification (NCBI taxonomy): domain Eukaryota; kingdom Metazoa; phylum Chordata; class Ascidiacea; order Aplousobranchia; family Didemnidae; genus Trididemnum; species Trididemnum clinides. Next base: position 4,291,317 of record OY776294.1, read on the forward strand.
ATACAATTCGCTTTCTCGCGAATGGAGGAAAAATATGGGCAAACAAAAATAAAAAAAACAAATATTCTGTATGAAACATAAAAAAGCGTTGACTGATTTAGCCAACCTCACTCTTCTTGTGTATGAATATTTCCCAAGTGATTTGCTTTTAGTATAAGTTAGAGTATGCACCTGCAAGTTCGCTTAACTACGTTTGATTTAGTTTGGTCAATGCAGTTTAACTCTAAGGCGAGAGTCCGGGAAGGTGAGTTCTACTGCACAAATAACTTTTTTCGTTATGGTTGGAGAAGAGCGCCGGTGGAAATTTTGCTTGCAAAGTTTTTGCATGTATCAATTTGAAATGGTTGGCCTTAGCTCTTGTACACCATGCTCCAAGAAGATAGCTACGTGTGATGGCTTGCAGTTTTACAAGAGAAAGATTGCTCTTTTTGCATGAATAGGAAAAAACAAATGCGGAAATGCCATGGAGCAAAGCAATTTTCAAAGCTTTTCCTTAATTTCAACAAAAACTACATTGGGCTTTCCTTAGACATTCAAAATTTAGTCAATAAACTTGCTTTGCGAAAACAAGAAAACGGGTCTTTATAGATAATTTTTCATGGTGTAGTGCGCACAGTAAATCACCAAATCTTCTTTTAGAAACATCAGCTAATGCGCCTTCTCCTTACAAAAGAGATTCCAAAATTTAAACAATTTCATGCAGACTTGTAAGTGGAAAATCGAAACTACAAACCTTGAATTAACTATAATATCAACTGTGCATGAGCATCTTGAAGTACTACCACAAAACTTTGAAGTCTATTTTCAAGAAGACAATTATTATTGGACAAGTATGAATTCTCTACCCCAGTGCTGAAAATCTTGCAATAGCTGTATACAACGCAACAGCTTGTAATATCGCAATGTCGTTTTACAGGGCTTTTAAAATAATGGTGTCCGAAAAATAAATGTCATCACCCTCTATTTGGATAGAAAATGCGTCATTTAAACTAAAAATTGCGTATCTGCTCTTTTAATGATGGCTTATGTTGTTTTGGGCTCTTTATTACGGCAAGTGCGGCCACCCCTATTATATTAAATTAGATACATGGAAGTTTCTAAAAGTGTTGGCGAACCGCACAAAGTGCTCTAGCAGATCGCATGCGGCCCGCGGACCGTAGTTCTCCCATTCCTGACATAGATGGTCTTCAGCCTCACTGTTATTTTTGTCACTGAAAGTTTTCTGTAATCCTAAACGCTATACAAGTATTTCTAAAAGTCATTCGCTGATTGATGTATATCGAAGTGAAGCTCCTACATTACAATAAAAATCTTAGCGTTGGCAACCAAAAAACACATTTAATAGTTAGCCTTGCTTGCGTCTTAAGTACAGTTTCCTGTTTCTGTAAGTCACTAATTCTAATAAATTACTACATGAAGCATACTGGTAGAGCCAAGCGCTACCTGACACTGGAGTACCGGACACGCTGTTGTTGGTCTGTCTAATCTTTTTAATCTACAGGAGCAAAAACAATATGACCTAGTTTACAGGCTTGTGAATGCAATTGAAACATAAGCAAAAGCTGGTTGAAACGCTCATTTGCTTTGTAACCTCATTTCATTCTTTTTTTTCTGTTTGCAGTAAAAACGCAAAAAAGCATTTGCTAATGATGTCTATGAACTAAGACAAATATAAGAAAGAGGCTGTTTACAAAATGTACAACAACGCTACTTTTTTAAATGAAATAAAATATAACAAACCAAATTGGCTTTCTTAGCAAACTGCAGACAGTGACGCTGTTTAGACCTATTAGGTCTCTTCAGTGCAGTTGGTGACCGACAAGAAGCTAAAGGCTTTTAATAAATCATACCTTAAATCGCCACACTTGTGGGATCTACAATAGGTCAACTGTGGTAGATGGTCTGTCAGCACTCTGCGAAGCTGTACTGAAAAGACCTGATAGGTCAAAAAAGTGTCACTGTCTGTAGTTTGCTAAGTGCATCGCTAGCCTCTTGCATTACTATAAATTGATTTTCTTTCAAACTCAATAATCTTTTTCCACAACCCTTCATCATAGTTTAATGGGAGCTGTCATCAATATTGCACTGCAATAAATCTTCAATGTTTGAAAAATGTATACAGTTAAACCGATAAAGGTAGACGCCTTGCGTGACGATTCCGTCATAGAAAAGTCTTATCAAGTTTTAATTAACATCTGTCAATAGACTAGCAGAACGGCGAGTGTGCCAAATTTGTCCATCTTTTGCGCTTTAATTCTGGCTCAATTTTTCTACCTACCAGCAAAAATGCTGCAGTCAGCCATTTTCAAAAAGTTGTTTTGTTCTGGTTAGCACAGATGACACAGGAGGGGTCGGGATGAGAGTTTCGTTGGAAATCACCATCCAAGCTTTTCAAAAAAATCAAAGGTAACTCGCTTTTTCTATTCCATGCCCACACTTTCTATTTTGGCTCAGCTAAAAGGTTTTAGTTAGTGAGGTTTCGTCACTCTAGTCATCTGAGTCCAGCTGGTCTAGCATTTCGCCCTCCAGATTGCTGCGATATACTTGTTTTTTAGCTCAGAGTCAGTTGTTGTTTTGAGTTACCAGTGAGCGGACGGCAGTTTTCACCCTTTTGTTATTAGAAAGTTTGCTACTTGCCCTTGACAGAATCTAAAAGAATTTGCGTCGTCTCTACTGCTTAAGTTAAGTTATTTAGAAACTTAAATAGTTAAGTAAACATTTATTTCAGTATTATTCTGTTGTAGGCAAGTTAGCGCTTTTTAGAATTAATTGATGCTTTGTTTTTTGCGTTGACAGAAACCGTTTCGTGTACACTCTGTGTCGCCAGTGTAGCTGTCGCGTTTGTTTGGCATTAAAGGAGTTATATATAAGTCTGACAGAACCGCGATCGGAGAGGAGGGGCGAACTTGACACGCGTTGGCTAAAGGCTTCTGACAATATCTACTTCAATAAAGTTCACTAAATAATTGGAAAAATCAGGACAATTAGCCTTCTTGGTTGTAAACGTACAATAGTTGAAAGATGGATCTCTTGCAACAAGCGTATATAGGAAACCAACCCACACGGACAGGTATCTTCAATATTCTTCTCATCATCCTTTTAATCAAAAGGTTAGTGTGGCTCGTACATTATTCTCTAGAGCCAACAGAATTACATCAAATAACGAAAAAAATTTCAAGAGTTCCATCAAATAACAACAACCTTAAAAAATAACAGATTTCCGAGTAGCAATTGCAGTTTCAAAAAGTACTTACAAAATTACAGTATCAGAAGAACAGAAAAACTGAAACGGTTTATTTCGATTCTCATGTGCAAGGTGTCTCCGAACATATTAGCCGAATTTTAACTCAAGTTGGTATCGGAGTGGCTTTAAAACCAGATCACTCGTTGTCTTTGTTGTTTCGTAAACCTAAAGATGCTATTAATTTTGAACAAAAGCGTGGTTTGGTGTATCAAATTTCTTGCCGGGATTGCAATGCTGTGTATGTAGGTGAAACAGGACGTAGTGTTAGAACCAGTAAACGGGAACATGTTGATGCGGTCAAGACTTTTAACACTAAAATGCAGAGCTGAGTCAACATGTTATGGATTTCAATCATAGAATAGAACAACTGCAGTAGGGCAGCAATCAGCTTCTTCAAAATCGGTCGCCTGTTTTCTCTTTTTCTTGTTCTCTTCTCCTGCCCTTCTTTTGCTCTTCTTCTCCTTCTCTTGATGAGCGGTAACGTTCATCCCAACCCTGGCCCCATCTTTCCTTGCTCAGTGTGCCCTGGAAATGTGACCTGGCGGGGCAAGTCAGTGCAATGCTGCACTTGCTCCAAATGGGTCCATCTAAGGTGCTCACAACTTTCCCTCTCCAAATTCAAAGCTCTTGGCAGCTCTTACTCTTGAAGCTGCCCACATGCCATAACACTTTGATTTCCTCCTCGAACTCCTCCGACATGTATAACTCTACTGTACAATCTGCCCTCCCCTCTGCTTATGCTGCACTACCGCCCCACCCCCGTCTTCAAACCTCTTATCCCCCATCTGCCCATTTTGTATCTTCTCCTTCTGCCTCCTCTCCCCCCTGAATATCTTAGGGTTTTTCAATGGAATGCTGGTGGTCTTCGAGCCAGGAGCACTAAACTATTTCACTTTCTTTCGTCCCATCCTGTCGACCTTATCTGTATTGAGGAATCCGATCTTAACTCATCTTCCTCTTTCCGGATTCCTGAATTCCTTCCTCTGCGTTCTGATCGCACCCACTCCCAGTATGGCAATCTCTCTCCTGATGTCACACACGCTAGCGGCGGCGTCATCATTTTGGTCAGGCAGGGCTTATCCTATTCTGAACTTTCTACCTCCACTCTTTCTTCGCTTGATCACTACTCTGATTATGTAGGAGTTAACAGCTCTCTAAACAACTCCTCCTCGCTCTCAATTCTTAATGTGTACGCCCACCCTATTTGCTCTTCCCCGACAGATGGCAGAACCGATTCCTTTTCTCCCTCCATTCTACCCTTCTCCAGAAATCTCGTCATTCTTGGGGACTTCAATTGCCATCACCCCCCCTCGGACTCAAGAGGTACTTCTTACCCCCGCGGGGAGGAAGTATTCGACTGGGTCATCTCTTCTGATCTCCTCCCCCTATATGACCCTGACACACTCACCCTTCTCCATCGCTCCTCTGGCAGTCGCTCCTCTCCAGACATCTCCTTTGCTTCCTTTTCTCTTGCCCTTTCTTGCTCCTGGGAGGTGCTACAGGACTTGGGTTCTGACCATCTACCAATTCTACTATCAGTCTATCTCTCTCCGGTCTTTCGTCCCAACGAGCGCCCTCCTTTCTTCAACTTTCTGAAAGCTCGTTGGGATGACTTTGCCCCCTGCTTTGACTCCCACTGCCTTCTGCAGAGGAATACTCGTCTCTTTCTTCTTCCTCTGCAGCTGCTCTCTTTACCTCTCTGGCACAGAATGCGGCCAAATCTTTCATTCCTTTCGGCCGCATCAAACGTCCTCTTAAAGCCTTGTGGTCTGCTGAGGTGGAACAAGCGGTTAGTGAAAGACCAAGGCTATCGCTGCCACTTACAGAAGTGATGAAGATCGCCAGGCTTACATCTCCGCTTCTCGACGCGCCTCGTCAGTCATCGCCAAGGCCACAGCTGAGGCATGGCAGACGACTTGCTCTTCTCTTTCACCCAAATTTAGCCCTAAATCAGTGCACTCTCTTGTTCGCTCTATCGCTGGCTATTCTTCCTCATCTTCCTCCTCTCCTAACTTCCCCAACTGTTCTTCTCCCAGGAAATTGGCTTCGGTCTATGCCGCTTACCTGAGATCCCACTTTTCCGTTTCTCAGCCAAAGGCCCTGCGTAGCAGAGCCAGAGGCTACCTCTTCGAGCTCCGCCGAGCCACGTGCCCTGAGGAGTCTCACTCGTTCTTTTGCTATCATTTCTCTCCCGCTGAATTTCTTGAGGCTGCGTCCAACCTCTCCTCCTCCACTGCAACTGGTCCAGAAAATGTTGTCTATCCCATGCTAAAGCATCTTCCTCGCTCTGGCATGGATTTTCTTCTTCACATCTTTACTCTTTCCTGGACTTCGCTTTCCTTTCCTTCCATATCGAACACATCTTCTAATATTCCCATCCACAAGATGGGAACATCTCTCGATTCTCCTGCTTCCTCCCGGCCTATCTCTCTCACCTCCTGCGTATCAAAGCTTTTCCAATGCATTATTTTATCCCATTTACTTTTCTTTCTGAAATCTAATTCTATTTTCTTTCCCCGCCAGGCCGGTTTCCACGCTGGACGATCTACTCTTGATCATATTCTGTTCCTTTCTCAGTCCATTTCGGATGGTTTAACAAACCAGGCGTGGTTTTCGAACGATCCTGTCTACTATCGATATCTCTAAAGCTTTCGACTCTGTCTGGCATCCAGCCCTTTTCCACAAACTAATTTCGGCTGGCCTACCTCCTTGATTTGCTAGTTTCACTCAATCTTTCCTTTCTGATAAGTGCACTTCTGTGGTTTATCAAAATCACAAAAGTCGTTTCTTTCGAGTCCGTCGAGGTGTTCCGCAAGAATTCGTTCTTGGCCATGTACTTTTTTTCTTTTCATCAATGATCTTCCTGCTTCTCTGCCTTCTTCCGTCAGCTGCTCTTTTTACGCTGACAATCTGGCCATTTGGTCCTCCTCCCCCGCGGTCCCCACTGCGGTGGAGGCCACACAAGGAGCTCTGTTTCGATTGGAGCGCTGGTCTGAGTACTGGTGTCTTCCTCTCAATCCGAAAGAATGTGATGCCTCCTTCTTCTCAGTGGATCCCCACCAAGCTAACCTCCAGCCCACCCTCTCTTACTCGGCTCCTGCCTCCGTTTCAAACCCACTTCCACTTTTCTTTGGGTCATCTTCGACCGCACTCTTTTTTTTTAAACATGCATCTTCGCTGAAGGCCAAATTCTTCCCACGTCTCAAGGTCTTACGCTGTATCTCTGCTTCCGGATGGGGTCACTCTGAGGAGTCCCACTCTGTACTGTATACTTTTCTTTGGACTTTTTGCACATGCGCTTCACCCATATGGTTTCCAGGTTAGAGTGACCTGGTACTCTGGACAAATGGCTTTGTTCCTTTTTCTCTTGGCAAAGGCGGCTCTGCTCTCTCTGTGGCACTGAGGCCACTCTTTCTTTTTCAGCAGTCCCAGTATGCTCAAGGTTTTCCGCTGAAACCTGTGCCATTCTGCACACTTTTTGCTGGTCTCGGCAGCACCAACAAGTTTGCCATTTCTCTTCTCCTCTCCTTTTATCTGACTCTCGTTCTTTCCTCGCCACACTGTCCTCTCTTCCATCTTCCCTCTTATCTCAAACTCTGTGGCAGATCTGCCAGAAACTGTTCTCTTTCTCCTCCTGTTCCATCAGGCTACAATAAATCCCCGGACACTCGTTTCTCCCGGGGAAGGACACAGCTGATGGTCTTGCCATACGGGGAGCGCTACTTGTACCCCCTCTGCAATCCCTTGTAGTCTCTCTCCTTTTATCTCTCGTATCCACTCTTATTTTTTCTCTGACTGGAGGCGTACTGTCTCATAAAAATTCTTTAACACACAGGTTCCCTCGATTTCTACTGAGGAACTTGCGCTCCCTCGTCATGCTCGCTATGATCTGTCTCGTCTACGCTGCAATGACACATCCTTCTGTTAGGTTCTTATCTCTCTAGGATTGGAAGAATCAAGGATCCCTTCTGCAGCGCCTGCTAACACTCGTCCCAGGACACTTTTCATCTCAATCGGCACTGTCCAACTACGGACTCTTTGCGCCGCTCACTCTTTGGCATCTCTCTGTCTCTCTACGATCTCTGTTCCAGACCCTGGGGAGTTTACCGACTTCTGGGGCTTCATGGTCTTCCGCCATGCAACCATCCCTCGAAAGAGGTCAGATAATCAACAACAAAAACAACATAGCATAAACAATTTCACCTTTTACCTCTCATCTTTTAAAAATTTTTAGTTGGCTACGCCTCTAGCTTTAGTTATTGTAAATTATAAGCATCATCAAGGTCTATATCATGGGTTCTGAACCACATAGGAATTTCCCTATGCAGTAATCTAAGATTTAAGGAAAGGAAATTTTTCACTTAACGGTAAACAAGTTTAAAAGTTTCACATTAGGTAAGTTTGCTGCATTTAAAAGAAGAATTGTATTTCGGAATGTTTCATGCCTATTCGTAGCATAGATGTTTAGTAATGTGATGCCATGATTGTAATTACACACATGGGGGTGTTGAAAAATCTCAACAATTGGGGCAAGCATCACTGAAAATGACACTTTTCATTTTTCAACCTGCACGTTTGCTTAACGTAGAGATATTTTTTCGGACACTGTTATAATAGCTTACATCTCAAGTGCATCTCCAAAAACAAGGTTGTCCCAAAAGATGGGACAAATGACCCATCGACACAAGATGATTTCCACTGGAAAAAAAGATGTTGATAAAGTTACAAAAGCATCTCTGCTAAAATGTTACCTCAAAGGATAGCAGAGCTTTCTACAATTCACAAAAATTAAAAGAACCAACTTCCCTAACCATTTTTAAAAAGGCGCTTCTGTCTCCTGCACCCACACGCACGCGCACACACGCACGCCTACACACACACACAATCACCACGCTGACGCATCAATCAAGCAATTTATTTGCATATTTTGACGAAATTTATTTGCTCAGTTGTTCATCAAAAGATGTAAGATCATCTAATCGGTTCTTCGTTGAGAGGAGAAGTCATATGATATTTGCCCACTTTTATACGCAGTGTTGTGAATATGTGTTGTAGAAATCCAGATCTTTAGTTGAGCGTGATGTTATTTAAGGCGAGTGAGAAATGACAAATTTCCTCAGGTGCAGTGTCTCTCACTCAAGCGTTTGAGGTCGTGGAATAGCCTCACTCTTCTATGGCTGCTTTGCTGAAACCTACTCTGCTACAGAGACAACTCAAGCATTTTTGTTTGGCCCAAATCGCATTATGACTTGATGGGGTAGTGAATTCAAAATCTCACCATTTTTATGTGATGGCTCGCAGAACTTGCCCAAGGATCTCTCTGCAAAGCCTAAGTATTTCTTTGGAGGGTGATTTATCAAAAAAAGGGGGTGTGTCTGATAAAACGCTTTTTTCAGTCTTTGTCTTACTGCACTTCCTCCATACAAAACATGTTTATCATCGCTGATTTTCCTCCGCTCTTCCACTCGACTGGCAGCATTCCTTCTGATCTTGGGCCTGGCATCGCTAATTTTCCTCCACCATTTCACCGGACTGGCGGCTTTTCTTCTGATCTTGGACCTGGCATCGCTGATTGATATGTGGAGCCTTTTGGTTCAAGTGGGCTTGAGGCAGCGAGTTATGAGGCGAATCTGTGTTAAGTTACATATTTCCTCTACTGGTCAGGCATATTTTGCTATTGAGCAGCTAAAGGCGAGGACTGTCGGATTAAGAGGAGACGACCTTGCTTTGGTGTTGACAATAGTTGTTAGTAAGTCAGGCTTCGATCCGGTGTTAACGTGAATCGGATGGGGACAGTATTATGTAGCTCAAATTGTAAAAAAACAAGATCTGGTGTTTATACATTTTATTACAAAACGGAAGGAATGAAAGGTTTCAAAAATGTGTAAAAGAAAAATGCATTATAAAAGATTGGGAACAACTGGTCTAAGTTTTTCCATGATTAAAAGTAAAATAACTTTTTTGTCATTGAGTTGCTCCACGTTTCAACAACTTTGAACTATTAATGAGCATTCTAAGAAAACCATAAAACAGCAGTAAAAATAAAATCAAATAAAACGACAAAAAAGTTAATTATTAAAATAATAACGCATTCAATGAACAACCGATGATTTCTAAATAAAAAGATGTGGAAGGGGGCAACATGGGATGTTTGTTTGGATAGAAGATGATGACCTTATTTATTGTTTGTTTTTGTTGACTAATACTTGGTAAGAAATTTATCGACTCAGTTAAAATGTTAATGATCTTGTCCTGCCCAGGAGAGAAATTACAATTGAAAGTGGTGTTTGCTAACCCGCTGTGACACAAAAGTTGTCAAGAACATCCTTCTGCAACCCAAGTCTCACCCAACCATTTCAACCATGTCTTACAACTGCGTTCTAAAATATGATCTGAAAAGAAAAGGAAAGGTTAAAAGTTTAAGCATTCCTCCTTTTTCTTGAAGCAAAATCTTGCAAAAGTGTTGTTTTTGATGGCTATTTTTAAACTCCAGTGCCAAACCAATTTGTTACCCCAAGTGGCATTTATTCAACAATAATTAATGTTTCTATATCATTTTGCAATGAAATTTAGAAAAAATGAAAAAATTGTCACGCAATATACCAACAAAGTTAATTGGGAGAAAACTAAATTTAGCTCTTTCAATAAAAACCTGAAAACCTTGTTTTGTCAGGGGTAAAGCAAACACAAAAAATTTGTTTTCTCGAAAACATCATTTAGTTAGTGTAATCATTAGGTCTTACCACGTCGCGACAACGCTGTATTTATCATCCAATTTTATATAAAAGCGTTTTTTATGATATTGTTAGCTGAATAAAGTCTATGCCATTTATGTTTTTTGTGCGTTTTAAGCATTCTAAGCGTACTTAAATTTGGAAACAAAAATTTTCAAAATTTTATTACGAAAGTGTAAGCACCAAGTCATGATGTAGGCATACTTTTTTACATACAATTTTTGTGTTTGTAAAAACGGCGCCGGACTCCTGCTTAACTTAACTTATGTTCCCGTTGAATGCTCATTTACAGGAGTAGAGAAAACAGGATCTTTGGAATAAGGGCTATGCCAAACCTGCCCTCAATGTTTTTGACTTGACCACTCCTTAAAAAACCTTTGATTTTAGAACAAGAGTTAGATGTGCTAAAAACATCTTAATTTTTAATTTCTGTTCTTCACTGGTCTCAAAATTTTTATTATTGTTTTTGAACAGTTGATTGGTGGTACAAAACTTGAATATTGCGGAAAGTAATACATTCATTTTCTCGAAGCTTTTCGTCTGACTCGTCTTCAGGAGAAATACGTCAGAATGAAAAAGATAGAAGTGTTGCTCGCTTATATAGAGGAATACTCGATAGTGATTGGTCGATGGGTCGACCAATGAAAAGAGAGGAAACTAATGTGAAATTTTTAAGCTGTATACGAATTCTTTTTGCTTACACAAACTTGGTTTTGATGTTTTGATATAAGTAGCTTCAAGAGTTAAAAGATGGAAAGCTGTGCGGCCATGTGCAAGTATGGAAAATTTATCATCTGAATAGTTTTGTGCGCATAATTGGTTATGTAGGAGATGTTGTCCAATCGCTGATGAAGAAATTTCGGTGTTGAGGGATTTGATTGGTTTACAGGAACGGGCCAATGAAGTTCGATCTTGAAAAGTGTGCACACTTCGAACAGATTTCGGCACATGCTGCGTGATTCTCTGCTGCAATCTTTGGGAAGTACGGCCCACGTACCGACTATCGCAGTGGCACAGGTATTGGTAAACAATATTGCTTTTGTGAGAAGCAGGCAGTACATCTTTCGTGGTTGCAGGGAGAAGCTGTCTGGTGGTAAAGACAATTCGCGGTTCGACAGCAAAGTAACAACGTTTGACGGCTGTTTTGATTTGCGTTTCGAACGTCGTTGAAACGTTTCCAATCCAAGGTAAGTGTAAATAGACTGGGCATTTCTTTGGACCTGACGGAATAGGTTTGAAGAACTGAATGATTTTTCTTTTTGTTACTGCGTCAATAATATTTTCAGGGTAGCCATTGTTTATCAAAATGGAACGGATTTTTGATAGTTCTGCTGAAAGAGTAGATTTTGAACAAATTGCCAAAGCTCTGTGTACAAGCGTAGATATTAAATTTATTTTCCGTTTCCTAGGGCTGAAAGAATTCCAGCGGACATATTGGCCAGTGAAAGTCGGTTTTCTGTATATTGAAGTAATAATATGGCAATCATTTTTCTCTACTAGCACGTCCAGGAAAGGCAAAGTTCCACCACACTCTTTTTCAAAAGTGAAGTGAAGCGAAGGATGAAGAGAGTTAAGGTGGGAGAAAAAAGCATTGCCATTGTCTTCATTGTTGAATGCAGCAAAAGTGTCGTCGACATATCGATAATAAACCATAGGTTTGTTCACTTTTTTAAACAACTCGGCTTCATGATAGCCTACAAAGATATTGGCAAGGGCTGGGCCTAGAGGTGAACCCATAGCTACACCATCAATCTGCCGGTGCATGGTATCATTGAAGCTAAATTCAACAGAAGAAGTAGCAGTTTGCATCAGCTCCACGAAGATTTCACGGGGAAAGGGAGGTGTTTTGAGGTCGCCATTGTAGAGGGCATCAGCACAAATTTCGATGGTTTCTGATAAGGGAACATTAGTAAAGAGGCTGCTGACGTCAAAGGAACAGAGGAAAACAGATGAAGGAAATTTGAAGGTTTTAACTTCATTAGCGAAGGAAAAAGAGTCTGAGATGCAGAAAGTAGAATAGAGGGAAAGTACTGGGTCAATGACTGACGTAAGCCATTGAGCCAATTGGTGTTGGGATGAGCCAGTCATTGACAAGATAGGGCGTAGTGGCACATCTTTCTTGTGAATTTTTGGTAATCCATACATGCGAGGTCGTTGAGAACCAGTAGGTCGAATGGAGTTGTAAATTTTGGCGGGAAGAAGATCATCTTTTTTCAGTTGAAGTAAACGTTTTTGTATTTTACCTTCAGTTTTTGCTGTATTGTCAAATTCGTTAGCAGGACCAAGATTTTCAAACTTCGACTTATCCTGTAAAATGCAGTTCATTTTTGAAACGTAGTCACTTTTGTCTAAAATAACTACTCCAGATCCTTTATCAGGTTTGGTGATGAGAATACTTTCATTACTACGTAAGGACTTAATGGCATGGATGCATTCTTTCAAAATAAGAAAGTCGCCAATATCGACGGGGGTACCACAAAAGGCATGGGCAAGATCGCTCAATCTGGCTTTCAAAGCGGAAAATTGTTCGGAGGAATGTGGGACGTGGTGGAGCAATTGGCCGATCAGTACTTCAAACTCCGCAAAAATCTTTTCACGTTGGATATTGTTTGGAGGTAAACAGAAATTTAAGCCATGCGAGAGGACGAATTCTTCATTGGACGAAAGGGTGTAACTGGAAAGGTTAATAATCGTGTCCTTGTCGGGTTTTGCCATATTTCCAAAACGTTGTTGAAACAAAAGTTTCAAATTTCGCTCGTTTTTGACGGAGAGTTCCTTCTCTTTTCGTTCATCGATGTTAGCAATATACCTGCAGAATCGAACAAAATCGAAGTAAGACAAAAATTGTCTGACTTCTTGCCATAATGCGCGCAACTTGGTTTTCAAGAATGTAGACAGTGATTCACTCTTTTCCGTTTCATCTTGCATAAATGCACGTTCAATATTTGCAGTATGGCGCGCTGACGATTTTTCGATTCTGAACTTGACGCACTTTGGAAGTGTTCGTTGGGCGATGCAAGCCTTAAGAAAGGCTGTTTGTGAAATAGCACTTCTGATCTTTCCACGAGTTTTAACCAGCTTGTTCAAGATGTTAATTTGCTGGTTGCTGTACCTTCTTCGGAAATATTTGAAGAGTTGATTGGTGGTACAAAACTTGAATATTGCGGAAAGTAATACATTCATTTTCTCGAAGCTTTTCGTCTGACTCGTCTTCAGGAGAAATACGTCAGAATGAAAAAGATAGAAGTGTTGCTCGCTTATATAGAGGAATACTCGATAGTGATTGGTCGATGGGTCGACCAATGAAAAGAGAGGAAACTAATGTGAAATTTTTAAGCTGTATACGAATTCTTTTTGCTTACACAAACTTGGTTTTGATGTTTTGATATAAGTAGCTTCAAGAGTTAAAAGATGGAAAGCTGTGCGGCCATGTGCAAGTATGGAAAATTTATCATCTGAATAGTTTTGTGCGCATAATTGGTTATGTAGGAGATGTTGTCCAATCGCTGATGAAGAAATTTCGGTGTTGAGGGATTTGATTGGTTTACAGGAACGGGCCAATGAAGTTCGATCTTGAAAAGTTTGTAGGCTATCATGAAGCCGAGTTGTTTAAAAAAGTGAACAAACCTATGGTTTATTATCGATATGTCGACGACACTTTTGCTGCATTCAACAATGAAGACAATGGCAATGCTTTTTTCTCCCACCTTAACTCTCTTCATCCTTCGCTTCACTTCACTTTTGAAAAAGAGTGTGGTGGAACTTTGCCTTTCCTGGACGTGCTAGTAGAGAAAAATGATTGCCATATTATTACTTCAATATACAGAAAACCGACTTTCACTGGCCAATATGTCCGCTGGAATTCTTTCAGCCCTAGGAAACGGAAAATAAATTTAATATCTACGCTTGTACACAGAGCTTTGGCAATTTGTTCAAAATCTACTCTTTCAGCAGAACTATCAAAAATCCGTTCCATTTTGATAAACAATGGCTACCCTGAAAATATTATTGACGCAGTAACAAAAAGAAAAATCATTCAGTTCTTCAAACCTATTCCGTCAGGTCCAAAGAAATGCCCAGTCTATTTACACTTACCTTGGATTGGAAACGTTTCAACGACGTTCGAAACGCAAATCAAAACAGCCGTCAAACGTTGTTACTTTGCTGTCGAACCGCGAATTGTCTTTACCACCAGACAGCTTCTCCCTGCAACCACGAAAGATGTACTGCCTGCTTCTCACAAAAGCAATATTGTTTACCAATACCTGTGCCACTGCGATAGTCGGTACGTGGGCCGTACTTCCCAAAGATTGCAGCAGAGAATCACGCAGCATGTGCCGAAATCTGTTCGAAGTGTGCACACTTTTCAAGATCGAACTTCATTGGCCCGTTCCTGTAAACCAATCAAATCCCTCAACACCGAAATTTCTTCATCAGCGATTGGACAACATCTCCTACATAACCAATTATGCGCACAAAACTATTCAGATGATAAATTTTCCATACTTGCACATGGCCGCACAGCTTTCCATCTTTTAACTCTTGAAGCTACTTATATCAAAACATCAAAACCAAGTTTGTGTAAGCAAAAAGAATTCGTATACAGCTTAAAAATTTCACATTAGTTTCCTCTCTTTTCATTGGTCGACCCATCGACCAATCACTATCGAGTATTCCTCTATATAAGCGAGCAACACTTCTATCTTTTTCATTCTGACGTATTTCTCCTGAAGACGAGTCAGACGAAAAGCTTCGAAAAAATGAATGTATTACTTTCCGCAATATTATTGTTTTTAGAACTACTTATTTAGGTAAAGCCGGTTTAACCCTGATTTTCACAAGATTGATCTGCAGAGATCTAAGAAATTTTAAATGGTTATTTACGTGCTACATTCTTTTCAAACTTATTTGAAATTTTCTGACTTTTCCTACTTATTACTATACACTCGATCCTCGTTTTTCCGGACCTCGTTAATCCGGATTTCGGTTTACCCGGAGGACCGACAAATGAATTCATCCATGTATGATTAAAACTTTACATTACTTTGTGAACGTGAAGCTATTTAAGATGCATAACCTGGCCTGGGATGAAAAAATAAACTATTAGCGTTTCTTGCAACGCAGAAACCGCTCCCTTGCTTCTGCCAGCCGTCACTGATGCACCATCCAAAGTCAACATTGCATTACATAAATACATTCGTGTTATCCGGACTTTTTCATTATCCGGACAGGTTCCTGCACCATCTCGCGCGGAAAAACCAGGGTCGAGTTACTTTAGTGTAAACTCAAAAACCATTATTCTATCCTTAGTGCATTTAAACATTTTTGTCACGTATTCATAAACTTTTCCGAAGAAACAGCAATGGTTTAAGATAATTCAACTACGCGTGAAGTTGCGTAGTTTGTTTTCATATTTCGTGTAGATTCACAAAAAGTCCAAGTTTGGAAATTTAATGAAAATCCTATTGCACAGCAAAGAAGTTTATTAGATTCAATTATATATTTGAATTACAGTTGTAAAAGAAATTTTGTGAAATCTTTAGAGGTATTTGAGATACAAGCGTTCAAAATGGGTTGCACTGCTGCAGTACAGCGTTGAGTAGACTACCCAAAAATTACCTTGAGCATTTTAGGGATAATTAATATTCTAAAACTCCATGCGCGCAAAGTCAGTTAAATTGTTGTGACACTTTTTTTGACAATTTAAATTTGTAATGTTTTTTAGGTAATGTGAGATATGCTGTGTAGAAGAAAACAGAAACCTGGAATAAAAACATTTTTACAAGATAATGCAAAAGTGTCTTTACACTGATGCATGCTGTAGAGCTTTTACAAATTGCATTCTCTTAAAACTTTCATGTTTGTAGTAACTTACTTAAGAGACAAACTGGAACCGAGGAGGCATCAAGAGACCACGATAAATCATTTTGACACACGTTTTCACTTGTCCCTCTAAGTCCGTAAGCGGGGTCACAGTTGTATGTGATCGTATCGCCTGGACTGTATGGAGAAGTTCCAGTAATGGGAGCTGCTACTCCAGCAGTTATCGAGGGAGGATCACCACAATCTAGGAAAGAAATACAATGTTAAGTTTTCTGCATAGAACATGCATGACGTACGTGCATGAAATATTAGACTAAACTTTATGCACTGTGGGTCATGCCGTACCTTTATGCTTACCCGCAACGAGGTTCGATTTTGCTTAGTGAGCGTATGTGAATGTAATCTCAACCATGTAATTTCAAAAGATAAAAAGCAATCAAAACAAATACTTGAAGAACAAAAAGTTCTTACTCAGACAGATTAGTGCAAAGGGTATCAAATAATTGCAAAAAATTAAAAAACTATTTGGCTTGATCTTACATGTTTTGAGGATTTTACAACAAAAAGTGAGGAAATAAAAAATCATTCATGTAGTGCTATAAAAAGAAATGTGGGAACGCACAATTGTTTGAAGAATAACCAAGTATGAGAGACCTTCAACTAATAGCAATTTTTACCACTAGCTCAGATTCGGATGTCAAAACATTAATTGCATAATAATGTTGTTAGATTGCTACGCAAAAGATAATTTGCAATTTTTGGAAAAATAAGTTGCGTCAGGAGTTGCACGTAGGAATTCAAGTTAGAAATATACGTCATCAAATTTGGTTGGTGCGAAACAGTAAAGAAACGCCGTTCCCATATGAGGAAAAATATTGTGGAAAGGGGCTTAAACCCAACTACAACCCTGCGTCAAAATCAAAAATTTTGGTATTACTTTTGTTGCTCGCCAAGACGGTTGATCAGATGCAAAGTATAGAGTCCCCCAAACCTAACCTCATTTATTTATAATCTTTGAAATAAATGGTGTGCTGCCATTGTTACTTGTGGTTTTTGCTACCTTTTCATTTAAAATGTTTAAAGCGTTGATATAGGACAGAAAATTTCAATTTCTGGAAAGCATTTTATCAAAATATTCTTTACTGGAGTAAGCACCATTCATGACGTAAAATGCTCAGTCAGGATAATGCTAAGTTAGAAATTTCTTAAAGTTGATTATATTCAAGCGATGCTAAACAATAATTCTAAATGAACAAATCCTTGTATACATGTTAAAATTCAACACTACATTTCTTTTAAAATTTTTTTAACAAAAGTCAAAAATTTTATTCTAATTTTTGAAGATTTTGCAGATTTTGACAACTCTGGTTTTTTTAATGCATGGCTCGCATGTTGGTCAGTTTTGTTCCTTTCTGTTGTAAGGTTTTGTTAGATTTTAGTCTAGAGTAGTGTTTACTACGTGGGGCACAGAAAAATGTTAACAAACCGTGCGAATTGATGTTTAAAGAATCAAAAATCCAACACGTACGACCATAAACCAGTTTAAAACCGTTAAAAATTTGATATTGTTGATTGTTCAAAAACAAACATCTTTGCACAAATGCAAATCAAAGGGTTTTCTGCATTGAACGAATAAAATGAAAGCACTAACTTATAATACAATTTAAAATGAATAAAATTCTAAGAAATACTAAATATATATGTACTGTAGCTTGTTAGATCTGTTAGTTTATTGTAGTTTAGTATCATGGTACGGTATAGTAAGTTATAGTATTGTAGGCATTGTTGTAAAAATAAAATCGATGGTTGAAGATATTGTATTTCAACTTGTTGCACCCAAAACAAAAGAAAAGTTTGGAAGAGCAAAATAATCTTGTAATCATCCAACCCAAACTGGGACAATAATGCAGTGATTAAAACGTTCGATTCGCAGTCGGTTGATCTAATTTCGCTTCCCTTGTCGAGTCACGTCAAAAAGCTCCAAAAACAATGTTCACAGTTTCTTTGCTTGACATCCAGCACAAAAACATAGTGTAGAAAAAAGCCAACAAAGTCACTTGTGATGTCCTTGGGTAATGCACTTAGTGGGATACCTCCGCTATTATGTGACAAACAGATCATCCTTCGTTAAAGTTTACAAGCCGACAACCGCAATTAAAGCAGAAGGTATTTTTCAGTTTATTGACACCCGTGGTTCTTCGGGTTAGAATTGTGAAGCTGCTCGAGCTGCTGTTCATCGTAGGACTAAGCAATAATATATGAGGTAAATGATTGTAAGAAGCGAAACTGTTTTAGAAATACATTTAATCCTAGAGCGCTCGATAAAAGATTAATAAACACTGGTATAGATAAAACGATCTTTGACGATACTACAAATAGCAAACATAACTTACACGCTTCAACGCAAGTTGGTGGATTGAGGTCGTGTGTAAATTGATCGCCCACTTCGCATGTTGTCGTTGTTGCACTAGTAGGTTCCACTCGATAACGGGTAGGGTCATCACACACGTAGCTAAAAACAACACCTACTGCAAAAGGAGGTGCAGTGGTTGCAGCATCGGCAGAGTTGTAACTGATTACCCCCGGTGACAAAGTGGGTAACACCGGATAAGATTCACACTCTAAAAAAGTTTAATAACAGTTTAGGCTAATATACAAGTTTCCGTCATTTGAAGAAAACAGGTATTTTTTTCATATACAACACTTTACATTAACAAATTATTTTGCTATTAAGCTGAATCATTAAAAATATCAAATATCAAATAAAGGGTTGCTTATGAACTGCAGCGTTGTAAGCACATTGCACCGTTTATTTTATTAAAATGTCATGTGGTGGTCTAAACTGCGACGTGAAACATGCAGCAAATATTTATTGTATTCGATTTAAATGATTTGCCATCAGGTCCCAGGAACATAGGTTCCGGTAATCGCATTCAAGTAAAGTAAGGATGCTGATAGTTTTATCAATCTCATGGAAAATTTATTTAAACAAAAGCGTAATTTTGTAATTAATTGACCGGTTCTAACGATTGTTTGCATATTGCATAATCGTTATTTTTCTTGATATTAGTTACGATTCTATGTCATCGTTTATTAAATACATCCTACGCATTATGCTTCCATGAATTATTGTTGGCAAATACTCATACGCGTAAAAAAGGCTAGACTTTGGAAGTAGTAGTCTTCTCCTTATCTTCATAAAAACTTTTTAATCTTTACCGGCAGCTAGTTATCTCAGCTTTATATTTCGAAATTTGTTAATGTAGCTTAATAGTTACATACACATTTTATTTCTCTACAGAAAATATTCATTCATTCATTCATTCTTTTTTTATTCATGACCACCACCATTACACACGACACTGAACAACAATAATAAGGAGAGAAATGGAGTCAAGAAAAGGAAGAAGCGACACAACGTCAGACGTTAAAACATGCAAATGAAAACAGTGGATCCATAAAACTAGAGCAATAGTTGCATGGCCGCTAAACCCTAAATTCAAGCAATTAAAGGACAGTTTAAAAAAAAAAAAAAAAAAAAAAAAAAAAAACAAACAGAACAAAACAAAAACGCAGGAGATTTTATAGTTGTACTCTAGTTGAATAAGACTTTCTGATCATCACCTTTACGCGTAAAATAAACTGTGAAAGAATACATTTCCTTTATAACTTTGAATGAAAGTAAGATTTTATGCTTTGCTACTGTCAAGTAAGCATTCTAGTTTTAGTGGCTAGCTTTTGCTACAATCTTGCTTTTTGATATCCAAAAACCTTTATTTCTAAGAAAAACATGTTTGATTTGTCAAATCACCTCGAAAGCATTAAACACATATTTTTTTTCGGAAAACTGGTCTTTTCAATGATCCAGCGTCCTTTTCATTACGAAACATTAAGTTTCACATTTATGCTGGTGTCAAAAGGATTTGTTTGATTTAGCCGAATATTTAACATGAAAATAAAGGAAAAATCAAAAAGTAAAAGCGCAGGTTCTTCAAAATTTACCGCTACAATTTCAAAAATTTAACTAATATTTATTTTTTGAGATATTTTTACTTTTTTTTCTTCTACAGTAAAGGGAAATACTTCAAGATTTTTTTTCTCAGCAGATACTTAATGTAACAATCAGGTTTGAAACTATAATTTATTCAGTGATTGAACACAATCTTTTAAATTTAGCAGCAAAAGTGGAGGTCATAAAAATGATCCCTCTGGTAAAAAACATCAGTGTGTTTTTTGGTTTATTGAGACGAAGTCAAATATCCAAACCCAGCAAAAATTTAGATGCAAATGTCAAAGAGAGCCACCTGAGATGTCTACAATTGATCAAAGCTTTAAAAGTTTATGGAGACTGGCTGTGGGCTTGTAAACAATAGAGAGCCGGTCGATCTTAAATTTGTGAACGAAACATTTCAGATCGGTAAATTGGACGTGATGGTCTCATTCCTTGACCCCCTCAATCCCCCATATTTCCAGATCGGTAAATTGGACGTGATGGTCTCATTCCTTGACCGCCTCGATCCCCCATATTACACCGTTAAATTGCTTTTGTGGGGTTATGTGAAAAATATGGTCCACCGAACTAAAGTCCGAGACAATATTGACTGGAACAACTAACTACAGCTACTCTAGACATGTCAGCAAGAACATGGTGAGAAATTGAACATCGGCTGGACGTCCTTTGTGGGACTGATGATTCACACGCAAAGCTATAATAATACAACTAAAAATTCTTGTAGTATTTCCCGGCACCACAAAACAAACAGAATAAAAATATCTCAAAAATAAAATTTTGTTGAATTTTTGAAATTGTAGCGACAATTTATGAATACCCCGTGTATTTTTCAAAAATGATCAAATAATAAACGTAATACTATTTGGCTTATTCTGTTTAATCAACAGATTATCATTCAGTTATTTTTCATTAACAAAAAGATATTTTTAATTCATTGAGTACTTGTGAGCATAAGCAGAAAAGATTGAATTGTTACCCAAGACAATCAAACAATTTCTAGTTTATGGAAATCGATTTTGACGTTTCACCCTCTTTTCAGCGATATTAAGGAATGCTAGCATAATAAAGCAGTTATGATGATCAGATATATTTTAAGCCTGAGCCGCTTTTGGTCTTAATTTCACATAACAAAGAATTCTTGATGGGTTTTAGCCAAAATAATAAGGGGGAAAATTTGTGGTGAGGACCAACCATATTTCAAATTCTAAATCGGGACGTGGTATTTTCGAAAAGTCTGAGCACCTCAAAATCATGCTTATGGGAATAATTATGGGATTGCTATGAGATTGTACTTACACAAAAATTTACCGCTGTTGTAAAAGCCATTACGTGGGTTGAACCAACCACAATACGTGTTTTTATCTGATGGACTTGATAATAAGCATCGCTCTTTATAACAAATAACATTTTGATTTCTGTTTCTACGGCAATAAAAGCAACTTTTCATAAATCCGCTTCTGCTAGGCTACACCATGTTTAACCCTTGCTATCCAGTTTCAAATTTTTATATACTTTAAGTTCATGGCCCCGTGAAAACCCGATATCAAGAAGTTCGATATTTTTGATCAAATTAATTTCTAAATTCAAAGTCAGCGTCAACAGCAAAATTGAGAACGCCTGTTTAAGACAAAATTGTTTTTCTGTCAAAAGTAACTCATCTGATCCTGTGGTCGGTAAATTGATCGTTCGATTTGAATAAACTCGAAATTGATTTTTTTACCTTATCTTTTAACAGATAAGATATCATTGCCAACTCAACCACTGCTAGTACTAATTTTTCTTTAATAAGAGTAGTTGCTATTATAGATGACGATTCGAGTTGTCCATAAATTCAAGAAAATCTAATATGTTGAAATTATTGTGAAAAAATCGAACTCATGTTTTATCCTTCGTTAAGTCGTGCCTGTAACTTTAAACCAAAAACCATGTTTCGACTAGTTGGTATGATGTATTAATCCCCAAGTGTTCCTCCTTGTTTTAAACAATTTGAGATTATCAGATCTTGAGCAAAGGTACTCAAAGTTTTCACGATATGAGTCATATTTGACAAATATGAGTTCTTAATTGGCTGCACAAAGGATATTTTTTGGAGTTTAACTGACCTGGCCTTTTCTCACTTTTTTTTGCGTGAAAGCAATTGTTTTCAAAGCACATGTAATGGTTTGTAAAGATAGAAACCTATTCTTTGTTGCATATTTTATAAGACTAGTTGCCTCCTGCAAAAATTTCTTGAGCGGGGTACAATTTAGGCATCCTTGATCTAGAGGTAGATTCAATCAAAAATTTACTTGCTACGGTATTTTTCATACATATTGAAATAGTCTGCGGCATAAAGTTATAGCTGCTCATCTTTGTTTACAGATTACATCCGCTTACATCTGATTATCACATATATAATATTTTAATTCGAACAACGTTAGTATGCCAAGATAAACGGCACCATCCGTCAAATACGGGTAGTAAAGACGCATTATCATCACTAGGTCTCATACCAGATGTAAGGTGCCTTACGTGGTTTCTGGCTAGCCCAATATATAGATACAATCAAGCATAACTGGTTAATATTATAACACTTGCCTTCGATGCATTGGAAATCTGTAGTCTCCCAGCCGCTCTCCAAGCATGTTATTGTTGCATCCCCAGATGATCTATAACCAGCTAGGCAACTGTACGTCACAATCGTTCCTACTGGGTATGTTGGACCATCAGGGAGGTTGCTTGTTGTAAAAGTTGCATCTATTATATTTGGAATTGGCCCGCAGTCTAAAAACAGCGCAAAAACATTTGTATTAGATGACAAAGCTATCGATAACTAAACAAGTTTTATACAAAGCAATTAAATCTTATATTGTCTTTCTTGTTTTTGATTGTTATGCATTTTGCGTGTCTGTAGCTCTCTACAGTATTTTGCTTATTTTTTTTTGGGCACACGCTACAGATGGTAAGAGATTGATCTTGTTTGGAAACGAAATCAGAGATTGGGCAAACCCATGACAATTTCCTCTTTACTTCATTCCATGACCGATAGAATTTCCTCATACTGGTCGTCTTATTAAGCATCGCTTTATTCTCGTTGATCGATACCCATTGTTCCATGCTAGGCGAAATTCGACTTTTGATGTACATCGCGCAACCAACTTTTATGAGACAGGCCACCTAAACCAACAACCAACCTCGATCCTCCTGGTATCAGATGACCAGAAAATTAGAAAGACCCCCCTGAAAATATAGATTCGGAACTGGGACACAGAATCGCCGATACATATTCACTTTGATCCCATTCTTTGAGGCTGCAAGTCTAAGCTGCGACGATGGAGCTATTTCTAATGCAATCGTCGTCGTCAAAACTAACGTAGACCATGAAGCCTAAATTGTCAGGAAACTAATAGCAATTCCGTTTACGAAGTGTTTTGGTTAAACAGTGTTTGCCAGCAAAAAAAAACAACATTAAGCTACGTAAATACAAAAACTTTCAGAAATCGAACACTTAATTTTGAGAATTTGTTATTAAACACGACGAGGCATCATTTAACTCAATTCAAGTATGTAGTTTCACTTAATTAGGTGCACGGTAATCAAGGCAACCTTTATCACCTTTGAAGTTTATGCAGCAGATGTAAGTTATGCTTTTCATTCTTTTATCAACTCCTGTAAATTTCTGTATTTCTGCGATTTTCGAATTTTAACATAATTGGCAGTTTCTTCGGTATTTCAGTAATTTCAAATTTTAGGGTAGATTTCATTATTTACATTTCCGTATTTTAGTGCTGCCGAGGAAAGTTCAAGACGAGTGATATCTAGAGAGTAGAATCGTTATACAGTCGCGTAAAAAATAGCCAGCAGGTTTTTGTACGGTGGTCATACATGTAAAAATGGCCGTCGTCAAAACAAACTTCGATCTGAAAAATTGACCATTTTCTGTTTATCTCTGAAACAAATGCTATCAAAACAGTAAGCAACTGGCCTACAGTTTCCTCTGTTTGAGTGAAGTCGGTACGCTGCAAAAAGTTCATATATCCCTGCTTTAAACTACAGCTCGTAAAGTTCAAACACTTCACCTGAGTCACAAGAAAAACTAATCATTTCCCAGTTAGAAGCACCTCCTGTAGCAACACAAGTGATGGTAGTGTCTCCTTCTAGCTGAAACCCTGGCAAACAATCGTACGAGGCAGTGGTCCCGGGAGGAAAAGTCAAGGCAGGATTCAGATTTGTTGAAAGCAGAATTGCATTCGGAGGAGGAGAAGGAACGCCTTCGCAATCTATCAACATAAGCAATGAAATCATAGCAGCGCTAATCAAACGCTATAGATGAAGCATGAGTGATAAGCAGAATCGATGCCAATCCCAAGGTAACAATGTTGACTGTGATTGAATGCGTCAGATAGTTTGTCACTCCCTTAAAATAGGATCAGTAAACACCAGCATTTTGTCTACAATCTGATTTACATGAAAAGAACAGTCTTTGTTTAGAGTCCGCTGGCTTCCATAAGTCCAGGTTTGATTCCATCCCAATTTTTGTTCAGATAACTTTGTGTAACATTCAAAATTATGATTGGCACCAGCTACCTTGAGATGTGAATTCTGATTTTTGGCCACGGAACTACATAGACGTGAATAACACATTACCTTAAATACCTTGCTGCTATTATCCTTATAAAGTTAATACCACAAAAACACACTGTGCGTGCGACAGAACTTTTAAATATTTAATTGCTTTACTCTGCTCCTGGTCCAAACGCTAAAGCAGAACTTCACTACGAAAAACACAATTCTCCCGTCACATGCCGAGTAGGCTGATAACTTATTGCCAACATTTCGCAAAATTGAGCTAAATGCAAATGTCAAAATATATATACATGCAACTGGATCTGATGATTTCCTGATGTCTTTCATCATATTCGTTATGAAATACTACAATTTAAATAGCGCTTCTTAAAGTTAAATCAAAAATATTGTAGCAATTTCAATATTAGCAACACTTTAAATAATTTTATCTACAGATGCGTTTTGATTTCTATGTAGTTAGAAGATTATACGTTGCTATGTTTCCCACAAACTATTTTCAATCTAGTTTTAATATAGATTTTATCTAAACGAAAAGATTCTACTAAAATCAGTGATTTAAGTATAATACAGTAACCGAAAAACATAAAATGTTTAAGATACGTAGTAATAGCTCAAATATTTCTTATCAGGAATTCAAAAAGGTCTCATTTTTATTGTGTGCACAAATTAGTTCAACAAAACCAATATTAAACACAATTACAAATTTACTTTGGATACATGAATTGTTAAAGCCTGGAAACGTGAAGTCAGCTGCTTCCGAACAAACAATTACTTCTGGTCCGGAGAGTGTGTACCCAGGATCACAACTTAGAGAGACAGAAGTACCAGGAGGGTAAGTAGGTAGAATGGGATCGACTCTTCCAGGGGAAGAAAATGAAACAGGTAAACAACCTAAAAAAGCTTTTTGTAATAAAAAATAAAATGAGATAGAGATAAATTTAGCTCTAGTATTTTTGACTATTTTTATAATTTAATCACCTAAGTGCAGCATTAGTGGCAGTGGTCTTAATTTTGTTGAACTGTGCTTTATTTTTCAGACTCGCAGAACAGCTACAGTGGAGTTCTAAGTGGAGCAGTTTTTTTATTCTTTAACCCTCTGTCTACCATGGGGTCCAATGGACCCCAAAATAAAATTTGATCATTTATTACTAAGAACACATAGCAAACACGACTTCCATATTACCTGACTTTTCCTAAGTTTAGTTGATTTTCAACGAGGTAGAATATCACAAATCTCAGGTAAACCAATATGGCATAAAAAATAAAAACAGCATCGTATACCATGGGGTCCATTGGACCCCAAGGCAATAGGTAACCTGCATTGTTTAGTTTAAACTGGCTGAACTTTTTTTGATACAGTCATTTTGTTTTGAAACAATTAATCTATTGTTTGGTACCACAAATAAAAAAATATTAGTTGGTATAAATATCATTTGTAACCGCAAATGACAATCAAGTTAGAAAATAAACCACTAAAAAGAATGGCTAGCTACTTAGAAGATGACGAGATTCTAGAGCTTCTGGAATAGAGTGAAGACGATGAAAGATAAAGCGAAATAGAACAGATCGCGTCGTCGGATGACGATGGAGAAATCGATCATCTAAGTGTGGAAGAATTGTCTTCCTGTGATATCTCAGATAATGATGAAGGTCAAGATACTTCTACCATCATTATATCCCGAAATAAGAAAGAAAATTAGTCAGCTACTCCCACACAAATAACATTGGCCGAACTGCTCCTTGTAACATATATCACGACAGACCAGGCCCTTTATGCTTTGCAAAATTGCAATGTGATTCAATGCCTGGTTCATTCAGATTATTTTTTAGTGACAAGTTGATTGAAAAAGTTCGTAATTGGACAAATGCTGAAGGATTACTTGTCTACAAAGACAAGTGGGTTGCTATAAATCAACTTGAATTCGATAAATTTTGGGGTGTTATAATTCCTATTGGTGTTTATAAATGAAAAAACGAAAATGTTGCTCAGTTTTGAAGTAAAGACGACGGCAGACCTATTTTCAATAGACTCATTAACCGAAATCGATATCAACAGATTCTACGAGTGCTTCGGTTTGATGACGCTAATTCACGAAGAAGAAACAGATCTGAAGACAAATTCTAGTCTATCAGAAATTTCTTTCAGTAATGGGATTTGAATTTACGGGACGCCTACATTTCAGGTCTCCAAATGACTGTTAATGAACAATTAGTTTGTTTCAGAGGAAGATGCCCATTTCGGCAGTATATTGCTTCAAAACCTGAAAGTATAGAATAAAAATTTAGGCAATATGCGAAGCCAACACATCTTATGCATGGAAGATGCAAGTTTATACTGGAAAAAATTCTGCAGTTGGAAGAGAAGTAAACCAGGGAGCAAGAGTTGTTAAAGATTTGGTCAAAAAATTAAACATTCTGGGAGAAATTATCCTTACAATAATTTTTGTACTCCATCCCGCTTGCTCGAAATCTGCTGATAAAAAAGCTTACTCTGGGGGAAACTATTTAGAAGAACAAACCAGAATTGCCTCCGCAATTCACAGTTGCTAAAGGTTGTGACATTACTTCTACAGTTTTTGGAATTCAGAATGATGCTATGATCGCATCGTATCGCCCCAAAAAAGACTGTGTTAATATGCTTTCGACGATGCACTTACTTCCTGAAATAGGTTCAAATTATGCTGAAAAGAAGCCTGAAGTAATCTTGTATTACAACAGCACCAATAGTGGAGTGGACATTTTGGGTAGGATGGTTTGAACGTACACCTGCAAGAGGATGACTACAAGATGGTCAGTAGCCTTATTGTATATCATGATCGACGTTAGCGCTGTCAATGCTTACATAGTATGGCAGCAATTGCATGATGAAAATAACAGGAATTTTAGCAAGAAAAGAAGAAGAAAGTTTTTGATTCACTTAGGAAAAGAGCTTGCTGGAATGTCAAGTGCTTTGTTAATGCAAAAAAGGCGTGCAATTCAGCCTCAAAGCAACAGAAAAAAGACTGCTGCAACTGAAAACCAGGCAACAAAGCTAAAAAAAGCCAGATGCTATCTTTGTGAAAGAAGAAAAGATCGAAAATGCAGACAGGCATGCAGCGCCTGCAATAACAACATTCGTCAAGAACATTCGCAAGTTATTTGCATGCAATGCAATCACTAATAGGCTTCAACTAATAGTGTTGGAAGTAAACATTTGCAGTATTCTAAACGCTTTGTAACTGTGTGCATTGGTTTGCAGTATTGAAAAATTGTGCGTTTTGGCTGTTGTGCAACCAACCATTGTGCTTACTAAATCGGCCTTGCTTTTGTTGATATTGCTTCGTGTTGATATTAGTTACTTGAACTCCTATGTTGTTGCACTTTTTTGCGAAAATGATGATTGGGAATAATCAGTAACAAAACTTAATAAACATGCAAATCATTGCATAAACGCCGGGAAAGGTGTATCAGGTAATTGCAGTGCATCATCTAATCTTTTGACTGGCTGTGTAACTGAATACATATGATAAGGCCTAAATACCGCATTTTTTGTTTTTTTATTGCATTTATTACTTGTTTTTGTGTTTAAATTGTTCGTTTTTTACAGTTTTTAATGTTAATTTGTTGATTTGTGTGAAATGTTAACGGCCAAATGCTTTTTTGAAATCTGGGGTCCATTGGACCCCAACGGTACAATTTGCATGAAATTTTTTTGGTAGACAGAGGGTAAAATGTTTCAAGTATATAAGAGCTCAGCTTTGTTGCTTGGCATCACCTCTGTTACTGCTTGTAATAATGAAGCATGCAGAAAAATATTATCGTGAAGTCATTCCAACAACTTACGCTCTGCTTTACGCAGCAATCTTAATTTAATAGCAGCAGAACGGTCGATTCAATCATTTTGAATTTCAATATTCGATATTTCTATTTTACAAAAATTGCGTTGGTGCAAAATTTCTGGAGTTAAACTAACAGGCAGGAATTCTCTAGCTGAGTATCAAGCCGAAAACTGCTCTCAAAATAATTTTAGAGGGTGGTTACCTCCAATGGCCGTTAACGCCATCATGACCGCTATATAAAAACCATTGTTTCTAAACCTCCGGATAAACTTCATGAGACTATATTGTCTTTACGACGCCTATGACTGATTCTCAAGCACCGTTTTTTTATTATCTGTTGAATTGATTTGTGGCGCAAAGTCAATTATTGGAACGAAAGGTACACCAAGCAGGCAGTTGTAATTGGTTTTCCATTTATTTGTTATCACTAGAAATATACGAACTTTAAATCACGGAAGAGTTTGTGAAACAGAAGTAGGTTTTGTAAAGCAGACCTGTAGTTATTTTACATTCAAAATGTAAGAGACACAGTTTTGCTGCATCTTAGATTTAGTTAGCTGGAATCTAAATAGCTTGAATATCTTACCAGACTAACTGAATTATATTGTTGACAGCTGCGGGCTGTCGTGAGCATACAGTCCACTTCCTCAGGCAGAAAAAGCAGTGAAGCACACTGGCAATTGGTTTTTAGCCTAAGTAAGCAGATCGATTATAACCTTTTACAATAAAATCATTGTGGGCATGCCCAGTCAGGGATAACCTATTTTGGTTCCACAGGTGAAGTTGGCAACTTGACTTAAAAACTCAACGTAGCTAAATTTTTTACATCATGTCTAAAAAACCAAAACGCCTTATTGGAAAATAAGATGTTGGTATTTCCACATCCATACCTGGAATTGATCCTAGAGCGGAAAGTGGAAAATGAAAATAGCGACGGGTTAAATTGCGTGCCCTGTTCCTCAAATGAGATGAGCGATGACAAGAGACTGAGCAATTCAATAATACACAACTACTCGTTGTTCATATAAATTCCCCCACCACGGAACTTTATGAATGTGTGAGATATGCGACAACGCAAATATGACACGTTTTCCGACTTGTACCCAGGTTTTTTGCCTTCCCTTCAAGTAAAACTGTTTTTGGTGAATAGATTGATTGAGTTACGTGGCCTGAGTATTTGTTCAACAATCAAGTTGCAAAGACACTATGCATTTATTGGCAAAAAGCTTTTTCGGAAAAGCGTCAAAATTACCGCTGTTGGCCGTTCAAGGCTTATCGCAACTCTGGAAGTTTTAGTGTTAAGGATCACAGCGTTTGGCACCGGGAAGACCTGGTTGCCTAATTTGCATCTACAACCGAGTTCATATTAATTGACTCAAGCCTTGTTTTTAAGAATTTTGATATTGAGTGCAAAATAATACATTGTGAAGTCATAAAGAATTTTTTCAATATCTACTTACGATAAAAACATACAAAATATAGAAGTTGCTAGTTGCTAATCAGTAATTTTCAAGGCGATCTCCTATTAAGAGGGATCTGCCTCCAGCATCACACCAAGGCAAAATAGAAAAATTTGCTCAAAAATGATCACCAACATCATACGATATCATGTTAATAACCCGCGACCGGTTTCGACCTTGTTGGGTCTCATCAGGCGGCTGTAACAAACACTCAATAATAAACATGCTGAAAAAAACAAATTTGCCATTGGGTGCAAAAAAAACTAACAAGTAGCAACTAGCAACTTCTATATTTTGCAGAATGATAAGCCTTGACAATGATCCTACACTCCTATTAGGGCTTACCGATGTGATTTGTTGTGCATGTCATGTGTGTGTGTCCTTGGGTGAGACCCTCATGATATAGGTATTGCTGTATCATATTGATTTTTATTGCATCTTTTTTTTGCACCCAATGAATATTTGTTTTTTTGAGCATGTTTATTATTGAGTGTTTATTACACTCGTTTGATGAGACCTAATAAGGTCGAAACCGGTCGCGGGTTACTGACAGGATGTAATAGATTGCTGTATGGTACCGTATGATGTTGGTGATCATTTTTGAGCAAATTTTTTTATTTTTACTTATGACAAAATAAATTATTTTGTTTCTAACTCAGTTGCGTAAGGTTTGATTTTAATCTATCAATATGGCTGATATCATGCCGAAGAAGCGGAGTCGTATTATAACTCTTGTTGAGCATAACGAATATGGACGAAACTGTTGCAAGCTTAGTGGGTGAGGGTCAAAACTCAGTATCTCGGATCATTAGGCAAGAGACAAAAACAGATCTTTTACCCCCCAAACGCAAGGGAAGATGTGGAAGAAAACGGAAAACGACCCCAAAAGACGATGCTTTTCTCATCAGAAACAGTAAGCTTAATCTAAGAGTACTTTTGATCAGCAAAAACCTTTGCAAGACTCTGGGATACAAATACGTGCTAGCAGTGTGCGTCATCAATTGCTAGAAGTTAAAAGAAAAGATAATAAACCTGAAAAAACAACTTCCTACGAAAACAATGAAGCAAAAACGGTTAGTTTAAGCAAAGAAGTATAAGAATTGGTCCATAGAAGACTGGAAAAAAGTGTTTATTTTCAGATAAGACTCGTTTCTTTGTGCAGAGATGGCACAGCATGAATGTAAGAATCAGTAAAGAGGGAAGTTGAGTTTAATGCACTTTAATTAAACGGTGAACAAACCCCAGAAAAATGTTTTGGGTTGGTTTAGGTAGGAACATCAACCTCAAAAGTAGAAACGATAAATTTAACTTGCTACACTGAATTAATTTGACAAACAGTCACTTGTGAAATGCAAAGGGCTTTTCCTAAAAATGGGAGGAGTATTCCAGCAAGATCTTGCTCCGTGCCATACGTCGTCCAAGCAAATAAAAAAAGGTTTTAATGAAGCTGCCATATACGTGCTAGACTGGCCAGAAAACTCACCCAACCTCAACCCAATAGAAAAACTTTGGTCAATTTTAAAATCTCGTTTGCAAAAAATTGATTGCACTACAAAAACCAAGCTCATAGAGGCAGTGATTCAACTTTGGTATAATGACCCTAAAATTGAAAAAAACTGTAAAATACTTTTTTAATCAATGCCAAAACGTGTGGAAGAGGTGATAAAGAATCAAGGTGGTCACACAAATTATTAATACCGGGTTTTGAAATGTATAGCAGAAAATAAATAATTTAAACTGTGAATAACTAAAATTGTATGCTTTTTGCTACTTGAGTCAATTAATATGGACACGACTGTATTCTATTATTTTTCAAATATTCATGTAAAGAGCGACGACAGTGTAAAATGCGTAATAATTACTTAAGGATAATTTTCACAAAATAATCAGCTGGAATCGATAAAGCTGTTTTTGTTCATTTTCGGTTGTGACTTGGGCCACAATTTAATTTGATATTTTGTTTGATAATGACGCTTAAATAAATCTTTTTAAACATAAATTGTATTTGGACTGAATTAGCGAGATACTTTTACCTAATTTGATTGCAATGAAACGGCTTTGTAATGGATGAACAGCATTGACTTTGAATGTTTTCGAAAATAAAACTAAACAACGATATCAAGTCTAACCTTGTAAGCAGTCTGGTCCATCGCTAAGAGACCAACGTGGACCCCGAAAAGTACTCAAACATTCACTCTGAAGATTATCTAAACTGGAAAAATATCCGGAATCACAGCTGTATGTTGCTATTGTTCCAAATGATGATGGTGTAGTTAGAACACTTGATGGGGTCACACTACCATTTTCGATTTTTGAAAGCAGAGGACAAACTGTAAAACATCATTTTAGTATCATTAAATAAGCATAGTAATCTAAAAGCACCAAGTTAAAATTTTGGCTAATACATGTTTTCGGTAGTATGAGTTTTTAGATAATATACTTTTGGCAACAAAAAACACTCCAACTGATCATAAACAATTAATGAAAAAGTTGTGCTTATTGATAGATTAACAGTTTAAGGAAATTTTTCTTTATATAGCTTACAAAGAATCACCAACGTAACTTTTCAATTAAATAACAATCACTCTTATTATAGTTAAGCATAGCAAGATGATAGGGTAAACAGCTTACACCGATTAGAACATGTTGGAGCTGTAGCTTGACTCCACTCTCCTGATGACGTGCACACGTTTATACTTGATCCACTCAGCGCAGAAGGAGGAAAGCAAAAATAGGTGATTTCGTCATTTTCCGCATAGAAATCTTGAATCCTTTCGTATGAACCTCCAACCAATTGAGGAGGCTGATTGCAGGCTGAAAAAATACTGCTGATCTATATCTTTTAAAATTGACATGGCAGTTGTTGCAAAAAGACAATTTATTATTGCGTTTTAAATTGATTCGTTTAGGCTTTGACAATATTACTCTAAAATTACTTACTAAAACATTTTGGTGAAACAAATATCCAAATGCCATTTGAGCAAAGATTTATTGCATTTGGCGGCGAAAGAATTCCATTGTTTGTGCAAGAGTATGAAACGACGTCATCGGCTGCGTATGAGGTTTGCATCGGCAAAAATTTAACTCCAGAGTTGACTGGGGGACCCGCAGAGCAAACTAGAATGACAAGACAACTTGTTGAATGACATCTTTGCGTGCTATGCGTAATGTATTATTTGAAACGGTATATTGTTTTAATTTATCAACAGTTCCGCATTGACATCAGATTCAGTTACGGTATTTATTTCATCGAACAAGCGGCAGGATAACTTTAATCTAGCTTTGTGTATTATATCGTGAATTTACTTAACAACTTACAAAAATATATTAACAAAATAAAAAATATTCAATTTAAGTTTCATACGCTACATGTACCTGGGTGGCAGGTTGGTAGAGGAAGTGGTGAAAAGCCTCCATTTTCTTGACATGTGAAAACTGAGTTTCCCTCTAGTTGAAAGTTGGCATTGCAGATGTAAGTGACCGAGTCGCCGACACCGAAAGGACCATCTGGTGAGCTTACAGCATTTGCAACACTTGGTGGAATGGAACAGGCTGAAAGTAAGTGATCAGAATAGTTAATTATATAAAAGATTGTTCTTCGAATTAAGCTTCAGAGCAAGGATTTATTCCATTCTCTTAAGACGATGAGTAAAACCCTAGGTTGTTCCTTCAATTCAGAAGATGGTGAGTTCAATAATCACATGAGTTCTGCGTTGTTATACGGAAGCAAAAATACTTCGTTGTAATTTGTCTTTACATGGCTAAACCGTGTGTTATGTAATTTGCACGTGCGTGTTTGGATTGGGTGCGTGTATGTGCGGTGGTAGAGAGTGCAAATGTTTTTATTTTCATTCTCCAATCGAGGAAAATTTTCTGTTGCTTACGCTGGCACAGTTAACGTCATCTTCGAACCTGCTTCAAAGTAATTATTTCTGCTGTCACTGCTCTTTTCCACCACAACCAGCGTTACCAAAAAGGAGAAAAAATTTAGTATGGTGTTTGTTCTAAAGACACCACAACGTAGCCATCGCAAAGTTTGAACGCCCATCACTGCCACATTGAACTGAGTCCCAACTTGCTCGAACCCACACCCACTTACCAACAACAGGACAGCAATACTGGAAACTTTAAGGTCGGTTTGATGAGAAGGTTTTATCATCAAGAACTAAAAGAAATTTCTATGACCGAAAAGTACGAATCTATAACTAAATGACAGCAAATATACAATTAAGATTGCAAATTACAAGAAGAAAACTCCAATTGTATATGTTGCTCTTGTTTCTACTAATATCATATCACCTTCTAGTCCTGTTTCACACCGAGTTCCGGTGTAAGGTGGGATGCATTCACAACGATATCCCTGAATAAGATCGACACAACTTCCCTCACGTAAACATGGATTAGATAGACAGTCATCAATATCTAAGAGTATTTAATAAATTCGTCAGTGGTACTTAGCTCATAAATATTGTGTTTTCTAACAAAACACGGAAAGAAACGCATATGTGCTGAACAACAGTATAGCAGTTAAGTCATCAAACAAGAAAGTTGGAAAGGAACCATTGGTCTTCGAGTCAAGCACCCACATTAGCTAGAAAAAGTGCCAAGCAGTAGCAGTAGATCTCGCCCTGCGATGCCAACCTCAGTAAAAAAGGACATTAAACTGAAGTCTCATCTTTTGTGCTGAAATTATTTTCGTGATTAACCCTCCTTATCATAGAATGCAAGTATAGCATTGAAACATAATTCCAATGAAAAGTTGCAGTTCATTTTAAACAAAGTCATGAATACAAATTTTTTCTTCCAAAATTCACACAACTAATTGACACACTTTGATTTTCGAGTAATCAAGGCTGCAATTCCAATAAAAACGTCCCCCAACTAAAAACCTGGTGCACACCCCAGGCTGGCTGGTTCAAAGATTATCATTTTGAATATTACTCGGAGTTAGTTTTACCAAAGTTGCTTGTGACATATTGAATGATTTTTATCGAGGCCTTTATCTTTATTCAGGAACCGATTTTGGTTTCCAATACAGTAGCTAACATCACCTAATTTATTCTGAGGTAAAATGGCTAAATTATGAAAGCTTTAATTTCCTGTATTTAAATAAACAATAATTCCGTGAATAATATTTGAATAAAATTTATTCTTGATTCAAATAAGGCATTGTCTCACATGTAGGGTTTTACAAAAGTCTCAAACCAGTTTTTTCCTCACGAAGAAACACATTGATAATTGTGCAAGAATTTGATCCAGTGTTTGATAGTAAAAAATGAATATCATTGATATATTTCACTATTGCAAATAAAAATACAAAATAATAGTTTTTGTGTAACTTATTATATCAGGTAAAAAACAAGTTGCATCAAAATGTAAAAAGCTTACTAGTGCATTGTGGAGGATTTTCAAATCCAGGCGAACATTCAGCCCTCACGGTTACCGGAGCTAAAATATCAAACATCTGTACGTCAAACAACATTCAATTAGACGTCAAACATTAAAGATGATCAAAGCCAAATTAAGTGAACAAAAAAAGGGGGCTGGAGGCACTTTTTCTGAAGGAGATGCAAGTCATAAATACGCCCAGCAACTTTCTGTAGAGCGTAACGTGTTCTCTAAAAGTTAAAAAACTGGCACCTTCCTTTAAACTTTTAAATTGCCAAGCAACGTTATAAAGTATAATGCTATCTTTTTTGTAAAATTATGACCAATTTTTCAACAGAAAAGCAAAGAGTTTTAAATCTATGCATTTTTTTTATGTGACCCAACTCTTACAGTCTTCAAAAACTCGGGTCTAGCGATTAATCCAATTGTACTACATCGTCAAAGAAAACACAGAGCCAAGGTTATCATTATATTGTTTTTATACTTAATGCTATAATTATAACTCTATGAAATACTGTACAAAAGTGATTTTTTATCTATCGAGCATACTAAAATTTATCTACATTAGCCTAGGCTAACTGATCTTCCGGTAGAGAAAAAAGCAAACAATTGTAGTTAAAAGTCATATATTTATTTTTAAAGTTTCGTTCGGTTATGGCTAAACCCTTAAATAACAGCATTGCTCGAGAGGAAGAACAAACTTGAGAAAATTATAGCCTACCATAAAATTAAAATCTTAACAGCTGACAATGGCTGTACAACAGTAATAGACAGTAATGATCATGTTAAAATATTTCTGTACTTTTGAATGATAAGCAAACATATTGTAATCAAACAAGAAAATCTAATCCTCTTAATAAAATTACCAAAAGCGTAAACAAATTTATGTATAAACTTTTGAAGCAAGACAAAATTGATAAGACTTATTTATTATTTTTTGCATTGAAGTAAAGATGTAATGCACGTTTTTACTGTTTGCCTAAAATTTACAAAAATAATGTTGCTCTCCTCTCTATTGTTTCATTTGTTAACACGCCCTTGTACAATCTTTCCAAATTTTTAACAAATGTGCTTTTAACTAACACATAGGTCTAGAGTAGGGGTTCTTAACCGGGGGTACCTGTACCCCTTGAGGGTACGAAACACCAATGCAGGGGGTACGAGATGAGGTGTCAGAATAATGGTTATTCTAAACTATTTGCTAAAAATTTATTGTCAATGTTATTTGAAATAAAAAAACATTTTCCGAAGCCTTTTTTAACATCTGCATTTCTGAATGATTTTTCGTCATAAGAGTTACTGTGACGTAATAAATAGCTTGCTGTTTGTTCCAACAGAACTGGTTTTGCACTGAATTGGTTTTGTTGTGAACAATATTATGGTAAATAAATATACACCGGTAACATGCTACATTGTGTTTTATTTCATTACTAGATTGTATATTTACCGGTAATTTTGTAGTTATTTGTTCGATCGGTCTTGGGGTACAAAAACATTTTACAAAATTTTAAGGGGTACGAGAGCCAAAAAGGTTAAGAAACACTGGTCCAGAGCGTAAGAAATTCCATTGAATTCATTGAACCAATATAAGATGTGGCCATTGAGAAAAATGAAACTTCAGCGTTGTTTGATGTTGAAAGTCCTTTTACTTCTGTTTCTATTGACTGAGCTGTAACTGTTATGGTGGTTATGGTTTCCTCTGATGACACCTAACTGACACACACACCTCTGATGATAATACTGGCCTTGAAATCTGTTTTAACTATTATCTTTTCGTATCAAAATGCTTTGCACAAACAAACATTTGGTATCCCCCAGGGGCCTCGCATCTTCCCCCCTTGTGGCCAATATATTCATGAACGCATTGAATCCAGAACACTTTCCACATTTCACATCACACTCAAGCTCTGGTTTCGATTTGTAGATGATACTTTTTGCTTGTTGAAATCATATCTCATAGCACAATTTCATGAACATAAGTGCGAACCGCAGCCACATACAGTTCACAATGGAAGAGAAACAGAGCTTCTCTTTTCCTTTCTTGGACGCGTTCGTCGTCCGACACAGCCGCAAGCTACATGCACAGGGTATGAGAAACCCACACTCACAAGTAGGTATCTTCACTACAATTCACACCACGCCATACACCAAAAACTAACAAGCGCTGAAACACTGCCTGAAAGAGCCAAATACACAACATGAACAAACAAGACAAAATACAAAACACCAACAACATTCTTTCTGTGCTACAACTTAATGATTTTCCTCTTATTGTTGCTGTTGTTGATTACCCAAACCCTTCCGAGGGGAGCATGGCAGAAGACCATGGAGCCACAGAAGCCGGGCCACTCCCCAGGGCCTGGACCAAAGGTCGTACAGAAACAGAGAGTCGCCAAAGAGCAAGCGGTGCAAAAAGTCCGTGTCTGGGCAGTGCAAAATGAGATGAGAGGTGCGCTGGGACGAGTGTCCGCAGGCGCTTCAGGAAGGATTTGCGGTTCTGCCAATCCTAGAGAGATAAGAGCTTAACGGAAGGCAGTGTCCGTTGCAGCGTAGGCAAAAGACAACACAGCGAGCGTTACGAGGGAGCACAAGCTCCTCGGTGGAAGTTGAGGGAACAATTTTGATGAAAGTATGCCTCCAGTCCGAGAAAAGACAAAAGTGGATACGAGAAACGAGACAACAAAGGCTACAAGGGATTGCAGAGAGCACGAGTAGCGCTCCACGTCTGGCCAGCTCATCAGTGTCGTTTCCCAAAAGAAGCCAGTGTCCGGGGACCCATTGTAGCCTGATAGAACAGAGAAAGAAAGAAGACAGTTCCTAACAGATCTACCAGAAAGATTGAAGTAAAAAGAAAGATGGAGAAGAAGACAGGGTGACGAGAACAGAACGAGAGATAGAGTGGAAGAAAAGAAATGAAAAGTGCCAGACTTGTTTTACTGCCGCGACCAGCAAAGAGCATGCAGAATGGCACAGGCTTCAGTGGAGACACTTGAGCATACTGGGCCTGCTGAAAAGAAAAGAGTGGCCTCAGTCCTACATAGAGAGCAGTTGGCAGGTACGCCAGAGCCGCCTTTTCCAAAAGGAAAAGGAACAGAG
This sequence comes from Trididemnum clinides, assembly GCA_963675345.1. Classification (NCBI taxonomy): domain Eukaryota; kingdom Metazoa; phylum Chordata; class Ascidiacea; order Aplousobranchia; family Didemnidae; genus Trididemnum; species Trididemnum clinides. The sequence goes on from OY776294.1 coordinate 4,329,458, forward strand.
CTATCTGTCCAGATTACCAGATAATGAGGAGGGAGAGAGTCAAGGTGAACGAGAGCATCATCTTGGCGAGAGAAAGGGGGATCAGAGCGGGAATACCGAGAGGAGAGGGTGAACTCCACGGTGAAGGAAAGCATGTTCCAAGGAGGTGAGAGAGGGCAAGCAAGGAGAGCCTCCCTAAGAGAAGCAGAAGGAAGCATAAGCGGGTGAGTGGACCAAAAATCTCTCCAGAAGGATCTACTGGGTCTTGGTTTTACTCCAAGTCTCGCCAAACCTGAAATGGGAAAAGAGGTTGGGAGATAAAGGGCCCACTTATAAGAAGAAAGAGTGAAATGAGTCAAGGTGACTCATAGAGAAGATACGCCTTAGAGAGGGGGGGATAGGGGAGGACGAGGTAACTGTTGATGGCGCGACTAGCCGCTCAGTGAAGACATTTCAATTTGGTGATATTGGTAACGGTTAAGAAAAGGAAACCATCTAACCATGTGGGTGAAGCATAAGTGAGAAGGGGCCGAAGAAAAGCTTTATACAGAAGAGAGAGGGACTCCTTAGAGGGGTCCTGAGCAAGCAGAGATACAGCATAAGATCTTGAGATGAGGAAAAAACTTGGCCTTCAGCGAAGATACATGTTTAGAAAAAGAAAAGAGTGCGGTTGAAGGTGACTCCAAAAAAAGTTGAAGTGGGATTGAAACGGAGGCGGGAGTTGAATAAGAGCAGATTGGGCAGGAGGTTAGCTTGGTGGGGATCCAACGAGAAAAAGGAGGCCTCACATTTGTTTGGATCGAGAGGAAGACATCAGTACTCCCACCAGCAATCCAATCGAATCAAAGCTCCTTGTTTTGCCTCCATTGCAGTAGGGATCGAGGGGGAGGAGGACCAAATGGCCAGATCGTCAGCATAAAGAGAGCAGCTGACGGAAGAAGGCAGAGAAGCAGGAAGATCATTGATGAAAAAAGAGAAAAGTACAGGGCCAAGAACAGATCTTTGTGGAACATCTCGACGGACTCGAAAGGAGCGACTTTTGTGATTTTGATAAACCACGAGAGCACGCCTAACAGAAAGGAAAGATTGAGCCCAACGAGCAAAGCAAGGAGGGAGGCCAGCCAAAATGAGTTTGTGGAAAAGGGTGGGGTACCAGACAGAGTCGAAAGCTTTCGAAAAGTAGATGTAGCGAGAATGGTCCGAGGGCCCGGCTGGGTTTGTTAAACAAATCTGAAATGGACTGAGAAAGGAACGGAACTCTGATACGCAGGGCCTTTGACTGAGAAATAGAAAAGTGGGATCTCAGTTGATCGGCGAAGACTGAAGCCGAGTCACTGGGAGAGGAACAGTTAGAAGGGGAGAAAGATGAGCCAGCGACAGAACAAAGGAGAAAATGCACAGATTTAGTGGTAGATTTGGGTGAGAGATAAAAGCAAGTCACCTGCCATTTCTCAGCCTTGGCCTTAGCGATGACAGACGAAGCACGTCTGGAAGCGAAGATGTAAGCCTGACGATTTTTGTCACTTCTGTGAGCGGCAGCGAAAGCCTTGCGTCTTTCTCCAACCGCTTCTTCCACTTCAGCAGACCACCAGGCTTTAGGATGACGTTTGATGCGACCGAAACGAAAGGAAGTTTTTGCCGCATTCAGTGTCAGAGAAGTAAAGAGGGCAGCAGCAGAAAAAAGGAAAAGAGACAGGTATTCCTCTGCAGAAGGATAGTGAGAGTCAAAGTAAAAGGCAAACTCATCCCAACAAGCTTTCTGAAAATAGAAAACTGTTCGTTGGGGCGAAAGACTGCAGAAAAAGGGATGGTTAGTACAATGGTAGGTGATCAGAACCCAGGTTCTGAAGCATTTACCAGAAACCAAACAGGGCGAAAGAGGAGAGAGCAAAGGAGTTGTCAGGGGAAGAGTGACTGCCAGAGGATCGATGTAAAAGAGTAGGTACGTCAGGGTCATTGAGGGGGAGGTCAGAGGAGATGAAATGAATACTTCTTCTCCATGCGGGTTGGAAGTACCTTTTGAGTCCCAGAGGGGTGATGGCAATTGAGGTTCCCCAGAATGAAGAGATTTCTAAAGGGAAGAATAAAGGGAGGAAAGGGGTCGGTTCTGCTCTCAGTCGGAGAAGAACGAATGGGGGAGCATAAACATTAAGAAATGAGAGCAAGAAGGAGTTGTTTAGTGAGATATTGACCCCTAAATAATCAGAGTAGGGGTCAAGCGAGGAAAGAGAGGAAGTAGAATGCTCAGAGAAAGATAAACTCTGCCTGACGAAAATGATGACGCCGCCGCTAGCTTGCGAGGCATCGGGAGAGCGAATACCAGACCGGGAGTGGGTGCGATCAGATTGCAGAGAAGAGAATCCAGGGATCTGGAAAGAGGATGATGAATTGAGGTTAGATTCCTGAATATGATAAGGTCAATGGAATGAGACGAAAGAAAGTGTAGAAGTTCAGTGCTCCTGGCTCAAAGACCTCCAGCATTCCATTGAAGAACCCTGATGGAATCAGGGGTGAAAAAAATCAGGGGTGTTGAAAGACAGCCACGAGCATGGAGCGGCGGTAAGGGTGCAGAACGAGTAGATACAAAGTGAGCGGGAGGGAGGCAGGGGTACTGTACTGCATTTGCCGAGGGGGGCCAGATAGGCCAGACTGATATGTGAAGGAATACAAGCTGAAGGAGTCCGAAGAGGAACTTACAGTTTTGGTAGGTGTGAAATCTCCAGAAGAAGCAGGGGAAGCTCCAGGAGTGAGAGCTGCAAAGAGTTTTAAATTTAGAGAAAGAAAGTAAAGAACATTTTAGATAGATCCACTTAGATAAACCTACCCCGCCAGGTCACAGTTCCAGTGTACAATGAACAGGAAAAGATGGGGCCAGGGTTAAGATGAACGTTGCCGCTCATCAAGAGAAGCAGAAAAATGAGAAGACTGGAAAAACAGAGGCAGGAGAAGAGAGAAGACAGGCGACCGACTGTAAAGAAGCTGCATGCTGCCCTGCTGCGGTCGTTCAGGGAGCAGCACGGAGTAAAAATGGTTTGCGCAAGGGGAGTGCCTGAGGTAATTGGGACCCTCGGAAGGGCCAACAGCCATTTCGAACCAACCCAAATGGGACCGGGGACGGCACTACCACGTTTAGGCGACTGTTGATTGGTGCAAAGCTTTCCTCTTCGTTGTTTATATTCTATTTAAAACCTCGTTTAGCAAAGTACAAACGAGCAATTAAAATTCAGAGACCTGAAAAGTCGGCCTTGTGCAAACATTTGATAGAGTTTAATCACAGAATCAATTGCAGTGGTTCGACCATTTTAAAATATGAGAGCAATTACCAACGACGATTAACAGCCGAGAGCTGGTATATCAACGCATACCAATAGGTCATTAACCGTTCTGATGGTGAAAATTTGCCAGAAGTATATCTCTCTCTTATTTAACTCATGTTGTTTTCATTACCAGTGATGTATTTCAAAAGTTATTGTCAATTAACACACCTAACAAAGGTCTACACCTTAAGTTTGGACACAAAATATGTGAGAATTCAAGCTTTAAAAATAGTTATTCCCCAAAAAGGTCTTCATCCTCATTTTGGACGCAAAAGTACGTCAATGTAAGCTTTGATAATACTAATCCCTAAAAAAAGTTTTGATATTCAATTTAAATGCAGCAAAAAAGGGACCCAGCAGTGCGGCTCTTTCAATTTTGTTTGCGTCGTATGTGGCTTGAACTTGCGGCACGCATAGCTTCTCCTGGCTTAGGTTTTGTTTTGCGGTCAATCGAACCTCGCCGCTTCTCAATCACCAGGAACGTTTCCGAACATGTTTTGAACGAAGCACTATTTTACAAGAAGAACTATTCTACAGATAGCCCTATTTTACAATCTGCACTTCACTGTGTTTTTGTTGCTGTATGATTTATCTTAGGAAAGAAAAAACGTTTTCATTGCTGTATGATTTGTCTTTAGAAAATGGAAATGATATCGTTGCAGTACGATATGCCCTAATCTCAGCAAAATTTTACTTAACGACTTATTTTACAATAGGCACCCCAGATCCAAATGTTTCGCTTTAGTTTCGGTACAGTATTGGTAGTTTAATTTGCGGAGTTATGCTGTTTTTGTATTCTGTATTTTGGGGGAGTGATTTATTTACTCAACCATGCTTTTTTCTGAAAATGCTTGGCGTAACCTGGAGAGCAAAACCTTAAAAATATATAGCTTTTAGCTATAATTGCTTGATTTTTCCTCTACCGAAAAAACAGTTAGCTTAGGCTAACCTAGATAAATTATAACTTTTTGTTGACAAAATATTGAAAAAAAGTTCACAGATACACTATAAACAAAAAGAAGTTAAGCCAGGTATCCACTTCAGTTGTCATAACAGTGTTGCAGCTTATGTGCAACAAAAGAATAAGGAGTAGGCATACTTAAAGGCCTATAACTGGTTGCGGAAGAGGGTTATTCTCTGCCCCCACGTGACTGAGGCTCGTATGCGGCGCCAGTGAGTAAAAAATACAGGCAAATGAAAGTGATATCGTAAGGTCTCGTAACTCGCTAAGTTATGCTTTGTAACTTTTGGCCAACGATCATTGCTCGACTGAAATTATTCGTGTTCAGCAATAGAAAATGGCAAAATCATTAAGCTACAGATGTAATAAAAAGACGGAGTTATGGACAGGCTACTTGCTTAGGCTCTACTCACTTGTTTCACACTAGTCTCAATATTGCGGCCAGCAAACAAGTGCAACAAAAATAACACAAAATAATGTTTATCGATACCTCAAATTTATGGGTGAAGAAACATTTCTGTAATTTCACTAAGTAAAATATACTGAAAACATCCACGTATAAAGCATATTTGCAATTTAGTAACCCTCCTCTATCGATGACAACTTAATCCTGACCATATCATGCTGTTATGTGTAAATAGATATGATGAAAGTATGACAAGTTATCGATGATGAAGCACACATATTTCAAGCTTACCAACGTTAGGACGGTAACATATATTTCTCGTCTCGCTCCAGCAACAAGCAAACTTGGCACAACCTCCACTGAAATGTGAAAAAAGCGTTTATTAAACTACGCATAAATAGATTATATAGAACAGCATATGAGTTGCCAATATTTTGCGACATGCAGTGAGACTATAACAATCAGGGACCTGTTTTCAGGGGGAAGCGGGAGGGCTGCAATATTTTGTGAACAGGGGATAATATTAGAACCATAATCAAGCTCGGCAATCATGAACAATTCCTATCTTGCCCTTTTGTGTGTGCTCCAGCAACGTGACATGGAGAGGCAGGTCAAGTCAACGCTTTACCTTCTCCAAACAGGTACTTCAAAGATGCACTTTCCTCTTTTCCTCGGAGTTTAACTCCCTTTCCCACTATCACTCTTGAAGCTTGTGGTTGTCTTTCCTCCTGCATCTCAGCTTATCCAGGGGGCTGCCCATCAACCAGCACTGGGTTAATTTATCCGAGGTTTTCCAGCACGTATACCTCCACTGTACACAACAATCTACCAGGCAACCCCTCTGACAATGCAGGTCATTCCTCTCATCCTCACGTACAACCTTTTACCTTCCCTCTGCCCTGCCTCTAATCTCTCCTTTAGTATCTTTGCAACACTCTCAACTTACTGAACATGTTCTACACTTCTGGTTCTTCTCCCACGCCTCCTACATCGTCTTCTTCTCCTAAATTGCTTAGAATTCTCCAAAGGAACGCAGAAGGTTTTTGTGCCAGAAATGTTGAACTTCTTCACCTTGTATTGCGCTTTTCGGTCAATCTTAACTGTATTCAGCAATTCAGTCTGAACTATTTCTCATCTTTCCGGATCCCTGAATACTCTACTTTGCGTTCAGGATGCATTCACTCCAAGTCTGGCTCTCTCACCTGATAACTCGCACGCTAACGGCCGTGTAGCTATTTTCTTCAAACAAGGCCTATCATTTTCTGACCATTCAACCCCCCCTCCCTCTCTCTCTCTCTCTTTCTCTCTCTCTTCACGCTGCCCCTACTCCAATTTCCTGGAGGTTAACATTTTGTCACAAAACTCCTCTTTCTTTTCCAAACATCTACGCTTCTCCAATTTTTTCTTTCTCATCAGATAGCAGAATCGACTGCTTTTCTCCAGAAATCTCTTCATTCTGTAGAAATTCAACTGCGATCACCTTCTTTGAAACTCAAGAGGAACTTCAGTCACTCGTAAAGAAGAAGTATTCAAATGGATCATCTCCTTTGACCTTTATGACCTCAATAACGCTGACATTCTTACTCTTCTTCAACGTTCCTCTGGCAGCCGCTTCTCTCTTGACTTCTTCTTTGCTGTCTTCTTTCTCCTTTCCTGTTCCTGGCAGGTGCTTCATACATTGAGCTCTGATTATTTTCCAGTTCTCCTCATAATCCTTTTTTCTCCACCCTTCCGCCCCAATATGCGTCTCTCGTTGAGATTGCTTTGCTATTTACCTCAATTTACACTGTCTTTTTGCAGGGGAATGCATCTCTTTTTTCCTTTGCTGCTGCGCTCTTTACTATTTTGGCACTAATACGGCAAAAATTTTCATTTCTTTCCGCTGCGTCCTACGCCAATCTTAATCTTGGTGGTATGTCTGAGTAAGAAAAAAATGCATGGGTTTTGCTATCGCTCACAGAATAGATAAAGAGCGCCAGACTTATATTTCAGCATGCCTCCTCCGTCAACGTTAAAGCCAAGGCTAAGGCAGTGCACCAGACATGCTATTTCACTCTTTTCTAATCTGATCCTAAATCAATCAATTCCATCCTTTGCTCCGTTGCTGGCTCTAATTCATCTTCCTCCTCTTTCCTTAACTCTACTAACTGCTCCTCTTCATGGAAGACGGCTTCGGTTTACGCCAACTGCCTGCGATTTTTTGGCTGTCAGCCAAAGGCGATGCGTAGTAGAGCCAGAAGCTACTTGTCTGAGCTCCGTCGGGCCTTTTGTTCTTTTCTGCACTTCGCTCACCTCCACTGAATTTTTTGTTGCTGCTCCCAACCTCTCCTCTTCCTCCGCCACAGACCCAGATAAAGTTGTCTACTTCATGATGAAGCATTTCTCGCTCTGACAAGCATTTTTTTGTTTACATCTTTGATTTTTACTGGATTTTGCATTCCATTTGTCAATCTGCAAGTCTTCACTTTCATCCACAAGATTGGGAAACTCCACGACTCATTGCTTCCTTCCGGGCTATCTTTTTCTCCTTTTGCGTCTCAAAGCCGTTTGAGCGCATCATTCTATCTTGTCTACTCTACTTTCTGGATCCAACTCTATTCTCTCTCACCCCGCAAGGTCGGCTACCGCATTGGTCGATCTACTTTAAAGTAAATTCTTCATCTTTTCCAGTCAATTTCGAATGTGTTTAACGAATCCAATCCGAACTCTCGAACAATCCTTTCTACCATTGACTTCTCTAAAGCTTTAAATTGTTTAATAATGGGCCCCCAATAATAACAATAATGGGTTTCCAGTCACAAATTTCTTCCAGGTAATGGCGGAACCGAGGAGTTGGTCAGGCGGGTGCGCTGCTCCAAGCTATCCGCAGGCTCATGCAGTCTCTCTCTTTCCTCTGACTTCTCGTTTCCACTCTTTTTTTCTCTCGGATTGGAAGCGTACTGTTTCATCAAAATTCTTCAACAGACGGGTTGCCTAAGTATCATTTGAGGAATTTCGGCTTCCTTATCAAGCTCATTGTGTCTTCTCTGGTCTTCGCTGCAATGGCAACGACGCAAATACATGTTGAAAATTTATCTGGTTTAATTTCGCTTTGAAATTGTTGTTCAAATATCAGCAACAATATCCTACTAACAAAAATAAAATGCATAACTTGTATCTGCAACAAATAACGCCAAAAACAGGCATAATAACGCCAACTAGGCAACAATAAGTATAAACAGGCATAAATGTTCAAGGGAGTGGGGGCAAAAATACAGGCATTGTTTAGCTATTTCCTTGTAGTTACGGTAATTTGCCGCTAAATTGAGATACGTGCTTCTTTTAAGCTAACTTACATTGGCTGAGGACTAATTTACCAAACTCAGAAACTGGCTCCTTTTATTTTCTTCAAATCATCTTGTTTCTCAAAAACGAAATCAAATCCGTTACATTTTTTGCAATTTAGTCAACGGCGTGATTGGGGATTCGATCTAACGAAGCAAGCCATGTTTAAAGGGCTTTACAACTTTCGGCCACAGAAAGGAACATTGTTTGAACCAGTAATATGATTATGAATTGGCCAGCACTTTAAGAAATCCGTTGAAAACTTGCAATTGCTTAGTCCCACCTTTGTATTTTAAAATGGAACGACAGCGTCAACATCGCTTTACCATTTTGTTCTCTGAAAAATTTACTAAACATTTGGAACCACGTTGGGGTGGTAAACTGTTAGATATAACAGGCTTACTTTAACACTAGAACGACCAAGCGCGTCAATTGACGCATATGAAGTATTTAATTTCCTGTATCTTCGCCAAATATCAATCTTTTTTGCTGAAACTTCTTGACATTTTTTATATTATTGCAACGTTGAGTTTGTGTGTTTTTGAGGGTTTTACGATAAAAACAACAAATTTAGTCATATATCTACCTAGAACGACCAAGCGCGTCAATTGACGCACACATCCAAAAATTTCATCTAGAGTTTACAAAAGGTTAAAAGTCTGCAGAATTATTACAATGTGAAAAAGCAGAAAACGAGAGAAAGCAGACAACGTGACAATTAGTTTTGTTTGAGAAATATTTAAATATTGAGAGGTCACAGCAGGCGTTCTACTTCGCTGTAGAAATTTGGGCATATTTAGTAATTTCATTTGAGACTAGCACGTGTTACCAAACAGTAGACATTTAGGAGGAAAAGCAGGCACTACTGTGGTACAGTGACTGCTGTTATCATCAATAACAGTGTTATATTCCATGATTTATGCAAGTTTTTATGATAGGTTGCAGGTGCATGCTGACTTGCCTTTGTCTTTTCAGTTTGCTTTGGAAACGTGTTTTGCTAGTAATAGTGCATCCATTATATCAAGAAGTTTTACTGCTCCGCAGGTTTTGTTACGTTTACATGATATTTCAGTAGACTGTTCAGATGGTGAAGACTCCAATAGCGAGTTGAATGATGCTTTAAATAACGATTTAGAAGAAGTGGAGCTTGATTCAAGTGGAGAAGAATCAGGCGTCAGTTCTAGTGAAGACGATGACAACAATCCACCGAATCAAGTGCAGGTAAATCAAGACTTGATTGGAAAAGATGGAACAGTGTGGCAAGATTTAGCTACCTCCCATGTACAACGTGGACGCTTGCAACAGCAAAACATACTAAGCTTCAAGCCCGGTCCAACTGCATTTGGGACAAGCAGAATTATGGAAAGCAACCCACTGTCATCTTTTCGCGTTTTGTTTGATGAGGCAATGCTTAGAAATATAAGAAAATGCACTGTAGCTGAAGCCAACCGCATTTAAAATAAATTGGGATGTGACGCTCGATGAGCTGGACAAGTTTATTGGACTGGTTATTGCGCGAGGGATTTTAGGACAGAGAGATTTGCCTGTGGCAAGTTTGTGGGAATCAACCTGGGGATTTCCGATGTTCAACAACACTCTATCAAGACAGAGGTTCAAGGAAATAATGCGATTTTTGCGTTTCGACTTGAAGAGCGATAGGCGTCAAAGGGTGATATATGACAAGTTTTGCTTGGCTTCTTCATTACGGAACCCTTTTGTTGAGAACTGTCAGAAGGCCTATGTACCTGGCCCTTAAATTACTATTGACGAGCAATTACTTCCATGTAAAGCTAAGTGCAGATTTATTCAATACATGCCGAATAAACCGGATAAGTTTGGAATCAAGTTCTGGATGGCGGTTGACGCAGAGACAAAATATCTATTCAATAGCTTTCCGTATCTTGGGAAAGATGAAAACAGGAACACTTCCGTAAGTCTGACAAAATATGTCGTGACAAAGCTAATGCAACCGATTTTCAAGCATGGCTATAATGTAACTTGTGACAACTTTTTCACAAGTCTTGATGTTGCACTACATCTAGCAAATCAAAAGTGCAGTATGGTTGGCACATTCCGACAGAATCGAAGAGAACTGCCAGAAGCTGCCAAAAAAAAGCAGCAGCACGAAACTTCTATGTTTGCATCTACTCAAACACCTACTGTTACTTTGACTTCATATCAGTGTAAAAAACGAAAGTCGGTAGTAATAATGAGCACATTACAGGGAGTCCTCGACTTACGACGTTGATCCGTTCTTCAGGCGCGGTGTAACCCGAATTTCAATGTAAGTCGGAACATCATAAATAAATTACTCTATACGTACTGTACTGTTAAGTATTGTACTATAATAAAATGTAACAATTAATGTAAAAAACTATTTTATTTGAAAAAGAGAAAACAATTCCATACAACATGAATTAAATGAAATATTAATAAGATGGTAAAGAAGCTGTAGTAGTAGAGGCAGCTGAGGTAGACGGTAGAGGCTCTGTAGTAGTAGAAGCAGCTGATGTAAAGGGTGCAGGTCTCTCCACTTTCTTAAAATACTGCTCTAGATTAGACTGGACAGACAGCATCCTCTTCCCATCCAAGATCTCTTTTTAACACTGCAGTAAATCTATGATGCCTCTGGAAACCTTAGTGAACCTTTCCATGTTAAGATCCTGAGCCTCAAAGGTTGCCAACGCTTGCTGTATCTCAGAAAAACCTTTTGTCAAGCCCTGCCTTGTGAAAGCCTTAGACTCTGGGGTGGAGGGTTTCTTCTTCCTTCACTATAATCTGCTTCTCCAGCTGTATCAAGTCCCTAGCAGATAACTTCTCTCCATGAGATTCCAGCAGCTCTATTCCACATCATTTTTTACATTTTTATGGGGCGCGTTCGTAACCTCGAAACAGCGTAAGTCTAGACCGTCGTAACCCGAGGACTCCCTGTACATCCTGATGTAGAGATTCCTTCCGACAATAACCTTAACAAAAAACCAGACACAGTTTTATTCTATAATAAAACAAAGGCTGGCGTTGACGTCATTGATCAGATGACCAGGAAATACTCTGTGAAAGCTGCCAGCAGAAGGTAGCCCATTCACGTGTTTTACAATGTTATTGATTTGGCATTGATAAATAGCTGGATTCTCTTCCGAGATATTTGCAAGTAGGGCGTCAGTCGCCGAAAGTTCGCACAGCGTGTGGTTGAAGAACTTACAGGGACAACTCCAGGAGATAGTGCTGGAAAAAATGCAGTTGCACTAAGAAATCCCTTAGAAACTAACGAACCTCCAGAAAAAAAGCGAAAAACATGTGCAACCTCAAAATGCCGTAACAGAACAATAGATTCGTGCAACACTTGCCGGAGCACAGTTTGTGGTAAATGCGCCACAAAAATTTGCCCAAACTGTGTTGATTGAAAGCAACTGACAAGTTGCTTACTTTTGTAAACTGTTACGATCGTGGTTTTGTAAAAAATAGCCTGTTGATCTATTTGTTCCTTTCAAATGCTGCTAGTATCCAAAATTTGTGGTTTATATGTATAGTAATGCAAGAGGCCAGCGATGCACTTAGCAAACTGCAGACAATGACACTGTTTCGATCTATCAGGTCTCTTCAGTGCAGTTGGTGACCAATAAGAAGCTAGAGGCTTTTAATAAAGCATAGCTTAGACCGTCACACTTGTGGGACCAAATACTAGGTCCACCAAATACTAGCTTCTTATTGGTCACCAACTGCACTGAAGAGACCTGATAGGTCGAAACAGTGTCACTGTCTGCAGTTTGTGGTTTATGTTTGGCAAATTGCGTTTTTAACTTCACTTTGTTCTTGTAATTATGTGTTACATGATGTTTGATTATTTTTAAGGTGCAGCAAATGATATTTCGTTTTTAAGAATGCCTACTTGATCAAATAAATGAACAAAATAAAGCTTATTTACATAATGCGTCAATTGACGCACTCGTTCGTTCTCGGTAGTTTGAAAGTGCGGACGTTCTAGTGTTAAGGAAATAGCGTATTTAAAAGCTATGTGAATACCAATCGGGGAAAATATTTTGGAAACATTAATCTTCGTCATGTTTCGGCCCGAAATAAAAGCTTTTGGACTTGCCAGCGGAGAGAACGCCCCCTGTCATTTACGCCACTGGACCCAGGCAGATTTACATAGTTGGTGGTAGTCTACCGGAAGTCAGCATTTTGATGCATTTATGCAATTAAACTTTTGTAACTTAGAAGCCTGCTTATATCGGAATCAATTAGCTTGCAATTACTGTTTTATCTTTATTCTTCAAATATTAGTTTAAGTTATCTTGCAATTTAGCTTTTTACCCAAAACACTCATTTCATCTTAAAAATCGATGCAGATGCATTCCTACGCGAAGGCAATGTTTTACCTTCATTCGAGTAGTATAGGAGAGCTTTTGTGTAATGCCTTTTCAATTTTAGTTTTGACAGCAAAATAAAAAATTAGCCGTATAATTTGTCCTTACCGGATTTCTTTCAAAAGTTTTTAGTAAGCTAGTATTTACGGCTTATTAGATAGGCAACAAATGCTTATGAGATGCAATAAATTCACGAGAACTCTTTTACTAATTATCATAACATTTATGTGATGAAAGAGAGCTGTGCGTGGCAAATACTTGGTTTAAAAAGACAGACAAAAGGAAAATTACTTATAGTGGCGGTGGGTGTGAAACAGAAATTGATTTTGTGCTTGTGGGGGAAAAATATAGAAAGTATATCAGGGATGTAAAAGTGATTCCATGGGAACTTCAGCACAGGCTGGTGGTCGCAGATCTAGATAAAAAGGTTCTAAAACAGGGTGTGAGAAAGGAACGAATCATAAGAAGAAAGATTTGGAAGTTGAATGAAAACCGAACAAGAGTGAGATTTGAAAAAAGAGTAAAAGAACTAGTGAATGCAGATGCACCTGATTTGTGGAAAACTTTTAAGGATGGTGTTCTAAAGGCTTGTGACGAAGTGTGTGGAAAGAAGAAGTCTAGGAGAGATCAAGGAGACATGTGGTGGTGGAATGAAGAGGTCAAGGATACCATTGCAAGAAAGAAGGCGGCATTTAAAGAGCTATGCAGGTTCCCATCAGAAGAAAATAAAACTCAATACAAACGTATAAGAAATCAAACAAGGAAAATTGTTGCTAGAGCTATGAGAAAGGAAGCTAATCAGGAGTTGAATAATTTATATCATAATTCTAATAGTGTTTTCTACTTCCTTAGAAGAATAAAAAAGGAAGGGAAGGATGTGGAAGGAGGAAGGTGCTTGAGAGGAGGAGACGGACGATTGGGTTTTATTGAAGAAGACCGGGCAAAAATTTGGAAGGAACATATGGAAAAGATCATGAATGAAGAAAACGAATGGGACCACATGGTGGAAACTGATGTAGTAGAAGGACCAGTGGAAAAAGTGGCTCGTAATGAAATTGTGGAGGCAATGCAAAGGATGAAATTAGGAAAGGCAACCGGACCATCTGAAGTAAGTGTGGAGATGATAGTTGCAAGTGGCGAAATCGGGGTTAAAGTGATGATGGAACTGTGCCAGCGTGTATTGGATGGTAGAGGAATGCCTGATGAGTGGAAAACAAGTGTGATTGTACCTATCTTTAAAGGAAAGGGTGATGTGATGAGCTGCGGATCATACAGAGGAGTGAAACTGCTAGAACATGCCATGAAAATTGTTGAAAGAGTGCTAGAGAGGCGAATACGAACACTAGTCGATTTGAATGAAATGCAGTTTGGATTTATGCCAGGAAAAGGAACAGTGGATGCGGTATTTATTGTGAGACGAATGCAGGAAGAATATCAAAAGAAGGACAAGAAGTTGTATATGTGTTTTGTTGACATGGAAAAAGCTTTTGATAGAGTGCCGAGAAAAGTGATGGAATGGGCCATGAGAAAGAAGGGTCTATCAGAAGTAATAGTTCGGGCAGTTATGAGCCTGTATGATGGTGCAAAGACAAGAGTGAGGGTGGGATCTGCATATTCAGAGGAATTCGAAGTAAATATTGGTGTACATCAAGGATCTGTGCTGTCGCCACTATTGTTTGCAATAGTGGTGGACGTTGTTACTGAAAATGCAAGAAGGGGTGTGGTTAACGAATTACTATATGCAGATGACCTTGTTATCATGAGTGAAGACATGGAAGACTTGAAGGAAAGGTTTTGGAATTGGAAGAATGCACTGGAAAGTAAAGGTTTAAAGGTCAACACCAGAAAAACAAAAATGATGGTAAGCGGGTCAGAAGGCGAACTATACAAAAGCAAGATAGATCCATGTGGAGTTTGTGGAAGGAGAGTCATGGCTAACTCAGTGTTGTGCACAAAATGTGAAAACTGGGTTCATGGCAAATGTGCAAAAATGAAGAGAGTTACCGCTAGGTTGGCAATGCATTTTGTTTGCTTGAAATGTAAAGGAATAATGGAAGGGACGATGGATTCGATCGAGAAGTTGTGCGATGAAGTGGAGACAGTGAATGGATTTTGTTATTTGGGAGACAGACTGAATGCTAGTGGTGGTTGTGAAGCGGCAGTCACAGCAAGAGTAAGAATCGGTTGGGTAAGATTCAGGAAATGTGGAGAGTTGTTGCTTGGAAATAGGTTCCCTCTGAAGATGAAAGGTAAAGTTTATTGTTGTTGCGTAAGATCAGCAATACTGTATGGAAGTGAGACATGGTGTCTCAAAGAAAATGAAAAAGCGATTTTGAGAAGAACAGAGAGAGCTATGGTGAGAGCCATGTGCGGTCAGAAAGTGGTAGACAGAAAGACGACTGAAGAACAGATGGATATGTTAGGGTTGAAGGAAACAATAGACCGGTTAGCAACAGCGAATGGAGTTAGATGGTATGGACATGTACTGAGGAGGGATGACGATAGTGTTTTGAGGGTTGCTCTGAATCTTGAAGTGACTGGCAAGAGAAAGCGAGGACGACCGAAGAAGACCTGGAAGAAGCAAGTGGAAGAGGAGACAGAGAAGATTGGTTTGAAGAAGGAAGATGCCCTGAGACGAGACAAGTGGAGGGACGGAGTGCGTAAAATTGCAGAAGGAATGGGGTAAATCCGGCCATCTCTGCTAAAGGGAAAACACCGGATAAAAAACTGAATAACTACTACTTATAAGAAGGCCAGAAAGGTAGAGGTAATGCTGGGAGAAAAAAGTGTTTCACAATATAGCTT
Source organism: Trididemnum clinides (assembly GCA_963675345.1). NCBI lineage: Eukaryota > Metazoa > Chordata > Ascidiacea > Aplousobranchia > Didemnidae > Trididemnum > Trididemnum clinides. The sequence goes on from OY776294.1 coordinate 4,344,617, forward strand.
GCTCATTATAAATTTGTCGTGGTAAGACAAAATGTTCACCAGTGTAGTTCGGAAAATAAACAACATGAGAAGGTGAATCTGTGGAGATTAAAAGTGGAAAAAATCAGCAATGCAGAGAAAAAGTCGATAGCAAAGGAATCAAAATTTTGGAAAGAATGGAGTAAAAACCACTTGACAGTGATTTAAAAGGTCTGTGAAATATAGAGGTCGGAAACAAAAGACAACATGGTGTTAGAATAGACAAGCGAAAATAACCATTAAAGAGAAAAGACTTCTTCATAGGAAAAGGCAAAAATATAAAGACCTAAAATCAAGAGAATAGTATTGAACCAAAAAAAAAAAGAACTTAAAGAAGTCATAGCTATGGCAAAAGAAAACAAGAGCAAGATTGCTTAACAGTATGAACGAAATAAATGTGAAGCCTTGAGATGAGTCTTTGGAATGGCCAGACAGATCACGAAAGAAATATTACTGAAATACCATGCTTCTACGGAGGAAATGAAAGGCTTATGGTGACGCCGCTGGAAAAAATCAGAAGTATAAAAGTAGTATAAAGAGAATCTGTTGAATAAAGAAAATGAGTGGAGCAGAGACTTGAAGATTGCAAAGGTTGAAAAACCATGTGAGAAAATTTCGGCAAAAAAGGTAAGCGAAACATTAAATCTTATGAATGCTATAAAAGCTGGGTGGAACAAGTGGAGTAATGTCTGAGTTGTTGAAGATGTGCGAGTAGCATAGCGTGAAAAAACTGGCTATGGTGTGCAAGTAATATTGTGGAAGGAAAATAGACGGCCGAGAGTTGCACAAAAAGTGATTTGGTGCCAATCTACAAAGGAAAGAAGGAAGTAAAATTACATGGAAACTACAAGAAGTTTAAATCTGTTAAAGCTTGGTATGAAAATGATTAAAAGAATTTTTGAGAAAAGATTACGAAAAGTTATGAAGCTGAATAATGTGCTGATGGGGTTAATTTAGGGAAAAGCCACAATTCATGCATTCTTTATAATAAGAAAAATGATAAAAATGTATGGCGTGGTGGGAAGAAAACTGTATATGGCACTTGTAAATCTCGAAATAGCTTTGATCATGTCCCAAGGGAAGTGATCTGGTGGGCACTGAGAAGATGCGAAGAAATGGAGAGAGAAATAAAGGCAACAACGGAAGTGTATATAAATAATCAGACATCAGTGACAGTATAATGCGTAAGATTAGGATCGTTTCACGTAAAGGTTGGAGTAATCAAGGAGAAATAAGTCCTCTTCTGTTTGCGGTATTGATGGATGAAGTGACAAAAGATATCGGAAGGGTCGTGAAGGAACTCCTTTATGCAGTTAACTTGGTGCTACTCGGGGATAGTTGGGAGGAAGTGGAATCTTGTTATTCTTGATCAGATCTGGGCAAACTACGGCCCGCCAGAGCATTTTGTGCGGCCCGCCAACGCTTGTAGAAACTTCCATGTGCAGTCAAACCTCGGTTTTCGAACGTCTCGCAGTTCGAACAATTCGGTTATGAGAGGGTGATGACCTTTATTTTTGGAGTCCACCATGTCCACGCGCGGAATAAGGTCAATATTAGGAGGTCTCGTATTACATGAAGCTCACGCAGGCTATTACAAGAGCCTGAGCACTGACGCTCGGCCACTTATACTTGGTCAATGCGGCCCTCGACCGACTCTTCAATCCTCAGTGCGGCCCTCAGCTAGCTTCCATGACCGCGATGCGGCCCGCAGGCCAAAACAATTGCCCATTTCTGTTCTTGATGGAAGAGAGCATTAAGAAACAAAGATCTGAAAGTGAATGAAGGCTTTTCATAGGGGTGGAAAATTATGAGAAAACGTAATCATTTTGTGTAAGCGGAAAACCAGTGAGAAGGAATTCTATAGAGGGCATAAAAAGTAAAAAACAAAGGTCCACAAAATAGGCTCTGAAATTTAAAGAAACATAAAAAAGCAAGAAATTTTGAAATTTTGCATGCAAGAGATTGCCAGGGTCTGTCGAACAAAAATCCTGATCAAAGAATAACATTAAATGGGAATGACATAGAAACTGTAGAGAATTTCTTACCTCAGGGATATTCTGAGCACTGAAGGAGTACAAAAAGCTGCAAACTCAAGGATAAGATTTGCATGAAAAAAGTTCAAGGATGTATCCATTATCTTGCGCAAAAAAGGCATACCACTGAAGATTAAGGCAATTTTACACAAAAGCTATCTGCGAAGCTCTCTGAGTTATGGTGCTGAATATTGGGTGATAAAGGTACAAAATGAAATAAAAATTGAAGACAACACAAGTAAGAATGTTGCGCATGTTTTGTGGCGAAACCCTGAAGGATAGAGTAAGGAATGAGAAGAATTCGGAAATGTGTCGAAGAGTTGCGAAGAGGTCCTCCGAGAACAAAAGCAGCGATGGCTGGGAAATATCGAGATAATGGACAAAGAAAAGGGACCAGTAAAGGCACTGCACTGTAAATTGGATGGTACAAAAAAGGTAGATAGAAGAAGAGATGGAAAAAGGAGGTGGAGCGAGATATGACTGCCAAAGGGTTTATGCGCGAGATCGTACACGATAGACTAGGCTGCAAGCACCAGCTGATCCCTGCTTGCGGGAAGGCCTGCTAGGCCGCTAGAAGAGGAAGACCGATCTTTACTCTGGAGCAAAATGATGATCAGTAAAATATTCTCTTAACGATGTGTGGTCGCCAAAGTTGTGGTAATCAAAATGGAGCTACCAAATTTGTTGCATCGCCCATACAAACAGAACATTCTTAAAGGGTGTAAACAGTTTGAAATAACAATGAGACAATATTTTTTTTAATCTACAACTTCTGAAATATCAGCAAATTCCAACTTCTTGAGTATTACTAAGTCTGCTAAAAAGAAGATGAGGGCGTCACACTTCTCTTTGGACGCGGTCTTGCGAAAACCGACTGACCATTGATCTCACACTATTATGATGGTGAGTTAGCACTTACAAATAAGTCTCCAAAGAGTAAACCTATTTCTTTCTTACCAATCCATATTTGCATTCCCACAAGGCGTAATTCCATTCTCTTCGCTACATCGAATATTAACACTTGATCCCGGGAATCCATTCTCGCCACCAAGGGTACGAATGCTTGATTGAGTCGGGCGAAAGGACATTCCAAACAGGTTTGTCTGTGGACAACCTGTCATACCGGTAGGCGGTGTGGGCAAAACTAAAAAAGAAAAAGTGCGCGTCAAAAAACGCCGACAAATACAACATAAGTACTCCAAAGTGAGCAAGATCATCAATCTTTAGTCCTAATACTTCACACGTTGTTAATATATTTTAATGGATATTATGGCATCTAGGAGATGAACCAAAAAAACGAGTTTTATAAATTAAATCTATTTTGCATATCATCACAAATTACGTCAATCAAATAAATTATAGTCGTATATTGCTGCAAAAGTACGTCTCATTGTTTGCTTTAGCGATAGTTGTTGAAATCGAGAATCGATTTATTTATTTTTTTTTTGTAAATAAATGATAAACTATATCTATTGAGTTAAGGGGAATAGTTTTGGTCTTAATATTTCTTTCGTGTGAGCAGCAGCTGAAGTGCACTCAATCAGTTGTGTGAGTCACTTCTTACTTGATTTATCTGACTGTATGATATTCTCTGCAATAGGCCATTGAAGGCACGTGAGAGCTTACAGCTGAAGAAAATAAGTCTTGCTGAGTGTAATTCTGTACTACATTTCAAAACTGCTATGTTTTTCGTTCCCAGCAGTGCATACTGAAAGCTTGCATACCATACCTGTTCTGAGTAAATTCAAGGTTAACCACCGCCCACGCGTTAGGCTAGCACCAATAAATAGGGTGGTAATTGGATCCACAGTGAACTGGGAAAAACGGAAAGTTTTCTATTCAGCACACCAGACAGCAAGAATTTAAACTGTTACTTAAAAAAGTATCGCTGCTTGGCGAGGGAATGAACATCAAGAAATTAGACGCTTGGTGCGGTTTCTCAGTGGATTTAGAGATATAACAACACTCTGGAGTGGGTGGTTCGAGTTTTCCATCGCATGATATGCCATTCTGTGGGTGGCATTACTTCTTTGCAGTTTGGCCTGGGTAAGATCTGTCAGTACAGGCGTAAAATCAAAATGAGTGGTGTGTAAGCAGCCAGTGATGCTTTGCAGAGTCTCATCTAATACGACGTCCATCTCTACCTTGTGATCGAGCCTGGTGCACCATATTCTGCAGTGATGTTCACCATCGGAATTGCTGCAGTTTGAAAGGGTGCAAGCTAGAGGATCCGGCTATGCATCGTATGAAATCATTTATTCCCGATGCTTTGCTCAGTAGGGCGAGGGTCTTAAAATAAATTGCCACTATTTGGTTGCAGCGTTATATCCTATTGAGTATGACATTCAAATTCGTTAAAGATTTAAGAAATAGGTAAGTTGAATCAAATGTTAAACAATATTATCATAACTTTAAAGTAGTTTAAACTTTGTTTACCAGCACTGGTTTCCATGTTTCTGGATCTGTAGCAAGATCCTTGCGAAAAACAGCAGTTCCTAAAAATTTAAGTTAGCTGTTACAACTGTGAGTTAGTGAAAACAAAAATTAAACATTGTTTCGTCAGTTCTAATAGTTTCAACTTTCTGTTTACTCAATATGCGTTTTGCAAAAAGTAAGCTTGAAGTTTTTTAGTGATGTCAATGCAGAAGTGCCATTTCGTAAATAAACTAAAGCATGCAAAAAACAAATATATTGTTGTAGTGTTCCATTAATAGTAGTTCCATTAATAGGTAGTGTTCCATAGTGTTCCATTTAGTAGTAAAGTGTTCCATTAATATGATATAACAGATCATCTATAAAGGCTTCACAGAGAATTTTTTCTATTGCATCAAAATGAAACATGAAATGAATATATTACTTACCCCTTTGATTCACCTATCGACAGCTATATTACATGTACTAAATCTTTAATCTAGATAAGGTCGATCAGATTGAGAACCGTATTTAGCTGTAATGGTTTAAATTAGTTCACCAAAATAACTTTCAAATGACAAATGGATTTACTCACAATTGTAAGCATTCATCTCTTGATACTCCAGCTACACCACACCGACGCCTTGAAAACATAGAAATGGAGCAACCCCTAAATATCAACAAAACATATTATTGTTTTTATGATTTGCATATACACGAATGCCTTGGCTTATAATAGTACTTGCCATCGTACATGTAGTAAACAAAGCATGCTATCAAATCGGAGTGTTCAAAACCTTGATATACGATCTAATGTGCTATGTCCTACAGACCTAAGCTATCAAGAACAGTTCATTCTGTACGTGCGTGCGTTCGCTTTAACACCTTCGAGACTACAGGGTGTACAAACATAAAACATCGTGCGATTGTTTATTGGCGCGGGGTTAGTGACCTTATGATGACGTCATCGTTTAAAATGATCTTTTTTAATTCACCTTTTTTGACACAAGAACACGATTTTCAACTTAAACAAAAGTCAACATTGAAAAATCATTGTACTTCTTTAAAGACGTCATTAATCAAAACAATATGCTGTCGAGGTAATTAAATATTTGTGATCTTCAATCATTACTAAATTGCGGTAAATTTTTGCACTAAGAAAAGTCGCCAATGAATACTTTTTTGCGTTTAGTTGTTGATGACAACAGATTACGCTTCAACTATTTTCATAAAAATGAAAAAACCTGTGTCATAGGATTAATTAGTCATCCAATTTCGAGAGCATCAATAAAAATGCTTGCATTAAACCTCTACACAACTTATTTATCATTGTAATGCATTCTGCCTTACGGACAGTTTTGTTGCCCACATGATTGGGATTCTGAAGTTTGACAAGTTGGATTGGTTCTCGGACATTGTCTAGTTCTAGTTTGCATTCCCCCTCCGCATGATACGCTGCACTCTCCCCAGGGAGCCCAGTCTGCAAAATATAGTCATCAGTTGTTTAGGCATAAAATTTACAATTTGTAGCTCACACAAATTTGTATAACTTGCTAAAATTAAACGTATTTCTCGTAGAGTTCAAACACCGTTTTTCAGCTTTTTTCCTGCGACCCAAGATTGTTGAAAAATACAGTTTAGACCAATAGCTGCGTGACTCATTTAAAGCAAAGTCAAGAATGACTAAAAGTCAAGAAGTTTTCTCCTCGAAGCGAGGTCGATAAATTAAACTCAAAATATGCGTGCAACCCATCTGTGAGATCTTCGCGGCCCATCTTGTGAAAAAAGCTGAGTTATTCGATCACATTCGTTTCCATCTGTTCTTCAGAGATTTGCTGCTTTTCTAAAATGACATTACTACTAGTGTCACCTTGATTTTTTTACACAAGGTAATGGGATTACGAGAAAGTAAATGCATTCAAACCCTTACCAACTAATCATTAGTCATCACACAGCCCCATCAAACACAAAAATTTTGAGGCCAGAGGTTTCAATGATTTTAGGGTATCTTTAGGCCTCAGAATCCGAACATTCATCGGTTTTACCGAATAGGCACCACTTTTTCAGATATTAATGTTTTAATATTTTTATGTAATACCTGTTAACCGCGTACATGGGCGTTTAAAGTAAAGCTTGCAATGCGCAACTTCAGCGCAAGTTTTGCTAGTTGCGCAATGCCGCAATTGTGCGAAATGTGTTGTGCTTCACTGCGTTTTTTTATTGCGTAAATTGCGCTACACTTTCAGCAACTTTTTTAATTGCATAAATTGCGGTAGTGAAAATTTATTTTTTAACACGAGAATTATCGCATGGTTAATTTAACTAGAATCGTTGCGAGCGGTCAAAAAATCTGTCTACGTAACAACGAAGCATATCCTTTATGACTATGCATTATTTTATGTTGTAAGTTTTTCTCGCTTTTTCCTACACTTAGAAATGTCTTGAACATTTGTAGTTATGAGTTTGATGAAATGTCTTAAACCTTTCAGGTACGAGTTTGATGACTAAAGTTTCATTATGTATTGGAACAAATTGCAAAGACCCTCATTTGCAAATTGCGCTGAAAGCCTTTAACTCGCTTTTTAGCTGCATGACCGTGCGTACGCTCTGAGCTAGTAACCTACCTTTTGATTCTAAAAAAAATTTTATGCAATTTTATTTTGTTGCATCTTTGGCGATCAATTCAAATCAATTTCTGCTGCGCTTGTTATAAAATATATCGTTGTTGTCACTGGTTCATTCCCAAAGATGACAAGTTGACCTGATGCAGAATTGATATGCGCGAAGGTATCAATATCAGCCACCAGATTCGATTCAATTAAAAAAATTATTTTTGATCAGTCGAAATTAGTGTAAACATGCCAATCTCAGATCTAAGTCTTCACAAACATAAACGTAACACTTTGTATGGAGAGGAGGAAAAACCAAAAGATTTTCTGTCTCAAAACAAGGTTTAAAAACTTTTTTTTAATAAATCAAGGTTTTCAAAATTAATATTTTGCTGCTTGTTATTTTCATTTTATTTTACAAAACCGACTTTTTCAAAGTGACTCTTTTTTCAAGATTTGAAATCACCGAGGGGAAAGAAAGGGAGCTAAAAGCATTTTTGACTTTAAGCAAACTTGAAGACTTTTTTTGGAGATCAATTTTTCAAAAGTGATTGTTTTGGTTTTCTCTAATTTCTGAAATGTGGGGCTGAAAATATTTTTGGGTGGCTTCAGCCACCATCATCACCCCTAAATCTAAAACATTTTCCTCTTTAGAATTCTGATACGTAACTTTTAGCAGCCAGTGAAGTTATCATCAAACACATCAATTTGAAAATTAAGTAAAATAGCCTATTTAGGTTAAATAATTACACTAAGCAACAAAAAACATATGGAGTTCCCAAAAATATTTAATCAAATTTAGGGTATATCTGGTGCGTTGAAGCCAAAATTGAGATTATTTTGCATGTTTGGCTCTAGTTTTTGAGATACAGCATAGGTCCATGCACCTGATATTTCATCATTAGAGTAATGTTACGTCAATAGTGCTGGTCTGTTTCGACTATTAATTTGTTGCAGATATATTAGGAAATCGACCATCTTTGGTTTTTGCAATTTCAGCTGACTCACTGTAGCATAAGGACATTTAGTACAATAAACCCACAATCTTTTGACTGACTATAAGTCATTCCAATTTTAGTTACATTGCAGAGCTGTACACATGCTAGTGATATTGCCATAGATGCTACAATAAGAAATCCGTTGTTTTGGTTTATTGTTTTAACTACGCAAATAAGGCTTTTCGTTTACCGTCAGGTATTCAGCCTATCGATTTAGCTTGACTGTAAATTTGAGAAATGAGTTCATTACAAAAATGGAGTTCTCATGTTCCTTATAGTTTTTTTTATATTTGTGATGATTATGCTATAAAAGAACAAAGAAAGCCTGTAACTGATTTCGTGAAAAGAGCATAATATGCATATTTCACAAAAAAATTGCTGACAAAATTACTGCTTGTGTTCCGCATGTTCTCTGCAAAACATGCTCTGGTATTTTTCAAATGTGGGCACATAAAAAGAAAATACATTTGACGTCTCTATGGTTTAGAACCTAAAAATAGTTCATTGAAAAGCAAAATCACATCAAAAGACACTTTTAGTTTTGTGGATCAGAACAAATAAATAGAAAACTAATTTTTACCAGTTTTTAAAATATTTTAAACCCAACATTTTAAAATACACTCCACCCTCGTTTGTCCGGATCTCGTTAATCCGAATTTCGGTTTATCCGGACAGTGAGTTCGGACGGCCCACAGATGAATTCAAACCACGTGCGCCTCGCGTACTGCCAGAAATGCCAGACAGGCAGCTACCGACGATCGCAAACACCGTGTTTTGTCAGATAGTTCTTCAGATGCTGAGACTATGGACCAAGAATAACAAGTTTTCTTAATCTTGTAAATAGTGCAAATGCATTATACAATTGTTGAGAACGGTTATTTCATTTTATTTGCATTACGTAAATACAATTGTAGTATCCGAACTTTTTATTATCCGGACAGGTTCCTGCATCATCTAGTCTGGAAAAACATAGGTGAAGTGTATCTTAAAAATTTCAGCGAAATTCAAAAACCTATTTTTATTTATAGATTCGGCGACGCAAACGTATCTTAAAAATTCATGAAAAATCTTTGGCATAAAAATCTGTGTTGACCACAGTTGTATTTTAATAAGGCTGGAAGCGGAATTCCAATTCACGCCATTTCCATATATTTATGTGCTCTAATCACAGGAAAAATCTTTGCGGTTGTGTTCGTGTTTTTGAGATTGTTTGTGTAGGCGTGTATGCTTGTTACCTGTTACTACAGGGAAGTTAATAACGTTGCAGGTTTGAATTCCATTTAACAAAGGTGAGGTCGTTTTTGTTAAAGCTTGCAGTCGATATGGCCAACTGGGTACTTCTGGATCGTTGTCGGATAACGTTTCTACTCCGTTGCTATCGCAACCAGCCAATTCTGGGCTGAAAATTAGAAAAAAACGAAATGCCTTATAAGAACAACTTTAAACACTGCTTTGTAAAGATATTAATTTGGATGTAATTTGGGATTTTGATAACACAGTATACACACTTTAATGGCATGTAGTTGTACACATTCTTGCTCTTTTGCAAAAAAAGAATTCGCGACACATCAGAGGTGATATCGCTTCAAATCGGAAAAGATAAAGTCACAATGGAATTAGGTAAGATAACAAATAATGCATTTTTGAAAGCCATAGGCTTAAAAGCTGGTGTGCTGCAACCCTCATACTGTTTTCAGCACCCCAAAAATTTTGAAAATGGGCACATAAATTGTTTTCAAAAAGTTGATCTCTAATAAAAGATTTTTGCCTTTGTATTAAAAAGGCATTGCCATCAGCTCTCCACAGCCATAGAACACAAAATGTTTCGTCGATGTTCAAAGCTTCATCAAATTTCTAAATCATCTGCAACTTGTGATAATTTTTGACTTCATAAAACTTTTATCAGTAACGATATAGTTGTATTGCAATCTACTTTTTACCTGCAAGCTGTGTGATCGGCAACAAATTGAAAGACTGAAGGAAAATCAAGAGGTCTCCTTTCCGCTGGAAATCTAATTTCTATTCCATTGCAAGTCACATAGTTTCGAACTACTGGTGCGTTCGGAGTAAAGGTTTCCATTTTACGAACCATGCATTGCTCAGGTGCTGTGGCAAATAAAATCAAGAACTAAACAGGGTATTGCAAAAATCAATCAATAGGTCTATCACTACTAGCTCGCAAAAATCAGTCATTTAATAGGTCTATTATTACTTGCTTACACGTCGTTTAAATTGATGTTGTTATGAAATTGATAGCATCCACAATTGTCTTATTCAAACAGCTTATTCAAATCAATATAAAGGACGCTATTTTCTCATTTGCTCTAACTTTATAGCAAAATCCAATCTTGTAATGTGGGTCGTGGATATTTTGAATGGAGTGATGAAACCTTTAATCTTGGTTGCCAAACTTAAAAGTGACAATTAAGTCATGATAAACTTGGTCAAAGCCTGTAATCTTAGAAGTCCCACCACACAAAATGTGAAATTTCCATTGCATGCATATTTGATGCAACTAAATAAAACAATGCTTCCATATTTTTTACAACTAAAAATATTTGTAATTATTTTTTGGAGCTACCGGTAGACTTCACTTAGAGAAATTTTGATAGATAGAAAATATTATTTAAAATTGTAAAACACGATAGGAGTTACAAAAATTTGGAATGCTGCGGCATCGCAGCGCTTGTCAACGACCGCTTCTAGATCATGTTCTCATTATTGAGGCTGATAAAATTTTGAGAAATAACGTTCTATTATATCGAGCTAGTTCAGTGGTAACAAAGCATTGATATCCGGTAAACTAACATTCAACACTACCCATAGAATAAAAATTCACTTTAAATAAATGAAAAATGTGTATGTGCTTCGGTAAATTGAATCACATTGTGTAAAACGGAACGTGAAAACATAATAAAAAAATTAACATAATTCAAAAGGTAAAGCACATAGCAATCTACCACCAGCAATATTTCGGCGCCAATGTATAGCCGTTAGAGCTTCCGATTGGCAGTTGGTAGACCAGACTTTAATTCCCATCTTGACTTATACCAAAACACTTTAAAGTACAATTTGGCATCTAAGAAGCTCTAAGATGGCACAGCATTGATTGCGCTTCATTGAATTGTTTTGATCACTACTATCTAACAAGTACTTACGGCTTCGTATTTCTTCGTTGGTAACTGCAAAGATTGTGGCACTTTGAGCAGCTGTAAACAACAAAAAAGATGTTTTAAGCCTAAGACTTAGTCACGCAAATAGGATAATTACAGCATTTCTATATCTTAATATCCACTCACAGCAATGCCATGCAGGTTTTTTATTAGCAAGCGGTGCAGCCGGCTGAACTAATATTCCCCAGCATGACATCACTCATGGGGATCTTGCGGGCGACACCGTCAACGTCGCCACGTCTAATATTCAGTGGATTCTTTGTGACGTAAGTACGCTTCAACAACTGCGAAACAACTGGAAGTACAAACATCAAACTTGGCAAAATTACTCACTGTCCCAAGATGAGGGACATGATGTCGTTTTTAACATCATGATGACGTTATAACAAAATCACATCTTTAAAAGATGCATTGATTGACGGCGTAAAACTGATTTCCGGCCAAATGAACTCCACTGTCTACATGCCTTAAGAAAACATATTGTTCCCATTGAAGTCACTCAAATGATAGTTCAAATAGTGCTTCACTCACTACCATCATCAAAACAGACAAAGAAACCATCAAACTGAAACAAACCCTAACCTGTCGATATTGCAGTACATGTGATGCAGAATGGGTCATTTGTAATGCTAAATATGCTGAACAAACTAAATCCAAATCCTCAATCAGGTGGCGAGCTCACAAAACCTATTGGAGCAAACAAAACTAGAAATTTAAAATAATAAAAGCGCACTTTTAAAGCGCTATTTAAACCATCATTTAAGTGACTTCGATTGGAACAATTTGCTCGTTAGGCATGGAGCAATTTTTCTACAACAAACTGAAGCAGCATTGCTAGACTTTTAATCAAGGTTTTTGATGACACAGAATAAAACTTTCAACCAATATTCAGCCAATGATTACGCCAACTATTCGATGATAATTTCAACTACTCATTTCCAACCTTTTTCATTTTGTCTAACTTAATGTTAACACTGTACAATTTTTACGAAGAGCATTCAGTTTCTTTCTTCTTTTTTTTTTTTTTTGTTTTATTTGCCATATTTATCCTCCATTCACGAGAAAGCGAATTGTATCGCTATACTTTGGACGGGAAGTCCGCACTCGCTTGGGAGTTGCCTTTTTCGAGGTTTATGGGCCACCTGTCTTCCACATAAAAGTGGGGCGTCCCGTTAAGTGCCTTGCCCAAGGACACAACAAGCGAACTTGCCGGCTTGTTCTCCACAACCCCTCCTAAATGCCGAACGCCAAGCAGGGAAGCTGCGGATGCCATTTTTTAAAGTCTTTTGGTATGACTCGACAAGGGGAATGAACCCCAGGTCTACCGACTGCGAAGCGGACGCTCTAACCACTTTCATTTTTATTAATTGGTTTATAATGTCATGTTTACTTTTTAGTCTCGTATTCTGTTGTTGTAATGTTAACTGCCCTTGATATCTATCGGCTAAGGCAGTCTTTTAAAATTTCTTCTATGGTTACATGTATTTACATCTATCCTCTGTTAAATGATATTGTTACAAACATCCTATTTACTGTTAATAATAAGATTTTGCTGTACGACTGGTAAAGATATTTCCTGAGTTATGAAGGCTATGCAGAGTTTTTCAAATATTTCTTTTTCATGCTGTTATCAAGTACTGATGATGACTATTCAGATAGTTAAAATACATTTTCCAGCATTAAAAGTTAAAACTGAATGATGCCTGTATTTAATTATCTAAAGAATGTAAATACAGCTGCTGGTGATCTTCAGCTACAATCGCTTAGTTTTAGTTTGTTCAAAGTATTTCACTAGATTCTTTTTACTACAAGAACTTTGCATTGCACAATGACCACGTAGTCTATTATATGATGATTCTTTGGAAAATTGCAAAATTTTTACAAAATCAGTTTAATTAAAAACTGATTTGTGACCTGATTTCGCAACTCGTTTTCACAAGTTATTTAACAGTGCACAAATTATTTCATAGCAATTCTGATAATATATTGATAGAACATGTATCTATGCTATATGTTTTTGTACGACAAAATTGAAGTTTCATACTTGTAGTGTAATTTTTTTATTCCCACCAAAGTGATAATCTGTGTAAAAATAGGTAAGTTTATTACATAAACGGAGCGGCGTGATGGTGTTTACAAACTTTCAAGAAACATGAGGTGAATCCGGCTACCTGCGTTAACGCAGACAAAACCGGATTTCTAAAAGTGGATCTCTCTCTATCTCTCAGATTGGTACAAACAATTGCTGTCGTTTGAAAACTTAGAAAATTCGCTTTCCATCAACATCAAACTGCAGTTGTTTTTCGTATAATGATTAACATTACACCATAACCATAACAGTTTGTAAAACTGAATTTAGAGAGAACACTTGTTTGAAAATAACACGGCCTGATGGGCGCTTACTATTTCGGGGAAGCCATAGCCGCTATGCCAGAAACAACACAAATAGCGCAGCCGAAAGAACCTAGTTTCTCTTCTTTGCGCTTAGCATAAAAAAAGGAAAGTGTGGAGAGCAAGCCAGCAAGATTGATTGTTGTGTCCTTGGGCAAGGCACTTAACGGCACGCCTCCATCTTTAGGTGGCAGACAGGAGGCGTATTCGTACTTCACCGGGTTACAATTGTGAAGCTGCTCACCCAGCATGTCGTAAAACGCGACTCTCGGGTAGCCGCCAATGCCTGTCCCCCTTGTTGGTGGTGAGGCTACCAGTCATTCATGATTGGCTCGAAATGGGTTACCATCTTTCCCCTAACCTAATTTCAATTAGGTAAACGGCATGAACCTGAATTGCCATTCGTGCCGCACCTCCATCCCGAAAAAGAGGAGGGGTAACCACGACAACAACAAAGAACTTAATACCACAAATATAAATATAGATAGAAATAGCCGGCCAATATAAATAGGAAAGAGGGGGGCACCACATCAAAAAATAGGTTTACCAATAAATAGTTTATTTCTGTAATTGTGAAAGCAACCACCATTTCGTCGCTACAATCAGTTTTGATTGTGTTTCAATCCCTTCTCTCTCACAAGAATTAACGATAATTTGTGACAAGATTCTTTGTGAGCAATACCCTTCGTGATTGAAAGAATATGATCACAATTTCGTGGCAGGAATTGTGAAAGTGCATAAAATTCATTAACTTTTCACTACTGCTCACACAAGAGCCCGATGCGTGAAGTCGGCACAGCCGGTTGAACCGAAATACTAAACCCCGTCATTGCTGATGGAGGGTCCCTGCCGTGCAATGCCGGCAAGTCTAACATATAAAGCGCAATTCTCTCTGTCTGTCTGTCCGTTTTAACTCTTCCGAAACTGCTAGAGGTACAAACATCAAGTTTGACACGATTGATCACCACCCCGTGGTGAGTGTCATAAGGGGGTTCGTGGCGTCATGATGACGTCATACCCAAAGATCATTTTTGTAAAAACGAATTATTGGACTGAGAAAAGCGGTTTTTGGCCTAAACAAATGCCGGTACCCGACCAACCAACTTCAACAAATTTTTCTTTTTTACGATGGCACATGACCTCATAATTAACAATTTATTGCGAAATTTGTTTTCTTAATTTACTCAAAAAACACCGATCGTAGAAACGCAATTAAAAGCTTTTTCAAAAGATCTTTGGCAAGGTGCCTTCCATAAAAGAAACCCTACAATTATTAATGATGAATTGGCAAAGCAACAACAAATTCTTTATTTAAACAATTTAATCGTTCTAAGCATGCTTTTCTTGCTTTTTTTCTGCACGCTTCAACTCGCTTTATGATGTCATAATCCTGAACAACTGCATACTAGACCTAAGAAACTTGCAATTTTTAGAAATAGTTTGTTCTTTGGTACACTTTGACTACTTTTTACAAGCAAGCATGGTTCTTCGGCATTATCTATCTAAATTTGCAAAAAAATTCATCCTACAGCTTACCGGTTGAAAGCACTCAAAATTTTGGTGCCTGCACTTCACAAAATTGCAATTTTTAAAAAGCTAGTTGTTTGGTACAATTTTGTTATTCTTTCTCAAAAGCGGGCTTCTTTGGCATTAGCCATCAACATTTTCTAAAAGATTTATCAAAAATTAAATTTTTAAACATTTAAAAATGTAGCCGCCTACTCCAAACAAACAAACTGGTGATCCTCCTACAAAAACATGAAAGTAAAGATGATCATACTGATTGCAACAAAATATCAGTTTCGAGCTACACATCATGTAAGTGCGAAGCCATTTTCGATTGAGTGAGGTCCACGCAGCCATCTAATTTAGTACCCTTAATCTTATCATTACTAATGGCTACTATTGTAATAACTTAACTGTAGGTGCATCACTTCGGGTAACTTTGTTCTTTCCAGCTGCGTATATGCCGAGACCAGGCAACATGCGCTCAGTCAAAAGCTTTAGGTCGCACAAATAGGCATTCAGCTACGAAAAAGTTGTTAAAACTGGTCCTAATATTTAATAGACTATTCCTGAAAATAATTAGATTGAATTACTTTGGCGCCTCTCCTGCCCTTAACTTTGAAATTTTGCTCCAATGCATTTCATAAAATTGAACAAATATAGCTTTTAGGAATCGCTAGCTGTCCCAATTGCGAGCAAGTTTAATTCCTACGTAGAACACAAACCAAGTAAGATGCATCCAGAAACTTTTGGAAAACAATACCAGCTATGCGCAACTTCCGCAATGCTTTTCTAAGGGTTAATCGATTTTCTTTAAAAAAACGGTCTTTTAATTTTGGAACGACAATTGGCTGCGTAAACACCTCATTAACTTTCTATTGCTGTTCTCACAAATATCAATTTGGTGAAGCCGGCTGAACCGATATTTTAATACTAGAAAATACTGATGAAAGCGCTGCTATTTTTACAACTTAACCGCGAGTAATTGATTTCGTGTTAGTTTGCTTTTAGCCTGGCTGTGTTTATGCTAGGACCACACAACATGCACTCAATCAGAGGCGTTAGCTCATACAAATAACCAAATAGCTATGATAAAGTTGTAAGTAGTGAACCTAATATTTGGTGCTAAATCCCGAAAATACATATCAATTACTTTACCGTCTTTCCACAATTTTGATTTTTTTTCAATTGAAGCACTAGCTCATTTTAACGACTAAAAGTTTGTTCGGTTTGAAGACGCTTATGGTTAAAATAATGCAAAATAAGACGTTGCCAGGAGTTTCAGAAACTTGAAGACATGTAGTGACTATGGACAATCGCACGCAAATGTTCTTTTATCAATCGCATTTCAAAAACAATAGTTCTATTTCGGAACGAGATTTGGTTACCGTAAAACCTCTATTTGAGCGCCACCTCTATTTGAACGCCACTATAAAGGGAGGGTTGAAAAATAGAGCGCCACCCTCTAATGCAGTGTTTCTTAACCTTTTTCTTCCTCAGCACCCATTCTGGTCAAACCTAAGCAGCCCAGCACCCCCTACCATTGGTTACTTGTAAGGATAAAGTAAGGGCAAATGCAAAACATCTTGATAATTTGTTTGCTTAATCCTCCAAAACAGCTTTTTGGCCAAAGTCGGGACGCTCAGTTGTAGTTCGAGCTCCTTGGTGGGGTTAATCTCCAAAAAAAAAATATTGTCGGCAGATTTCGCTGCCAATATGCCTGGCGTAACAACTATAGCGCCGAGACGACCCTAAGGTAGCGGGACTATCCCCTTTGAACAGAACATTTGGCCATCCTACCTTTAACCTCCTACCACCTCGTTTGTCACCTTTTCCAGCACCCTCTAAAATTATTTTCAGCACCCCAGGTTAAGAAACACTGCTCTAATGGAACGCCACTTTAATGAATTCTTCTATTCAAGTTGAAAATGACAAAAACGGCTACAACAGCGACGTGTCACTTGATTTTCGCCACTGAATTTGTGATTACTTGCCAGCAATCACCCTGCATTTGTGTCTTTTGCTAGTTGTATAAATGTATTAAATGTTTTTTCTTTTCATTCATAAAATTTATCTTCTCAAAGTTCTAACCAGCTAGTCAAAAAATAGAGCGCCAGCCTCTATTTGAACGTCACCTCTAATAGAACACCACTATGGGGGAAGGGTTTGAGAAATAAAGCGCCATGGCGGTGAAATAGAGGTTTTACGATATTTGAAAAACACAAACTTTTTATTATTGTTTTCGCAACTATCCATTGGGTGTAGCCGGCTTAGTCGGCTGAACCGATATTGTTAATCTTGATATTATTGATGGGGGCTTTGCAAGGCGACGCCGGCTACTTTAGAATAATTTGTTGTAATCGAAAAAGTTGCGTTTGCCTTTAAAGCACTGTCTGCAGCAATTTACGTATCTCTAATAATAAATAACTCGGTTACTGCCTTAGATATAGGAGTTGTCGCACGTTTTTTTACAATTCACGTCAGCCAGCTTTATTTACAAACCCCTGTAAGGTAACATTGTTGCGATAAAGATCGCTTTTATGTCTGCCACGCAAAATGCTTTTGTTCCTTGAAAGTAACAAATTATCAAATTTGCCATGTCAGGTTTTGGTTTACCAGTTTGAATAATTAAAAGCTTTTCATCAAACGGGCAAGACGAAAAAGTTTCTTTTTATCAACGAAGCTACTAAAAACTCATTATAAAAATTAAATATTTCAGGTAAAAATAGCTAAGGTATTCAAAAAAGTTACTGATTTCTGACTCAGATGAGCCTGCAACTTGGCAACTGCTGAAACAAATCGTCCATTACTTGAAGCCATGTTTGCTTGAATGTAAGATACATTGGACATATCACATTTTAATACATGTAACCTTAAATTTGTGTTTTCAGTATTTCACATAGCATGTTAAGTTGTTTCAAGTCGTTATTATAAACTTTGAATGACTTACAATGATCATGTAAGTCGTTGTCATTCTGGCATCCTTTCTTATTAGGCTTTTGCCAGTGATAGTTCTAACATCAGAGGGGCTTGGAGCGAAATGTTAAGCAGAGCGGCCATAAAGTATTCTTTTTTGTGCTTCGCATGATTCACAAAAATGCCACACACGCAGATTTTAGATTGGACAGCATGGTGAACTGCTCATAAAATATGAGAAAAGTTTAACAATATTTGGAATAGTTATGAGGATACATAGCCAGGAAATCAAATATCCAATGTACAATGCACCTACTGATGTAAGCAAAATCAAGCTCACAACCACTAATGCAGCTAACTTCTGCAAATGATTTGTGCTTAAAAGCAGGCACGGGATTTAACTCTGATTATGCGTCAAGTGTTCTACCAACTGAGGTAGCCTGGCACAAGTCTCCAAATGCAATACCCAATTTAAAATGCAATTTTCACTCACAAAAAATGTATCAGCACTATCGTTGATAGTTTACAATTAATACCTGCAAAAAAATTTAAAGTTTAGGCAATACTAACAAGTTTTACCGGAGACGAATAGCAGGTGTAAATAAAATACGGACATATACGTTATGTTCACGAACCTATGGAATAAGCGAGCAAAATCTATGTATGTCATCACTTGTCCCAAATCACATAATACAGCCTGATGCAAACCTTGTCAATTGTGAACTGTAAATCACTGTTGACTGCATCTCCCACTTTTGTCTCACCAATGCATTTCAATGCTCTTGACTTTGATTTGGTTAATAATGCAAATTATTATTCCTATTCAAATAGATAATCACTCCAACAATTCAAGTTACGGAAAATTTTGTATAAGCAAAAGTAATCTAATCCAGGTGTGGCCAAACTACGGCCCGCGGGCCGCATCCGGCCCGCCGCTGACGTTTCACAATTTTTTAAACAGGCTCTTTTTTCACTATGATCATTGAAGCAAAGCGTGTTCTGTCCAGTAAGTGTGTTGTGACCAGCTACTGCTTGCAGAGGCGCTACATTTCTACAACGTATAGTCATTATGGATTAGATGCAATAAGTAAGCACTTGTAAATATATAGTAAGTAGGGATTTCCTATATCTCAGTGACCTATCTAAACTTTTTTTTAATCAGCAAATCTGTAAATGTCAAAAGGATTTTCCATATCTCGCTGGCTTATACAGTAGTCCCCGCTTATTAAGCCCACGTAGTCCCCGCTTATTAAGCCCAAAATCGTACGGTCCCAAGGTGGGCTTAATAAGCAGGGACTACTGTATAAATTTTTTTTCAGCAAATCAAAATGTGTAAATGTGAAAAGCAGCAGGTGTGTACATGTTTTCTTGCTGGGTGTTTTCAGTTTCAATTCTGTTTCAGATAAGTAGGTGGCACATAACTTGCGAGATTTTACTTGTGCTTAATTTAGTTTTTTAAAATGTCCAAAATGAAGAAGAGAAAAATTGATGATGAATGCCGTGTTTTTAAAGAAGATTGGACACTCAACTATCTTTTCACAGTGGTTAATGGCAAGGCAGTGTGTTTAATCTGCAAGGATACAGTCTCTGTTTTCAAGGAGTATAATTTGAAAAGGCACTTCAACACAAAACATGCTGCATACAGTGTAGGACTTTCAGCAGAGCAAAAATTGCAAAAATCTTCGGATATGATAAAACAGTTGACTAAGCAACAGTCAGTGTTCACCAAAACATTGCTTACTCATAGTACTGCAACACAGGCAAGTTATTTGATTAGTTATAAGATTGCACAAAGGAACAAACCATTTGCTGATGGAGAATTCATAAAAAGCTGTATGGTAGATGCAGCACGTTTAGTTTGCCCAGAAGTACAGAATAAATTTGAAAATATTTCACTATCAAGAAACACAGTAATGAGGAGAGTGCAAGATGTAAGTAAAGATATTTTAAGACAACTTTATTCTGCTTGCAACGATTTCATATGGTACTCATTGGCGTTGGATGAAAGTAACGATGTGCAAGACATTGCACAAGTTTTGATATTCATACAAGGGGTAGTAGTGGTTCAGTTTTTATCCGGTGTTGTCCCTTTAGCAGAGATGGCCGGATTTACCCCATTCCTTCTGCAATTGCTCGCACTCCGTCCCTTCACTTGTCTCGTCTTAGGGCATCCTCCTTCTTCAAACCAATCTTTTCTGTCTCCTCTTCCACTTGCTTCTTCCAGGTCTTCTTTGGTCGTCCTCGCTTTCTCTTGCCACTCACTTCGAGATTCAGAGCAACCCTCAAAACACTATCGTCATCCCTCCTCAGCACATGTCCATACCATCTAACTCCATTCGCTGTTGCTAACCGGTCTATAGTTTCCTTCAACCCCAACATATCCATCTGTTCTTTAGTCGTCTTCCTGTCTACCACTTTCTGACTGCACATGGCTCTCACCATAGCTCTCTCCGTTCTTCTCAAAATTAATTTTTCATTTTCTTTTAAACACCATGTCTCACTTCCATACAGTATTGCTGATCTTACACAACAACGATAGACTTTACCTTTCATCTTCAGAGGAAACCGATTTCCAAGCAACAATTCTCCACATTCCCTGAATCTTACCCAACCGATTCTTACTCTTGCTGTAACTGCCGCTTCACAACCACCACTAGCATTTAGTCTGTCTCCCAAATAACAAAATCCATTCACTGTCTCCACTTCATCGCACAACTTCTCGATCGAATCCATCGTCCCTTTTATTATTCCTTTATATTTCGAGCAAACAAAATGCATTGCCAACCTAGCGGTAGCTCTCTTTATTTTTGCACATTTGCCATGACCCCAGCTTCCACATTTTGTGCACAACATTGAATTGGCCATGACTCTCTTCCCACAAACTCCACATGGATCTATCTTGCTTTTGTATAGTTCGCCTTCTGACCCGCTTACCATCAATTTTGTTTTTCTGGTGTTGACCTTCAAACCTTTACTTTCCAGTGCATTCTTCCAATTCCAAAACCTTTCCTTCAAGTCTTCCATGTCTTCGCTCATGATAACAAGGTCATCTGCATATAGCAATTCATTAACCACACCCCTTCTTGCATTTTCTGTAATTACGTTCACCACTATTGCAAACAATAGTGGTGACAGCACAGATCCTTGATGTACACCAACTTTTACTTCGAATTCCTCTGAATATGCAGATCCCACCCTCACTCTAGTCCCTGCACCATCATACAGGCTCATAACTCTTAGTTATGAGCCTGTATGATGGTCAGATAAGTCAGATCAGATTTTTCAATCACAGAGGAACTGCTATCTGTTGAACAGTTGAAAGGCACAACTACAGGAGAAGACCTGTGTGAGTGCGTTATCAAGTGTGTTCAGGAAGCTGGATTGCAATCGAGTAAATTAGCCAGCATTACAACTGATGGTGCACCTGCCTTAACCGGAAAAAATAAAGGTATGATTAGCCTCTTGCGAAAAAAGATTAAAGAAGACAGTCCTCAACATGATATGTGGAAATTTCACTGTATCATCCACCAGGAAAGTTTATGCAAGTCAACACTAAAATTAAGCCATGTGATAAATCCTGTAGTTAAGGTAGTTAATATTATTAGATCCAGACCTTTGGCAAACAGAATTCAAGATTTTACTGGAGGATATTGATGTGCAATACAAAGATGTATTATACCACAATAGTGTTCGGTGGCTCAGCCATAGTAAAGTACTTCAAAGAGTGTATGAATTGCGAGAGAAAATTCTTATTTTTCTAGAAATAAAAAAATATTGATTGCGATTTTAGAGAGAACATGAAAAGTGATGACTGGAGGTGTGATTTTATGTTTGCAATTGAAGTTTTTGAGAAGTTAAATAATCTCAATTTAGAGTTGCAAAGAAAAGGGCTTTTTGCACACAATATGCTTACAAAAGTGAAAGCATTTGAAGCAAAGCTTTTGCTATTTTCCAAACAAACATTTCAGAATAACTTTACTTACTTTGCTTTGCTAAACAAAGTCAATGTTACAAGCAAAATAGCCACTTCCTTATTTTTAGCATCTGTAAGGTTGAACATGCACCTATGCATTGAACATAAAACACTTATAACCAGTGATTTGTTTACGTGCTCTTGACTCTAGACTGGCGTAATAACACGAGTTATCTCTCATACTCAATTACGTTATGAAATACACTTCAGTTTTGCAATCTACATTTGTAATAAATGATCACATGAGACATAGCAAATAGCTCAATCAAAATCAAACAAGATCTACTGGTAATACACTACTACTTGGTCAAATCCACTTTTACTAAAACTTAATGCAGGTTGTTGCCTTATGCCGTTTCATTCGCTTAATTCACCTATACTATTTTTTGCAAATGAAATGCTGAACATAACTTACATGTCATTTGCATGATGCATGAATACGATACAACTTGTACTAGTACTTCATATACAGTAGTTTTTATTGTTTTCACTAACTACACTGTATGTCAGTATCTGCAGTAACTTGTATGATATTTGTAAAAACTTAAATCCCAAACAACGCCAGCTTTTTGGTAGGGTCAAGTATACAGTTACCCACTAACAATTGGCATGTGCTCAAAAATTTGACAAAATAATAATGTGCCCTGCACTTTAACTTACTTATACATGTACACCCAATGATTGTTTGGGTTGGCTTTAACGAAACTTGATACCATATCAATATCTATCAAGAAATTAACAGGCAAGCCAACTGTAATGTCATATTTTTCTGTTTGCTTTCATTTGAAAATCGCCAATTAGCATAAAGATTAGGCAGTGGCTATTTTGCCGTCGACGGCAATTTACCCTCAGAGACTATTTTGCCGTGAGTTGTTTGTGATTGGTCAATCTTAATGACGTACTAAACATGTGACTTTTGGTCGTCTCTGATTGGTCAATTTTAAAAACCAAAAAAAAAAATTTTGCACCCCCAGGTCTCTATCCCCCACCCTGCACACTCCCTTGCAGTGTACACTGCCCCGTACATTTACATACCGGGCCTGCCCCTTCAGTGTACACTGCCTTTCTTTTAAAGCCCTGGCCAGCTGAGATTCGAACCCGATACCTTGGTATCTCAAGACCAGCGCTCTATCCACTACACCACAGAGTCACTGGTGCGATAATAGCAAATTTGGCTATATAAACACACGTGAGTGATCACGGCAAAATAGATTCCAACCGCAAATTGCCGTCGACGGCGAAATAGCCACTGCCTAAAGATTACAATGCTAGTACGCATTGGTGTAGCCAGATGAATTGACTACTAATCTAGACTAAGCCTATCTAATTAGCAATTACATAGCCTTACTCACAAATTAAGGCTTCAAATAGTATAATTCAGTTTTTACTTAGGAGTATACTTTCTTAGCGGCCTCTGACTACTGTCTTGCAACTGAACCTTACCCAGCTATTTACAGCTTTCGGTCTCCTATCCATTGACGTCACATATTGGGAATTGCAGGGTGTTTAGAGAGCTGTTTGATTGAATAACCAAGCCAATGAAAATAGATGCATACGCTATTTTCTCTTAATCAGGGTGTTCAGCGACTGTTTATGAACACTCGCATAGCTAGTAATAAAATCAAAATTATCCAACCGAAACAAATTCATTATTTGTTAGAATTATAAAATTTCGGTCATGAGGTACCGGTACATATTATTCCAAAAGTAACAGCCAAACAACTTGTCAAAAACATAGTTTGTCTGATATTTTTCGAATAAAGTTATCAGTTTTTTTCCCAATTATGCCGTGTGCCTGAGGTAACATACTGTGTAAAACGCAATTTGTCTGTACGTGCGTATGCTTGATCAAAAATAATTTGTTTTTGATTAGCATTACTTGAGAGAGGACAATCGCTTTTTGCTCGAACAAAAGCCAGCTTGCGACTTACAACATTACAAAACTTTCATTTAGGGGGTCTAAAATGACGTCACAATCAACGCTTCGTTGAGCAAATTTTTTATGCTTTCCAAAAAGTGCTGTTTGCAGAAACGCGATTAAACGCTGTTTCAGAAGATATTGATAAGGTGCTTTTGGTGAAAACTACTTTACAACTTTACTCAAATAATAAAGCCAATTACTGATATTTGTATCGGTACGAAACACTAATCTTCATTTCCCAGTAGGAGGTCTGAATTAGAAGCAAAGTTAAATTTCATATAATCCCAAATTTAAGAAAGATCAAAATTAAACAATAATTGCATCAATTTAGGAAGACTAAATAGCATCAAAACTGACAGACAAAATTCCTATCTTTTGGGAAATCAACGTTTTGAGAATAACTTTTTTGCCAATTACTTTTTCGAAACCAACTTTATTCTTTTTACTATCAACTTTAATTCTACTGGCCCCTATCCTTGCTTTATTCAATGCACTCAATTGTTTTTTCTAACTGGTGCGCTTGCATGGTCTTCAAAATCACAAATGCCGCTTTTTCGCATTTGCCGAGGTTTTCTGCAAGGATCTTTTCTTGGCCCTGTTCCTTCGATTTTTTACGAATGCTCTTCCAGCGTTTGTACTTTCTCCCAATAGCTGCTTTTTTATGATAACAACCTGGCCATCTGGGTTTCTGTTTCTTTGTATCCAGTACTGCAGATGCCATGCAAAAAACTCTGGTTGAACAGGAACGCTAGTCTGAGCCCTAATGTCTTCCTTTCAATCCGGGAAAAAAGCGGGTCCTTCGTCTTCTGTCTTGTTTCCCTATTTCAGAATTGGCTTGATACAAGTCAAACCAAGGCTTCCTAGGTTCTCCTGAAGACATTTTGTTTACTCATCTGCTCTTTTTGTCTCCTTTCCCACCAAGAAAGACTCTTCTTGCCTGTTCTATTTCTTTTCTTAGGAGCCGTTTTTTCTTCAGCGTGCAACGGACTCTTTCCACTCAACGCTTTTGCTCTGACTTTTCTCTTTCTCGCCAAGATGTTGCTGAAGCCCACCTTGTCTCTGTCCCAAATCACGATCTCGTGCTTTGGACTAAAGACTTTGTTCTTTTTTTCTTTCGGCAAAGGATACTACAACGTCCTTGACAAGTCATTATGTGGTGCTGAGATTATCCTTTTTTTAGTCGGCTTGGCCAGTTTGTTCAAACTATTCTGCTAAAGCCTGCATCTTTTTGTATGCTTTTCACTCATGTCAGCAGCACCAAAAAGTCTGCCACTTTTCTCCTTTCCTCCTTTTATCAAACTTTTGCTGTGTTCTTGCTAAACATTCTTTTTCTACGTTTTTCCTTCTTTCTCACACTCCCTGCAACATCTGTCAGCAACTATCCATTCTCTCTTTCTCCTTTGATACCATGTTACCGATCTTTGATATTTTTTGGGAAATAACACGCTCGAGCTTGCCAGAAAGGTGCACTGCTTCAGCCATCTACCGTTCCGGGGAGTTTATTTTGCTTATTTCTCGTATTAGCTCATCTTTTTGGATAAGTAGAGTACCATCTCACCAAAATTTTCCAACACACAAGTGTTTGTAGTATTTACTGAAAAATTTCTGCTTTTTCATCACGCTCGATGGGTTCTCTTTGGCCTTCGCTGGAGCAGACACAGTTTTATTTTAAATTTTTTTTCTCTGGCACCGGCTTAAATGAGATTCTGTCGGGCAGCGCCTGCAGTCATTTGATTCAGAACACTTCTCATTTCATTCTTTTCTACCGTGCAACAAACTCTTAACACAGCTCGCTTTTTGGCAACTCTTAAATAGATTTAAAATTTCTGGTTCCGGTCTTAAAGAGTTACCCGTATTTTGGATCTTACTGCTCTTCTCGAGCCACTACAATGCATTGACCAAGAAACTTGCCACGAGTTTGTTGCCACCTGATTCACCGGATGTGAATCTGGCCTACCAGGACTTCTGCAATGTCATCAGAACAGCAGCCAAAAACTCTATCCCACACGGTCGTCGAAATAACCACATACCGTGTTGGGATGCTGAATGCGAGAACCTCTAACGGATATTTTGCAATCGCCTGAACGAAGCAACTCTAACGGGTCTGCCACTGTCCTGCTCCTCTGGCTCGACAAGAAATGCAGAGATCAATGGTCTGAGGCAGTTCAGACTATCGACTTTTCGCACTCTAGCCGAAAAACATGGAGTATATTGAACAACCTAACTGACAGATCACGGCGCTCCCCTCGTCACTGTCCCGTCTCAGCTAACGCTACTGCGCCCCAGCTGATTAGAAACGGCAGAAACGGTTTTAACCATGAATCATCTCGACTCATCTCGCAAGAAGTGTCAGATCTTTGGAGAGCCACTCCAACGAGTCCAGTGAACATCTCTGAAAGCTTTGCTTCTCAAGAGTTCGCTGCTGCCCTCAAATATCTGAAACCAGGAAAAGCTCCAGACTTAAGATTCTATTTTCCCGGAGCTAATAACCCATGCTGGAGCTGCACTGAAGTCCTGGTTGCGTGGCTTCCTTTCTTCCTGCCTGCACCACCTCAAAATTCCAAAAGTCTGGAGAAGAGTACTGTTAGCGGCGATCTCTAAATCCGAGAAGCCTGTAGAGGACCCAGAAATCTATCATCTCATTTTGCTTTGCGTCATCTACAAGATCTTCTAGAGGATCATACAAACTCGTTTCGAGACGATTGTCGACCTACTTCTCCCTATGAAGCAGGCTGGGTTCCGACGGGGATGGTTAACCGTGGATCAAACTGTTTTGCTTACTCAAAACATCGAGGATTCGTTTGAGGCCAAGAAGAAGACTGGTGCCGTGTTTGTCGCTCTAACAGCTGCTTACGACACTGTCTGGCACCGTGGTCTCACCTGCAAATTTCTTAGGCTTCTACTGGATAAGCATATGGTCCTGATGATCATGGAACTTGTCCGAAATAGAAGCTTCACGATCACTATAGGTGTCGGCAAGCAAAGCAGTTTAAGACGTTTGCAAAACGGCCTCCCCAGGAATCGATCTTGGCCCCCTTTTTTTCAACATCTACAGATACGATCTGCCTTCCATCACTTCTCAGAAGTATGCATATGCTGATGACTTAGCATTGATGTATGCTTCACGATATTAGAAGGCTGTGGAGGACACCCGAAGGCGTAAACCAAGACATTACTACACTTCCAGCTTATTTCCAGAGATGGGGCTGAAGCTCAGCAATACGAAAACAGTGAGAGCGGCATTTCATCTTAACAACAGAGAGGCCAAATGTGAGCTTAATGTTTACAACAATGGCAACCTATTGCCACCCTGTCCAGTCCCACCGTATTTTGTAGTAAATCTGAACAGGTTGCTCACTTTTCATCACCACCTCGAGGCTTTGAGCAAAAAACTCTCCACCTAAGCCGCGTTGTTGAGGCAACTTGTGGATCCGGATGGAGTGCAGGTGCCAAGACATTGCGCATCTTTGCTCTTTCTTCGGTCTACTCAACCGCTGAGTACTGCGCACCAGTTTGGTGTTGTAGTATGCATACTCGCCTCATTGACAGCATTCTTGATGATGCTTTGCGCACTGGATGCTTGCATTCCACACCAAAGGAAGACTTGCCTGTCCTCGCAGTCATCCAGCCAGCTGAGCTCCGCCGATTAGGAGCGACACTCTCCTTGGCGAATCGTGCCACCCACGATCCCGACCATGTACTGCACAGACAGTTGGTTGGGCAGCAGGATTCGCACCTGGGGAGACTTAGATCAAGACGCCCATTTGTACCTGCTGCGTGGAAACTATCAGGTAGTTTGTCTGAGCTGGAAATCCGCGTGAAGCAGTGGACGAAGCATAAATGGAACGCGGACTATTTAGAGAGTACTTCAAAGGTCCATGCTTTCATTCTCAGAGTCAGTTCAAGGCCACTTGGGATGTGTCTGCTCAGAACATCTTGGGTAAGGCTCAATCGCCTGAGGAGTGGTGTAGGGTGTTTTTATTCGCATGTACAAATGGGGTCTCGATCCATCACCGAATTGCGAATGTGGCGCAACTGAGCAAACTGCAGATCACGTTATATCTTCATGTCTCCTACATCATGTACCAAGAGGAACACGAGATTTGCAGGTTTTGGATGATGAAACTTGATGTTGGCTTAACACCACCACTGCCAGCATCTAATCTGGGCAGCGCAGCAGCCCAGGGTGGTAAAAGGATAGACCCTCGGCCCTAGCCTTGATTTGTTCTGGCCTGGATTGAGTTTGGGTGCCTGACCAAACGACGACGACGACGACTGCTTTGCTGCTATGCTTTTATCCTGAGCAATGGGTCGAGTAACAAACAACAACAAACGTGAAGACCTTTCTTTGTTTGGAAGGTCTATCTCAAGGTCGACCTCAAAAGAAATCGATCCACAAATTCAATTGGTGGACGCTGGCAATAAGTCATATGCTTCATTTTTCCACAGCCCACAAATTTTTACGTTGCGGGCCGCAGGTTGCGCAGTCCCAGTTCTAAATAAAATGCATCAGCCTGTGAAATATTGTTCCATTCTTTCGCTCGTTCTTTGCGAGTATAAACACGTATTTTAGGTCTGAGACATAGTTAATGCGTCTGAAACGTAACTTTGTCGTTTTAGGTTATCTCCAATTAGATCAACGTATATTTAAACGTCTTATTTGTTGTTGTTCGCAATTTTGCACTGTCACGTTACGTACTAATCTATGTTTCGATTTAATTTCAAAACTATCTGCAATGAAGAACTCGCAACATTAGATTTGTGGCTAGCCTATGTAGTGCAGTTATTGATGCAAATATGAATTTGTCAAAAGGAATCAGTTTTGATATCAGTTTGACTTTCAGTGTAAAGCCTTATACGAGTTTAATTTTATTAGTTTGTTTTGTTCCACAATCGGCATATTGTTTCTGTTCACAGAACTTTCCCAAATAAAGGTTCATCAGTCGTTAATTATTGTCACTTTCGCATGATATTAACTAGCCTGATGTGTATAAAAGTAGTTAATTATGAGAGTATTGCCGTACCACCGTAGTGATTTAAGCGTCCGCTTCGCAGTCGGTAGAGCTGGGGTTCATTTTCTAATTCGAGTGATACCAAAAGAATTTAAAAAGTGGTGTTCACAGCTTCCCTGCTTGGCGCTCAGCATGAAAAAAAGTAGTGTGGAGAACAAGTCGGCAAGCTTGCTCTGTTGTGTCCTTGGGCAGAGCACTTAACGAAACGCCTCAATTTTTATTTGGCAGACAGTGGCGTACCCGTACTTCACCGGGTTACAATTGTGAAGCTGCTCACCCAGCATGTAGGCAACTCTTGGGTATCCACCAACGGTAATCCGCCTTGTTGGTGGTTGGGTTACCAGTTATTCATGACTGCTTCGAAATGAGCCGCCATCTTTCCCCTAGACTAATTCGATTAAACTGACGGCATGAACTTGGATTGCTGTTCGTGCCGTACCTCCGTTTCGAAGAAGAGGAGGGGTAACCACAACAACAACAGCCGCTGTGATACGAGTGGGTGTTGTTTAATTTGTGTAGTTTTGACAACTCTTTAAATCGCCCAGACCTGCCGTGCTGAGTATTAATCTCGTGGCAATATCTGAAAGCTTGTTCCCAATAGCGTAGTAATTACTTGATACCTTTGTTCAACTTATTTCTAATTCAATGAACAAAATATAAGGCCAATGTAAAACAACATTACACTCCCATCCCCCTAAGACCGTGTTATTGCTTTTTCATAGAAATCGTTCCAACGTTCCAAATCCTCTGATTGGCGTTCTTTGTTTGCGACCTTAGCAATCGTAACTTGCAAAAAATGATCTGCTTTAATCCTTGAGAGATAGGAGATGGAGTCTGCAAGAGATAAGCCAGAGTTCGCTGGGAAGTAAAAGGAATGGGTTTCAGCGAAAGTAAAGCTAAGCAAATCATTTGTTTCTGCTGAGAAACAATTTTTTCTAACCCTCAAATACTTTGATATCGAACCCATGCAGCATTTTAAAGACTCTGCCAAGGCTTCATCTCAGCAATCGCTAAAATTTGCTAAATATCATTGATTTCTTTTAAAATTTCTAAGGTTAAAAAAATAATAACAGTGGCCATCACCAAAAATGCGATTTAGCAATCAATTTGTTACCACTTCTTGTCCGCTCTCTTCCAGTTTAGTAGTTGGCTGCGCCTCTCACTTTAGTTATTGTAAATCTTAAATATCATTTAGGTCTGAGTATTTTACTAGTACAAGTAAAAGTATTTTGGTAGCATCGAGTGGCTTTACGTTTTAACGACCTTTAATTATCAATGAACGCTAAATCAAAAGTATAAAACAACAATCGAAAATATAACTACATAGATCAGGGGTGGGCAAACTTTTTAGTCGTAGGGTTGCATTGACCATTCAAGATTTGGCCGAGGGCCAGTGCTTAAAATCTTGCAATAGCTGTATATGTAAAGCCTGACGTGATACCTGACTTGTTACAGAAGTTTATTGGTAAAAAAGAATACTTTATTACCAAGTAACTTAAAAAATCGAATGGTGTGCCTTCTCTTACACAAAGAAATGTCACATCTATGAAAGCAGAAATATTATTTCTATCACTAGCAATTTCTATTACTAAAGCAATCGCAAGAAAATTTCGAAAATATTTCGTCATATTACATCAGGTATATGAAAGTTTCTACAAGTGTTGGAAGGCCGCACAAATTGCTTTGGCGGGCCGTATAGTTTGCCCATCCCTGATATAGATCAGTAAGAATAAGTATTTTGAAACAATACTCATTCAATAGCAAACAGAACGTCTCCAATATTGAGGAAACAGCGTCAGATTTTTAGTTTTGGTAGAAGATGGCAATGACCATTTTATTATTCTTTCTGTCCATCACTTTGAGTGCAAGATCTTTTGACCGACTTTTACTGTTAATGATTTTATTTATCCCAGAGGCCCGTCTACCTTGCGCGAGAGGCTTTTTTATGCGACGTCCTTGCTCACTGTTTAGATTGCCCAAGCCCCAAGTATATCTTACAACTGCATTCTTCCTGGCTTGAGGATAAAGATGTATTCGACACATTTCTATTTCCCCTTGCAATTGGGCGGTAGTCGTCTTTAAACCCAGTTCACGATGTACCGGAAAGTATGTGCAAGCTCACTTGCATTGTAACTTAAATCGGTATCGCGTGTGAAGCCTAATGCTCGCTACCGTCATCATTGTGTCGTAAACCTTCAAGACGCAATAACGAGGCGTCAGGTGAATATACTCTGCGCTTTTGACAACAGTTGCGATAAATTATAGGATGCCAACTGTAAAGTATGTGCTAAAGTTAAATTTTGCATAGTTTTGGACATATCGTACTGCAACGATAACATTTTTCTTTTTTTTAAAACAAATCATACAGCAACAATAACGTTTTTTTTTAAAGACAAATCATACAGCAATAAGAACGTTTTTCCTTTCCAAAGACAAATCATACAGCAACGAAAACACGGTTAAGTACGGTCTGTAAAATAGCACTACTTGCAAAATAGTGCCTCGTGCAAAATATGTTCGGAAAGGTTGGTGGCAATTCAGAAGGGACGAGATTCGGTTTACAGCAAATATGCTGGTTATTTGTAGGTAGGCCTAGGCTTTGTTTTGCTGTTTACCGAATCTCGCCCCTTCAGAATTATCACGAATGTTTCCGAGCATATTTTGCACGAGGCACTATTTTACAAGCAGCGCTATTATACAGACTGCACTCCACCGTGTTTTCGTTGTTGTATGATTTGTCTTTAGAAAGTAAAAAATAGTTTGTTGCTAAATGATTTGTCTTTAAAAAGGAAAACTTTTTTGTTGCTATATGATTTGTCTTTGGCAAAGAAAAATATTATCGATGCAGTACGATATGTACTAAACTCCGCAAAATGTTACTTAGCCACGTACTTTACAATTGGGCATCCCATAACAAGCAAAGCAAGAATTGATGTCCTAAAAAATGTCGTTTGTTTGGCAAAGGAAACGCAAAGTTTAAAAAGGTTCTGCTTTTGAAGAAAAGTCGAAAGTTGCTTGTACATAGAGTACTACAGAACTTTCGCTACAGTGGACCCAGTTTCGACCCTACAAGTGCGTTGTTCTAAGCTATTCTTTATTTAAAACCTCTAGCTATTTGCCGGTCACCAACCGCACTAAAGAGGCCTGATAGGTCGAAACAATGTCACTGTCTGCAGTTGCTCAGCGTGCATGTACGCAATAAGTAAAATACATTAAAGAACATAGTATTTAGAAGAGTCGCGTTCCGAACAACATAAGTATAGCAAAATAGGCGGAACCATCCCTCAAATACGAGTAATAAAGACGCATTATCATCGCTAGGTCTCATGCCAGGTGTAAGACACTTTACGTGGCTCCTAGCAAGCCCCATATCATACATAACAAGATTCAAACCCTAGCAATCTAACACAAAAGGCGAGACTTATGTACTGTTTATTTTTGAGCCAGGATTCCCTTTGTCGTTACTGCTAACCATGCAAGTACAACCTAAACTTGTATCCTTAGATGAAATTGATCACACAAAATGTAATTAGGCACAGAAAAAGCTTCCAATGATTGTTCACTAAATGTGGTGGTTTAAGACATTCATGGCAGTAGGTGATTACATGACAGCGGGTTCTGGCATGCGAGGGAGAGCAGCTCAAACAACGTGGGTTCGTAGCCCACAGGAACAAGACACGACGCAACATAACTCCGGGAAAAAATTAGTTTTTACGAAAAGCCACGATCCGAATAACTTTAGCAAAATAGGCTGGACCATTCCTGGACCCAGGTTTCGGGCCTCGTCAGAAAAGACTCGTGCCGCCCAACGCAGCGTCCCCAGAGGGGGCGTTGTGCGTATAGAATTAGAGATTAACGTTGCCCCCTGCATTGCAGGAGGACGCGATGCGTGACTAAACATTAAAAATGCTTAAAAGCTAAATGAGAATGGCCTAGGCATGTAGGGGACAACGGCAGGGGGCTATCGAAGCTAAATTTTTTTTGAGTAGTATTGCATTAAGGCAAACGAACCTTTTTGGAGGTACCCAACGACAATGTAAACGGAATAAAGAACTATTTTTAAGAGATAGACAACAAAGTTTTTAAGCTAGACCCCATCGCCCTAACAAAACTTTTGTTTGCACGTACCTAAATTTAGGTAAGGTCTATAGTTTTATTCACAACTAATTTGTTAATCTGTCTTGATTGCACTACGGGACTACATGATCGAATATGTTGATAGAGGTGAGAAAAGGTTCTAACTTTATCAATACAAGCGGAGAAAACAATCAGGCGTTGGCAAAGGTGATTATGTTTTTGTCGAATTGCGTGCAGTGTATTTGCAAATAAAAATCTTAAATCGCTGTCCCGTCAATGACAACTTTAAACGGTCGGGGATTTCCCTATCTTTGTCACCTCAAAGCTTGCCACGTGTACAACACTCTCAAACGTACGAAAGCTTGTTATAGCAATGGTACAGAGCTTCGATCCATTTTACAAACTTAATAGCAAATTAAAATAAACAATATAGTTCATTGAAAACGTAGCAATGTTTTCAGTGAGCAGGTACCTTTTTTGTGAGATTTTATGAATTGCAGAGCCTAGAGGCAAAATAATACTGACCCGAGGGAAAGACTGTGACATTTAAAGTGTACGCTCGTACACGAAGCTTTTTGTGTAGTGATAACACAACGCCTATTAAACTGTCTTATTTCATAGTGAAAAGTTTTTTTGTGAAATGCGATTTTTTGTAAAAAGCATGTAAACAAATTTATTAAGTTTACGTTCAGTATTACCTGTTTTTGTTGAAAAGATACACCACTTATGAGCTATCGTTGTTTCCTACGACTTTGAATGAAGAATACGTTACGTGGTTTTGTCGAAAAAGCCAATAAGCATGTTCTAGTAATAAGATCTGTAGTTTCCTTAAGTTAGGGATTCTTAACCGGGGGCAAATTTACTCCTTGGGGTTAATTTACCTATTACAATAAGCATTTGTAGAAGAGAAAATATGAAAAAAAATTTGAAGCTAAATTTTACTTTGGAAATTTGCCAAGGGGTAATGAGAGAATAAAGGTTGTGAACCACTGCCTTAAGTAATATCAAAGATTAGGTCCACCAAGGATTACAAGCGATAAGCCAGCACCGCTAGGTTCAGTAACTGAGCTTTCTGTCTGAACCAATGAATTTTTTGTGTTTTTACTGTTTGCCAATTTCATAAACCAACAAAAATTTTGCATTTGTACCATTTCTCAACAATCAAAAGTGGTTTTTGTGACGTCTGGAGGATTACGTCACGCTGAAATATTGTACAATATGCCTTTGCTTGCAATGTGCAATAAACTTTTTTACGAATTAGACCTAGAGGAAATCGACAGTTACTCTAGCCAACACAAAGTCAGATTACGCATACCTTAAGCTGATAGTTATCTACAAATGGAAAAATTGTTAAAAAATATTGTTGAAGATATTTTGCAATAAAAGAGAGCGTTACTCCTCTCCCCTGAGATACTCCTGCATTCCGCCACACCAATCACGGATGTGTTTTAAAAACTGCATAACTTGAAAGTTAAACAAGATAGAAATTCTCAAAACAATGTTGTCGTTCAAATAATATGTGTAACAATCATTGCAAATAAGCTTCTAAGATAAAATTGCCAAATTTACATTCGCCGAATTCTCAGCGTACTTTCAAAAGGTCTACTCAAAATTCAAAGAATGAAAAACTGTTTTAAATTTTTTATTGTTGAAGAAACTGTTTTGGATTTAAATTAATCTAAAAACAAAAATAAATAGCTAAATTTCACGTTAAAATATAGTTTGGGGGTAAATGGTTGATCTACTGTGTCTGTAAAATCATGCAAGCTTATTTCTGGAAGACTGCTGGACTAGATGAGCAAAAGACCGACTTGCAATCTTGTCTATTAGTATGCAATACAACAAATAGCAATTTGTGCTCTTTTGGATACTTGCTTCTGATTGTAATTTTTACTAAACTAAATGTACTTGTACTACAATCATTGTCATAAATTTAAGACCACCTCAAAAAATTAGGAATTGAGCAATAATCAGTATTTATTGCATCAGCAAAGCCAGACTGGTTAAACTATGATGACATCATTGTAATCCATTGTCTAACCCAGTGTGGTCCAACTTTATTTTACAGCGAGCCATCAGAAGCTGAAAATTTATTCCATGAGCCGCCGTTTTATCTCCGGACATGTTTGGAATATTCGGAACCCATGGCAACCCTATCGCAATCACGCTAATTACCATAATTATTCTTTGGGCAAAATTGGCCTGCAGGCCTGCAGTTGGACCACGCTGGTCTAGCCCAAACTCGTGAAAGAAAATTTAATGCTGATTGCCATTTTTTAACAGGAGTTAATGCAGTTTTTGAAGTTGTAGTGTGTCATGAAAAATGGGTAAAAAGCATGTCTTTTAGCTACTCAGAGAGTCCAAATTACTCTTTTGTGGCAAGAAGTTTACTCAGAACGCATGATTGCGTTTAAACTTCATTGCAGCAAAACAGCAGTTCATACAGCAAAAGTAAATTTTATGAAGTATGGAAATTATAAAGACAGAAAAAGAAGTGAGATGCCACGAAAAAGCACCCCCAGGGATGATAACATGATAAAAAGAATAGTAGCTCGTTTTCCCATTAGTTTTTTTTCCAAAAAATCAAGGTTTATTTGAGTCAGAAAGGAACAGGGGTTAGCTTAAAGACAATTTCAAGGCGTTTTGTTACCAGTTTGATCTAAAATTGTATAAATTAGCTCGAAAACCTCATTCGACTCCCCAGATGAAATAAAGCGTTTGACATTTGAAAAAAATATGAATCTTGAACTGCTGAATACTGGGATCAAGTGACAATCAAGTGACTAGAATCTACTTTTCAACAATTCGTGATACAGAAAGGGCATGTTAGAAGACCTAAAGGAAAACGATTTGAGGAAAAATATACTGTACCCACAGTAAAGCACCCCCGTCCCCAGCCAGATCATCTGGGGAGCAATGTCCGCAAATGGAACTGCTGCACTGTACATTTTACCTGTTGGAGTGACAATAAATGGCTCACGATATGTGAACTTTCTTCGAGAGAAGTTGCAATTGCACATGGCGGTCCATCAATGTTCAGTATTTATACACGATGGCGCTCCATGTCACCGACCAAGGTGGTGCAGAGTTTTCTGGATCAACAAACAATCAACTTGCTGGAGTGGCCTAGAAACAGTCCTGACCTCAATCTGATTAAGAATTTGTGTTTAAAGCTGAAAAACAGTTGCAGAACAGCAACCTTCCAGTCTCCTAGAGATACAACATGCCATAAAAGGAGCTTGGGCGAAGACTTTGGGTGTGGAATACTGCAGAAAGTTAATTTTGAGCATGCCGAAGAGGATCAAGAGAGTCATAAAATGCAAGGGAGCCCATACGAAATACTGACTTTTACAAATATTTTGACAAACTGGTGTCATATGTGTATGCGGCTGCAACACTTGCTTTATTTAGCGACAATCCGCTGACCATGTTTTGTCGTTTTTGTCAAAAAAACAAGATTTTTAACCAGTTAAGTACGTAGTTTTCTTTTCGTTGGTCGACCGTACAGTGCGTATTTATTTTAAACAATTTTGGGTGGATAAATTCAGTCGTCTCTCGCGTTTTACCTACCGGACTTAGAACAAAACAATCTGTTAGTGATTTGTTCAGTATGATTTTCTTTTTCTGAAAATGCAAATATTTACTTGACGTCATGACTATGGCGTCACGGATGACGTCATAGATAATATATTCTTGTTATTGTAGCGGTTTTCTGCCACTTTTAAGCACGAGAATAATCTCCCTTTTTCTTTCGGCTTATTCCCAATTAGGGATCGCCGAAGCAGATACCTGCATTTTATGACATGGCAGATGTCTTTCCTGCCACCAATCCTTTCTCTAGAGCAGTGGTTCCCAACTTTTGTAATAGCCCGCACCCCTAAAATATCTTGATATGTTCTCGCACCGCTAAAGTATTTTAACATGTGACGAATTTATAACATGTCCCGGGCCAAGATGTGGGCCAATTTTGAAGTCTCGACTGAAATTTCATGGGTTGATTTCTTTTAGATCAACACAAAATCTGAATGACCATCTCTCATCCGTGGTTGGGAACCCCTGCTCTAACCACCACGCCATCGCGTCGGTAAAGCATGAGAACAATAGAAACGTGAAACAAATCACGACTACATCAGCACAACTGTATTGCATTAAAAGTTACAAATTTAAAATCAAGATAAACAAAACAATCAGAAGTTATGAATGCTGAATATAGCTGACAAAAATAGTAATTTCAAGATTACAGAAAAATGGAAGCTGAAGAAAAATATCGAAATATTTTGATTAAAATCACAAAAGTACAGATTATTAAGATACAGAGATCGAGTATATGCATTTAACATGATGACGAGATAACTCGTCACTCCCATAATATCAAGATACCGCATCTATCGAGTACAACGTGGTGAGAACCTGTCATGACGAGATATCTCGTCATGTGCATTGTAAGAGGGAGTTTCCCATGACGAGATATCTGGTCATACGCACTTAACTGATTAATAAAACTCAAAACATTGTAAGATGGTCTTAAACTTTTGGCAATAACTGTACTGGTATTAATATGGTAGTTGTAATGACTAATGCAAAATTTGATGATTTGCTTGTCCGATAAATTCTTTGTTTTTTGTTTATGCCTGTGCTCTATTCAGTTCTGTGTCATTAAGTTGTATTTTATAACATGTATGCTTAATAATAATTGAATAAGTAATACTCAACATCTCTTCCAATCAGAATGCAACAAATATCCGTTCAAGATTGATGCACAAAGTACTTCCGCGAATAGTTAAGGGTTGATATTTTTAGACCTAGTAGTTTTGAAAGCGTCAAACCGCGTTGAAACGTACCGACGAACAGAATTTTGCTTTACATATCGCGGTGATTTAAAAAAGTCAGTGGCGACTCCAGCTTTTCATGGCTACTCGGGCTCGTCACTGATAGTGTCGCAAAATATTGCAAAAACAATAAATACAGCTCTAAAACTAGCGAGAAGACAAAAAATAGCAACATTTTATCCAGCCATTTAACTATTGTAAAACGCCTTTATTTATATAGTTTAACAAAACGCGTGGTTTTATCAAATGTGCCCAAGCAAAAAAGCGTCTGAAAAATTGCAATAAACGCTCGCTTTGTTTGAGCTCGGGCAACTGCAATCAAGCCCGAGTTGGATTTGATGCGAAAAAATGCTTGAAAATCGTTTCTCTCGTTATTTCTCTGTACAGCGTGTCTGGCTATTTTCCCCAAGCCCGAGCCAGACAAAACTACATTACACGTTCTTTCAATTTCTCTTTTTATCTCCCTTTTTCTGATTGCAACTCGGGCTATTTCTCGCGGGCCCGAGTTCAACAAAAAATTAAACAAAAAAGTGCCTGAAACATTGCAATAAACGCTCGCATTGTCAAGAGCTCGGGCAACTGCAATCAAGCCCGAGTTGGATTTGATTCGAAAAAAATGCTTGAAAATCGTTTCTCTCGTTATTTCTCTGTACAGCGTGTCTGGCTATTTTCCCCAAGCCCGAGCTAAACACAACGTTGAGCACAAAAAAGCAACTGCCACCACAAACACTGGTGGTTTATACGATGCCCGGCTTCTTTTTTGGACTTAACATAAATTAAGTTAAAAAGTTTGAAACTTGTTTTGCAGAATTTAAAGTTAACAAAGTCTTTCCTCATTTCGTAACTCAGGATCAGCCCGAGTAGCCCGAGTGCCGGAGTGGCCTCTAAAAAAAGTTATGGGTATATTTTTGTGTTGACTTTGTTTTTTGAATTTTTACTCCCAAACATTTGATACACACAAATAAATTGAATCAAAACAAGATGTATAGCAAATTTAAAACGTGCACATGCTGCTACAATATGATGTTTGCTGAATCGCTGATGCGTTGTGTCAGTGTCTGCTTAACAGTTGAAAACTCACCGAAATTGTTGTAGCGAAAATGCTGAGCTTTGCCGAGGTGACGGGTGAGATGCAGCGATTTGTTGGTGAGGTTGTAGGTAGACTTATGGCGACCTTACGGGATACAAACTGTGGATCATTGATGTTTTGCTGAAATTATGTGGGTGACTCATAAACGTTCTCGTTCTGTTCGTGCGCTCGTTGTTTTACTGTAATCGTTTTTACAAATCATCCGTTGGCCTACAAACAGGTCATAAAAGAATATCCATAGTTGCATATTATGATGTAACAATACTGGGTGACTAAGCCGTATGGCCAGGCGTGGTTCCGTCTGACGTGCGGCGGAGTGACCTAGTACACAAGTATATAAAAAGAAGCATGGCTATTTTCGTTCAGAGAGAGAGAGATTTTTCGATTAAAAATTCAAATTGAAAATTCATTGGCAAAAATTCCATTCGATTCGATTCAAGCAAATTCGTGCATTCAACGTTGTGCTGTGATTAAATAAATTCGTTCCTTGGAGTCAGACGTGCTGTGGATACTCGATCCCCATATTTCGGTGACCCCGAAAGAACACTTGTGCAGCCGCGAAGACGGAAAAAAGGAACAAAAACCGGTGACGTACCGATTATTGTATTTTGTATAATTATATGTATTTTAGTAGTGATGCCACTTTTCGAAAAATTAACGCATATAGGAAACCGCTCAAAATTGGATAGTTCATTTAAATCGGGAAAAATAACGCACAACTTTGGGGACAATTACAAAAATAAACCTCTAGTTCTAAACGAAAAATTAGTCAATTCAAAAATGAGTAAAGCAGAAACAAATGAAACTGTTTTGCAACATGAAGCGTGTGACATAGGAGAATCTACAGGTGATATTTTCGACCAATTGCATAAAAATTGTGAATTCACAATTCTAAAGGCCTTGTCACTTCCGAAATTTTGGGAAACCTCACCCACGGCATGGTTCGTAGTGGCTGAAAATTTCTTTGTCTGCCAAAATATTTTATCAGAACTCTGCGTGGTCAATGCTTTAGAAGCCAAACATCGAAAAAATAAGCCACGTATTAATTAATGACAACTTTGTAGCACCTTATCAATTCCTCAAGCAAGCCATACTAAAGACTTTTGAAGCCAGCGAAACTTTTAAGCTAAATAAACTTTTGTCACTTCCCGCTATTGACCTTGGACAAAATTTAAAACGCCCTACAGAACTTCTTTTAGAAATGCGAGGTCTTCTGGGACAATCATCGCCCCTGGGTCCAGTGCCTGAAAGTTTATTAAAGCAAATGTTTCTAGATAAACTTCCCTCTCAAATTAAGGTCATTTTGGCTGCCACACCCAACTCTTCGTTAGAGGAATTAGCTAGCAAAGCGGAAGACATAATGCAGGTTTCAAAACCTACCCTGGGCAAGGCTCTATTAATTTTCAAATTACGGCACAGCCTTCTTCGTCACAAGAATCCCAAAACTATAATTTAACGCAAATGTTAATAAGTCAAAATTTTGATGATAAATTAAACAAATTGTCTGAAAGTATAAATAGACTGCAGGAGGGCACATACTTAAAAACATCAGAAACATCAAACAACCCGTGTGTGTCTTGCTCGCCAGCAAGAATGCACAAACCGCAAGCACCCCGCCCCCAGCAGTATGACAATGCTTCAAACCAAGCCTTCCGACAGTGGCGGTTTAATAGCTATCAAAATAGCAACGGCCATCGTTTTAGTTTCTCGACACGATTTGAACCTACGAATCAGCAGCACAATACAAGTAACCTGTGCTTTTACCACACTAGGTTCGGGGAAAGAGCTCGGAAATATATGCCACCCTGTTCAATGAGTAATCCAAAAAACGTCAGGGG
This sequence comes from Trididemnum clinides, assembly GCA_963675345.1. Taxonomy (NCBI): domain Eukaryota; kingdom Metazoa; phylum Chordata; class Ascidiacea; order Aplousobranchia; family Didemnidae; genus Trididemnum; species Trididemnum clinides. The sequence continues at coordinate 4,385,413 of OY776294.1, forward strand.
TTCTCCCCAGCAATACATGTGCTTGGGGAGAACAAAAGATCCTTAGCCCGACATTCTTTTTCAGTTTACGACCCCTTGACAAAGTATTCTTTCTTGGTGGATTCTGGCTCTGATGTAAGTGCTTTACCAATCGATTTGGCTAAACCAGAGACCAAAATGTTCAAAACATTCAAAGGCCCAATATCAAATGCAAGTATTTCATGTGTAGGTTACGTAAATTTAATTTTGGATCTTGGTTTCTCCAAACAATTTTCTTGAAAATTTGCGGTTTGTAAATCTTTACGCCAACCGATACTAGGCGCGGATTTTCTGTCTCAGCATTCTTTACTTGTCGATTCCGCCAACAAGTGTTTGTTGCAAGCGCCTTCGCAACACACACATTCATCAAAAAAGGTAAGCCTTTCTTTTCATCAGACAGTAAATAATATGATGAATGAATCGGTGGATATTGATGATGAACCCCCCACTGTGCAAGTATCAAGCACTAAGTCTTGTTCAAAAAATTCTAGTAAAAATCGCTTTAATCCATTACTTAGTAGGTTTCCTTCTTTAACAGCTCCTTTTCAACCAAATTCTAAGCCTAGACATTCAGTGCGTCATCACATTCACACCAATGGCCCACCAATATACAGTAGACCGCGTCGCTTGTCACCGGAAATGTTAAAAGTAGTGAAAGCAGAATTTGACACACTGCTAAAGCAAGGCATTGTTCCTCGCTCGAATTCTAACTGGGCTAGTCCTTTACATTTAGTAAAAAAGGCAGATGGAACATATCGACCCTGTGGCGATTATCGTAAGCTCAATAGCATGACCGCTAGACCTACTTTTAGCATTCCACACCTTTTCGATTTTGTCAGTAATTTAAAAGGTTCAAAAATATTTTCTAAAATCGACCTCTGCAAAGCATATTATCACGTTCCAATGACGCCCGAGAGTAGAGATAAAACAACCATCACTACACCATTTGGAAACTTTTGCTTTAATATGATGCCTTTTGGTTTGTGCAGCTGCAGTCCCTTTTGACGACCTTATTTTCTGTTATGGCAAAGCAGTATCCGGGAGAGACCCTATCTTCACTCACTGGCCGGAAAAGAGCTGCAATCACGGCCGGTGATGTGCTTACCGAAATTCATTGCCAACCAGTTCAAGGGATAGTTCTGCACTCCCTCGATCCCCATAGACTACTGACTGAAGATGCACTCAAGGATTCAATAACTTTGCAACTGCGGCTTCAATAACTTTACAATGCATTAGAATTCCAAAAACGCGTAGAGAAAAAATAGCGTTTTTGGAGATGTGCAAATTTTACCAGGAATTTTTGATACATGTATTTTGAAATGTCAATTTTCACTTTAAAGGTGCCACTAAATAACTCTACACGCTATCGTTACTTAATTTTGGACAAGTGAATTAAATATTTCTATTTTTGGACGATAATATATTGTGTGAAGGTTAATGAAATTCAAAGTTCAAGTGGAAAAGCCACGTGAACTTCGTGTTAAGTTGTATAGTATAAGATGGAACATTTTTCCTATTTTGCTCAATGGACCTAAAGGTGCCAGTAATAGAAATTCTGAAGGAGACGTAATAGGCGTTCGAACCTTGGTTATTTTTGTGCTGGGAAAGAGGCTCATTAGTAGTAAACAAAAAATTAGACAAGTTTTAAGGAAAATCCGAAAAAATCACCCTGCAAAATCGCACAGTACACTAAAAACTATTTGCTGGTTTGCTTAAAATAAGCTTGAAATGCTTGCTGGGGTCACAATTTAAGTATTAGAAAAGGTATGGGCTTGTTCTTTATTCATAAGCGTAGCTAGACTCTTGAGATCAAATACAAAATTGCGAAACGGAGAGCACCAAGTTGTAAAAGACGCCTATCAATTAAGATTTTATTTTTTTATAAGTGAAAACTATTACTCATTTGGTATGCCGTTCTACTATCACTTTAGTTGTTTTCCAGCACTTATTTCAAGGAATGGCAGAGAATTTGAATGAAAGTAATAGAAGCCACAAATATTTTCCCATAACCTTGTACTATAATATTTTGCAATAACAATATAATTCCAATTAAATATAAATACAGGCGAAACAAATCATGTTAATATCTATCAACTTTTTCCTTTCTCTTCCCACAAATACCTGTTCGTTAAAAAGAAGCACAGCCAGTTGAAGCCATGCTCTTAACTCCAACGTTACAGTCAGTGACTGGAGCTGACCTAGCTGGTATAAAATGTTTCAATGTCATGATTTTCATTTTTTCTTTAAAAATTAATTTTTAATGTGATGATTTTTTGTCAAAAATATTAAAAAAATATCGCGTCAAGGGACAACTCACACTTTAATACAATCTATTAGATATTGTAATAAAGGGTCGTAAGATCGAAAATCCTCCTCGTATAAAAAATTAAACTTTACACAAAATTAAAGCATTCGTTTTTTCAAAACCTGAATGCTATATGCGAGATTTTGGTTGGTAATTTTTACAGAACTTAAAGGCAATTTGTCGTGAAGGTGTTGATTAAATCAGCTATCTGGTCGCTAAAAGTCGTACTACATCTAGAACAACTTTTAATGTAGTCCGGATCAAGGCTGTCAATACTGCCAGCTCATTGTTTCCATTTGTATTAAGCGTAAAATCACTGCAACTAAAGGTAAAGTGCTTTTCTAACACTACGCTTACACAAAACCCAAAGCGAAATTGCATCTCGCTATTGCCGACTAGCACGCTACTAGAGCATAGTTCCCGATTAACCACATTGAGTGTTGCCAACCTACCTATTTCTTGAGAAGTATCAGCTGTGTATCGATTGATACATTCTTGTGACGGTCTCAATAGGAAAGAAGTATTTTGTAGATAAGCGTTCAATCTTTCGATCCAGCATTGAGGAGTGTCTTGGCCGGTACTTTCCCTTCAATAATAAAACAACTATTACAAAGAACGTTTGAAGCTAATTTTGAAACCGTTTTTCTGGAAATCTGCCACCAACAAGCAAAGTTTTCATACCTTTTAAAAGTATGGGCGGCTGGTTTATGGGACCTATGTGATTGCAGTTTCCAAAGGTTTGCCCTTTGCTGTACAATTTAAAGAATAATCTGTCGAAATAAGCTACACTATTTTATGAGATTGTCATAGCAATGTTAACTCTTCCGTTGCTTTTGATTTTCGCTTGGCAACGGAAGAAAAATGCAATAGTAGATCGACAATTATAAATAGTCAAGCTCAACCTGACGATGATATTTTCCGTTTATTTCTTTGTTTAAATGAATTGTGTTTTTTTTCTGCATTTAGAATCGACAGAAACAAAGTTGAACTTTTTTAACTTTTCTGCTTAACAAGTTTGGTAAATTTTATTCTTTCATTTCTCAATTCATTTTTATTAGTAACAGAAGTAGAATTGTTGCTGCTGACCACCCTCATAATCTTTTAAGACAATAATTGCAATAGCTGTCGCAGCTCTGTCAGAAACTTAAAAACGACCCTATACAATTGTTACATTTTCATGAGATATTCGGTTTTGTTTGATGTTTGAATCGGTTTTTGTTTAGAATGAAATGCACTTGTATCATATGGATTTGCTTTGCTCTCACTATCACTTTCATGTCTTGAACATGAATTTCTGGTTTAAAACTTTAAGAACAACCACCAGTTGGTAATTAGGATCCTGGTGCAAATGTCTAGTTAAATCTTTTCACAAAGAGAAGTCAGAATTATTAAATTGTATAATAGCTTTCGTAACCCTGGCAGACCTTTTTGATTTTCACAAAATGAATAATAATTGTTATCAATCATTCTTAATTTTTATCGGACTTTTAGGCCACGCCTTTGAGCGGGAATTTTTGCAGAACTATCAGATAGCTTTTCGGTTCCTTTTAGTGAAAGCTTATAGTTCATCAAAAATTTTTTTCATTCTTTCATCTTTAAGTATTGCGTTAGTTTTGAAAATGTTTTGGCCATGTTAGCTACTTTTGAATAATGCTTTTGGAGCTCAGCAAATACACTTTACACTACACTCATTAATCAATCAGTTTTGTGCAACTTTGAATGCCGATGCTTGTTTTGTCTAGTTCTCCTGATTTGATGCAACGCTCTTTCTATACCATTTTTATCACTAAGAAACTTGCCAGCAAAAAATTTTCACTTGCTACTGAATGCAGTATCTCCATGCACATTATGGACAACATCGCTGCGTCTAGTTTCCATTATAACTAGAACCTAGGGAAACAAATCTAACTTCAATACTTTTACTCTCATTGTAATTTCTTCTTAATAATGATCTGCAAAATATTGTAAACGTTAGCTTGTTGCACTTCTCTCTATTTCTACAACAGCACACTTAATCAACTGAGCAGTTTTTCTTTAGACAATGAATTAACCCGTATTCTACTGAACGTCTATATATAGTTAAGTGATTTGATGAAGTTTTTACAGTTATTGTTTTGGTAGGATATAATAATAATACTGTTAATTACTTTTATTTAACCTTGTTTATAGATTTGAAAATTACAGGCGAAGATATGGAAATTGTAAACCTTGCACCTAATTGGCAAAGCAGCATACGGGCGTAAGGGGCATCAACAATTTTTTAAAATAAATATGCCAGGAAACAATAATGAGTATACCATCCAACCAATTTAGACGAGACCATCCCTGGACGCGTTTCGTCCTTTTGGAGTCATCAGCAGGGCCCGTCGCCAGCAAAAGTAACCCACTCATTAACGATATCCTTAAAAAAATAAAAAAATCCAACTATGCACATGCAGAAGCACTGAGACTTTAACCGACGACGTATTGCGTTGCTTAACAGGGTGGGTTGACAAATTGGTTTATTTTGGCTGCATATCCACTGGAAGATCAGTTTACACACTGATCTGAAAAAGCAGATTAAACGCTGCATATATAGCCTAGCGCCTTGTCTTTGCAATGCCATCACGCTCGCGGCGAGTGCGTTGACAATTCACAAGGTGGGAGCCGGGCGACCTTTGATAGACGTGTCGAGCAAATCCATGCTAACGAATTTTCACTCTATCTCACTTCGCAGTAAACCGGGCCTACTACAGTGAAACGGGCAAATCCATGCCAACTCTTTTCAAGGAAGGAAAGTGCTTCTGCATGTGCATAGTTGGATTTTTTTTTAAGGATATCGTTAATGAGTGGGTTACTTTTGCTTGCGACGGGACGGGCCCTGCTGATGACTCCAAAAGGACGAAACGCGTCCAGGAATGGTCTCGTCTAAATTGGTTGGATGGTATACTCATTATAGTTTCCTGGCATATTTATTTTAAAAAATTGTTGATGCCCCTTACGCCCGTATGCTGCTTTGCCAATTAGGTGCAAGGTTTATAATTAACCTTGTTTGTGAGATATTAGTGTTTTTCCGACAAAATTTTTGATGGACCAAGCCACCATGACAGGTCCTTCAAGACGTCCATTACCACTGAAAGGGTGAGTTTTTGCAAACATTTTATATAAGCGAATAATTTTGCTCTAATGCTCAATAACTTTTCTTTTAACAAAAAATATCTATTAGATTTACTATTTTTTGAGTCGAGTGCTTTCTGAAAATTTTATGACCCCTTTTCTGTATGCATCTATATATAGGCGTTAGTAGCGCAAAGGGTCATTTATTTAATTTATTTTCAGAATCCCTTTGGTTGACGTATTATCAATTTTTGAAGAGGAGGATGAGCAAGTAGGCCAAGTTTTTATCACTCCACCCGATCCTGAGCTAGATGGGGATTCTGAAGGGGAATTCGGTGAAGAAGATGGAGGGGATATGTAGACAATCTTGCAAGAAGTCTTCTCCAAGCTGATTCCATTGCAATTCTTTCAAATGGAAGAACAATAGGAGAGGAATACGCAGAAGGCAATGGACACACGGATCTTTCCCAAATTTCCATTTCCCAAAACGATCGGCTGGAGTACAAATGGACCAAGAAAGTTGTTTCCCTCGGAGGCCTCATCGAGGAATGGTTGGAGCATGCACCGGTAGTTGACATGCGAGTTGAAAATTCTGTGGCTAAAGTGTTTGAATTTTTTGTTGATGAAGCTCTGTGTTCTTTAATAAAAAAGAAAACCATGCGCTACGCCATACAGCAGGGATATCGCAACTTCAGTGTTACTGTCGAGGAATCAAAAATAGTTGTAGGTATTTT